>JARHVA010009416.1:55000-252500 GCA_037957365.1 Torreya grandis | reverse complement strand
TGTGTGTGTGTGTGTGTGTATACATATATATGTATATATATATATATATATATATATGTATATATGTATATATATATGTATATGTATATATGTATATATATATGTATATATATATATATATATAGATATATATATATATATGTATATATATATATATAAGAGTATATATAACTTAATTTTTAACCCTAAAATGAAATATAAGTAATAGGATGGATTTAGCATTAGATAATGATTAAATAGGTATATAGAAATGAAATGGCATAATGGTGATAATCCAATCTATAGTAGGCTAATTAGATGCTAAACTTAGATATAAGCATAAATTGAATTTATTATGCTGAGATAGTTCTAAATATGGAAATTATGACTATGCTAGATATATAAATGACAAAGAAGTGAAGTAATTGTCTTGTTATAATGCTAATGTAGTTCTAGATCTAGAACATGTTTAAAGTAGGCAGGAAGAGGTTTCTAAAATAATTGTTAGATTATAGATCTGATACCTCTAACTCTTTAAAAAGTAACATTAGCCTAGGATAGCTGTATCGATGCTATTGTCTAGGTTCAAATCTAGTTTCATATATAAAATATCAACTAAAATAGGATCTAACCACCTAGATGAGTCTAATTTTTTATTCACTTTTTCTCTGGTGCTTCTGATATGGGTCATGGATTGTCACTATTTATGAAATGTTAAAACCATATATTTTCATATTTAATGTGACCTAGGTAAAAATTTCTTAATGTGCACATGGTGTCGAGATGACCCCAATGACCCCTCTTTCAAAGGACACTACCTACATATCCAATAATTTGAATATGTCCTAATACTAATGTAGTTCTCCCCTATGTGTTGGCTTATGTATGACTCATATAATTTGTGCAAAGCAAGTACAATAGTGACCTAGATTGTAACTTAAAAATTTAGTATCTTGAGTTTCTCCATTAGTAATTTAGACTTGTAGATATATAGTCCTTATGATTGATATGGAAATAGGAATAACTATGAAAATATTTTGATTAATTAAATGCTCTTTGGTTTGATTTTTAGGTGAAGAATGAATGAGGGTTGATCTTGTATTCATATCAATCCCTTTGGAGCAATAACTCACTTTAAAGCACTTATGTTTACCAGTAGAATATGTTTCATTTGTAATTTATATGACTTTAGGGAAATAGACACTTGTGTTGGGTCAAGATAGTAGCATCAATGGTACTATCTGACCTAGATTCTAGTATCCATGGAGTAGGTACATATCCAAAACTTGAAGAGATGGAAGATAAGTGTATTTTAAGTATTATGATAAAGATAAAACACCTACGTCATCAATATAAGATTGGTCAAATTAAGATATATATACCAAGGGACAAAATGATAGAGTAGATGTGAGACTTGTATAAATAAGAAAGGTGAAAAATTGAGAAGAATAGCTAAGGTCTTATTCTTCTTAGTATACAAGATCCGGGTATTATATAATCAAAAAATATCATATACATTTTCCCCTTCTTTAACATATTAATGAACTTCATAATTTAAAGGATATGATTGCATACTTGGGTGTGTATGAACACCTTATCTTTGAATGTGCCCAACTTGAGTGCCTTTTTGGTGAATGAACTAAAACCAAGAGCATTTTATAGTATAAAATTAGTGCATTAGTATGGGTTGAAAGTAATTGAAATATATTGAGATTTAAAGAGGAAGATTTATAAGCATGCACGTGTTTCAATGTAACCATTTTGCCTATTAGTAAGTTATTTTGTAAAATATGTATCATTGTAGGGCTCTAAAAACTAATATTATGATAAGATAAATATTTAAAGTGAATATATCAAAGGAGATAGATAGATAGATAAATAGATAGATAGATAGATAGATAGATAGATAGATAGATAGATAGATAGATAGATAGATAGATAGATAGATAGATAGATAGATAGATAGATAGATAGATAGATAGATATTGGAATGCACATGCCCCCAATTTTAGAGCAAAAGTGAGTTTCCACTTGGTAGTTGAGATTAGCTCAACCATTCAACCCAATGATACTTATAACCTAGTGAGGCTAGATGATCAAGTCCAACTTGAAAAATTAGAAATATCTAGTGATTTTATCAACTCAACCATATCAAAAGGTGAATCAATTACTGAAGTATATTATATCAATAAAAGTCCATAAAAGTTTGTGGGGGTGTCAGTATGAAGAAGTCTGTGATATGTTAACAATCCATAAAAGAGTTTTAGAATCTAAATCTAATTTGTATTTTACAATATTAAGCATATGTTACATATAATATGCACCTTAGATATTTCTCATGGTAAAATTATGTATAAAATAGTACCAATTAATAGGATTCTTACACAATTGTGAATCTAAACTATATAACTATGTGATTTGGACAATTTGGATAATTATTTAAGTGTGGAGAAAATGATTCCAAATCATTACCCCAATATATATGGATAATTCTAAAAATTTATATAAGTACCAATGTGGAGGATATGTTTACAAAAAACATCCCCACTATAAACTAGAGATGATGAATACTAAATATGTTTGAAGAACAAGCTTCCAAAGCATGCCTCCACTAAATATGAGAATTGATGTAAGTGGCATACTAAATGAATGTAGAGAACATGATTACAAATCATGCCCTCACTATAATCTATAAATTATGAATGTGTGGAAGACATTTCCATATGACATGTGCTCACTAAATTTGGGAACTGATATAAGTATCATATACTGAATGAGTATGTAGAACATACTTCCAAATCATTCCCCCATAATAATTTAGAAATAATGAATGCATGGAGAACATGTATCTATGACATCCCCCCAATAATATTCCACCCCTTTGAGATGAGGTAAAGGTAGGAATTTGGAGTTACCTCACCTCAATAGGATAAGACAATTGTATACTATGTGAATGTAACCATGTAGCATATATAAGGAAACATGACTAGGTAAATGTATCATTGAAGAACATAGAACTAATGTGATCACATGTAGACCTAAGATGAATGATAAAGATAATGTAAAAATATAGATAGTAATAATAAAGAAAAAATAAGTAAACAAGCACACACACAAGAGAAATCAAAATCAAGTCAAAAAGACAATGGTGCAAAGAGACCACAAACAAGGGGCATGTTCAAATGACACACAATTGAAGGGGCATGACATTGCAAAATGTCCATACAAAAAATAATAGCATAGGTGAATTTCAATGAAATCATACATAGGTATGGGGGATTCAAGAAAACGATCATATTCAAATACTCAAAAAATGAATACAGGACACTCAAGGAAGTGCACAAAGTAAAGCAAAATCAACCAACATTGACATGTCATAGTATCCCATGGATCCACTATGTTAAGAAAAGTATGTCATATGTATAACATACCAAGTATCTTGTTTAATATATAATCATGGATAATAGGCATATGTAAGTACAAATGTAATATTAAACATGATAAGATAGAGTGATTATCAAATCATATAACCTATGTGTATCAAATTCAAGGAATTAGATGTCTCTAATGTCTATATGACATGAGTAGAAGGAAGGTCAAAAATATAAAATAAGAATGTATCATGTGTCTATGTATTCTTGTATCACACTCAAGTAGAAGTGTGACACATAAACACACACACACACACACACACACACACACACACACACACACACACACACCCCCACACACAGATATATGTATAATTGACTGAGTATGTTGTCCATTAACATGGAACTGAAACATGGATGGAAAGTAACCAATAAACCATGTAAGTGTTGAAAGTGTTTTTAGATTTTTGAATGTTTTGTATTTTTTTAGTATTTTTGAAAAAGTAAAGATCATCATATGATGTCATCCAATGGATGGCCATAACTATATCCCCACTATGAATCTATTGTAATACCTAGGTTACGGTATCAGGGGGTATGTATAGGCATAATATTTATCACTATGGTATCAATCGTGATCTATATATGTAAAGTGGGACCCTATGGTTATGAAGCAATATTATGCATCATAAAAGTAGGGGTTTTTATAACCCAAAATTAATCACATGTTTATTTATTTGGTATAGAAATAATATGTGAATTTTGAGGTTATCTAGATATATGAACATGGTGTGTAGTTTAAATCATCTAAAAATGACACTTGAGTGATAAGATTGTTACTTGAGAGCACCCATTACTAACTTAGCCCTAAATTTATATTAGGGCCTATTTAGACACATATCTAGATTTTTTATGGGCCAAATAAATCTAGAGACATCTAAAAATTAACCCCAGACCCTTATTAAGGCTCTTAGGTTCCTAGTTCTTCAAGTTCTACCACTAGACACTAGTTCCATAAGTTGACAGTAGTGCCACATCACTATTGTCCTATTTGGGTGCTATTGTCCTTTTCCTAAATTTTTTCAATTATTAAAGCACATAAGATCAACCTAGACCTATTTAAAACCACACATAATCACCACATTAATATATACATGAATTTTATCCCTTTAAGAACTAGATAGAAAATAGATGCAAATACACACAAACAAGCTCATAATAAGTTGTGCACAATTAATTGTATCAATCCCTATTCTATCCTAATCCTATATAAAATTCATTTTAAACCTTCCTAATCTTAGAATACTTATTTTTTTGGTCTCAAGAATCACTAAAATCACTCAAATTGAAATTAATACTAGCTTCACTTACACCAACACTTAGGTGGGGAGAACTACATTGAGCTTGATCCCTCCTTAGAGTATTTGTTGAACATTATCATTGATTAAAGATAATATTGTTAAGCATTATAATTAATTTTTTAGTTTTTGGTATAAGTGTTACCATTAATTTGAATATAATGTCATTAATGTCAATGGTTATTGTAAAGATGCATGGCCAAGTAAACTTTGAGGTATCTATATGATGAGTTCTTATACCAATATAGTGAGTGTTGTTGCTGTATGAAAGTAGTGATGTGAGAGTAATGGTTGATGAGTGTTAGTTATATATTTTATATCAGCATATGTGATCAAAATTTATTATGTCAAGTATCAAGTAACTTATAAAGATTTGTCTAGACCTTATGAAGTAATATGTGTAGGTTGTATGATGAAATAAGTGAGCTCCAATGAAGAAATTGTATGCTCCAAGGATTTGTGTAAGTAGTTCTGAAGATGATCTAAATGAGATACAAATATGAGAATTATATAAATAATAGTTGATATTTTTTGAGCATGAGAGAGTCATTTTATATTTTACATGAGGTGTTGAGGGTCTTGAAAATGATTAGAAGGTCAGCTCCAAAGATCCCAGTTGTGCTTTGAAGATGCTCTTAGTGATCCAAAAATATGATCTATTTCATCTATAAATAATATTGAGTGTATGAGGTTTATTTACCATAAATAATAGGCATTGAAACACGAGATTTTCAAGGTTAAGTTGACAAGATTAAGTACTTTTGTTCAAGTCTATAACTAGACTAGCTCTAGATCTTGCTTGGCTTAATGAGGCATCATGAGTTGTTAATAAGACATATGAAGAATTTTTAAATATTTTTAATCATGATAGGAGATTTCATGACATATATATGAAGTTATGAGAGCTTTGATAGTTGTTATAAGGTCATCTTCAAAACCTAATGTGGCTGGCAGGTCAAAGCCTAGAAAATAAAAAGAGAGATGGTGGCTAGATGGGGGTATCTGGATCAATTTCCATGACATGGGTGAGAAGGTGATCATTGATAGAGATTATTAATTTTTTTTAAGTATGTTCATGAAGTTTTAAGCCATGTTTTATAATAAAAGTCTTGAAAATGTTTTAAGGTCTCTTAAATGCATAGAATGAAGGGTGGTCTATCCAAGAAGGTTTCTTCAAGTGCTCATTGGTATGCGCATCATGTACATGAGATCATAATTTGTTCATGGTGGATTAATAAGGTTTATATATAAAATTTACAATCATTGTTTTTTGTAAATAATATATAATTTTTATGAATGATCCTTAAGACTAGAAGATGGTCTAAACCCTCAAAAAACCCTAACATTGACCTGATGTTAAATATATTATTTTAAAGAGATTATAATGGTTTTATATGAAAATATAATTTATTTGAGGTTAAATTAAATTCTCCTAGGAATATACATGTGTGATTGGTTTCTCACATGAGTGAGTAGACCCTACATGCAAGTGCCTATTTTGTAGAGATATGTTGTAATAGGCAGAGTTGATTGAGTCAATGTTGCTAAGTAGATGAAGATAAAAGTATGAGACTTGTATTTATTATAAATAAATGTTTATATATATGTTATATATCTTAAGTTTGAAAATTTGGTTATTTAAGTTGGCTAGTCACTAATAGACCTAGTGGTGTAGATAGTAAAAAAATCAAGCAAAAGTGAGAAGATTTTTGATGTGTTTTCATGTAAGATTAATGAAGTGAAATTAATTATGATATTTTTTAATAATTTATTTATCTATCCATTATTTTTATAATATTTTAATTTAGTATAATAGGTTTAAATATTAAATCCAAAATAGCTTATTTAGCTGAGTGGAGTTTATAAGAGAGAAGATCAATAGATTGGTCAGTAAGACCAATAGTTTTCATTCAAGATCATGATATGATTAGTTGAGGTTGTTATAAGGATGATATAATATAATTTTCATGTATTTAAATCCATTTATTATTTTCAATTTTCATAATTTCATTTTTCCTTGACTATGTTTTGGAATCAGTTGGTACATCTGAGTGAACATCTTGCATAAAAGAGTTTGAGCATGTATACTATGATTTGAATCATATGATAAAGTTTTTTATGACCTTGAGTTCATGAGATTTTTGAATATGTGATTTTTTTCCATGGTTTTTTTAATCAAATTTGAGTTTATGCCTCAGTTTTTCAAGACATATATTCTATATATGCACAAGTCTTTTATGAACAGTGATTTGTGAAAGGGTTCAAATGGTGATTAGACCTAAAAAAAATTATGTGCCTAAAGTGGAATTAGATAAAATCTATTGTAGTGGAATATTTTGTTTTCCTACCATGTGAGGTTTTTTAATATGCTTCAATAAATATCAAAGGGTAATGTGTTGTTAAGAAGACCTATTAGGTCTCTTTAAAGTCTAAAAAAGGAGTAATGTTTGATTGAACTATGGCCAACCTAATGTATTTATTGATTCATAATTAAGGAATGTTATTTTAATATTATAATACCTATTATAGTGATGTCTTAAGAATATAATAATGTATTTCCAACTAAGAAGGATATGATCAAGTGACTTGTATAAAAGTAAGGTAATTTAGGCCTATTTGTCTATGCTTAGAGAGAGTTGAGAATAAGTTAATGCTATAGATAATTGGTGAGAATAAGGAGGTCATGAAGACCATCAAAAAATTGTCATGAATATATACATAGGTTACTCATATGAGGATTAATATTAGAAGACCTAATCAATCTATGAAGAGGGCTAGAAGCCAATTTGAGAGGGGCAGAAGTGAGCAAAGAGAAGGATGGAGATCATAATATATTATAGAATGAAAAAGTGTTTTTTAAGGTGATCAATTTTAAATTGTTATTAAGTTAGTGATGAGTCATCTATGAGGTTGGTGCCTCTTTGTAAGTGAGTATTTGTTAAATCTTAGCTGAGTTGGTGCTTAGCTAGTTGGGGTTAGTACTCCATGTGAAGTGGATGATTCACTAAAGATTCATGTTTATATTATAGGAATTTAGTCAATTTTATTCATCAGTGGGTTTTATTCCCTTCAAGTTTTTTCCATGTATATGTTGTGTTAATTTTTTTCATGTTCTTATGATTTGATGCTTATACTTGTTAAGATGTACATCTTGTTAGAATAGTTCATGTATGATTAAATAGAATTAAATGAATTTTTTTGAAGATTTATTCACCCCTCCTATCAGTCATTTTGATTCCAAAAATTGGTATCAAAGTCTAGTCCTTTTAAGTAGGTCTAAAAACCTAAAGGGGATCCTAAGAAGCAAGGATGATTAATCAACAAGCTCAAGGTGGTTTCTCTACCAATAAGTTTTTATTGTTCATTGGATCTAACTATGCCTTTTGGAATATTATAATGAAGATATATCTTGTGTCACAAGGACATGATATTTATAAATTAGTTATGGATGGTTATGTTGCACCTCTAATTCCACCAATAAATGCAACAGGTAAGAAGGGTAGTGAAAATAACTCCAAGGCAATGAATGCCATTCTTTGTGGCTTATTAGAGGTAGATCTTGTAAATTTAATGCATTGTGTATCAATCAAATATATATGGGAAAAATTGAATACCATAAATGAAGGAGACACCAAGGTGAAGTTGGCCAAGTTGTAGACTCACAAAATATAATTTAAAAGCCTAAAGATGAATGAAGATGAAATCATTGCATTTTACCTATTAAGGGTTGATGAATTTGTCAATATCATTAGATGATTGGGAAAAGAAGTTAAAGAGTCTAATATTATCCAAAATGTGTTGATATTATTAAATCCTATGTTTGACTCTAAGATGTCTATAATATAAAAGATGCAAGATTTGGATAAGCTAGAGATGGATGTGATTCATGGCATCTTGACTACCTATGAGATGAGGACTAATGAAGAAAGATAAAAAGAAGTCCAAAGAGAAGAATTCACAAGGTAAGAAGGCCAAGGATGATGTTGATATATATATATATATATATATATATATATATATATATATATATATATAATGATGAACTCATATCTATGTTTACTAAAAATTTAAGGTTTGGCTCAGGTAAGTACAAGAGTAAGTTACCCTTCATATGTTTCAAATGTGGCAATATTGGTAACTTTGAAAGCAAGTGTCCTAACAAGGAAAAATCTAAGAATAAGGAAGAGCATGATGAATATCACAAATATGACATAAAGGTCTATAAGTATGACAACAACAAAAGAGATTTTAATAATAATGAAGGTAGGAAATGGTCACTCAAAAAAAAAAAGAGTTTCTATACCAAAGAAGATAGCTCATATGATGTAAGTGATTCAATAACATCTGATAGTGATGATGACAAAAATGAATTTGAACATGACAATAGTGAAACTTTGTTCATAGGCATATAATCAAATAATGAGGGTTTTTCAAAAGGGAAAATCATTATAGTTGATTTAGTTTCAAATAAAGAAGTATAATATGATAGTGAAGAAGGAGAAGTTGAAGTAAATATTGAGGTAGAACTGATAAGTGAACTAGAAGAGTTGAATCTTATGAATAAGAATAACAAGAAACTAAAGTCATTAGTTTAAGACTATGAGGAAAATATCAATTTATTTGAGGAAAGACTGAGTAAAAATTCTAAGGAGTATGATGAGAGTATAAATCAAGATGAGTCATAAATGGAGATTGTGATAGCAAGCCTAAAGGATAAAGAGGAAGATTGCATGAGATATTAAAATGAAATATAATCTCTAAAATCTGAGTTGGATCAAGCATCTAAAAAAATGAACTTTGTGAAATTTGAAAAGAGTACTAAGGCTCTAGATGATATCTTGAGTAGTCAAAAGTCTACAAGTGACATGATAGGTCTTATTTTTAAATAAGACAAAAATAAGGCATCTAAATTCAAGGATAATACTATTGAAGATGATAAGGTCAACATGAAAAGACCTATCAGACAACCCAATGCCATAAGGTATGTTAATTCTTTTAATGGTTATTTTTATTCATGTAAATAATTTGGTCATAGAAAAAAGGATTGTATAAAGGTCTCAAGGGATGAGAATTTATTTAACTATTTAAGGATAATCAATTTTCAAAGGGAGATCACAATCATCATCAAGAAAGAGGTATGATTAATATCATTTTCTATTTTTGTCATAAAACTGGTCATATTTCTAGATTTTGTCCAAATAGAGTAAGAAGGTTCTCAAGAGATGACAAAGGTCAAATAATGAAATGGAAACCAAAGTTAGTAAGGGTAGATTAGATTGAGCCCAAGGGTCAAGATAGATTACTCACTTTGGTAAAGGAAGAATCAAATAAGAAGGTGTGTGAGGAACACTTGTTATTATAAGTTTTAAAAAGACAATGAGCTATAGTTCTAAGTTTCTTATAGATCAAACTAAAATAATTGTTATAGCTGAGCAATATCCATATTAATAACACCTATTGTCTACTTCTAGTGATAATAATTTGGAAGGTAATATGGATATAAAGGACAAGAAGATGAGAAACATACTTGATAACAATATGGATATTCACGATAGTAAGCCAAAGAAGAAAGACAAACCTAAAAGGACTCTAAAATAAAGTAATCAATTTACTAAGATCAAGATGGTTAAAAAAGAAAGAGAGGAGATGTGGGCATCTCCTTAGTTCACCTTGTTCTAGAATCCTATGGAATAGAGTGTCTCTATTATGAATATGAAGACACTCATAAGTCTATGGAAGTAGGTGAAGATTATTAGAGGTTATATCTTGAGAGAAAGCAATTTTGATAATGATGATAATGGTTTAATTATGATCAGTCATGAAGGTTTAAGTGGCTTGAGATTTCTTTTGAGCATGGATTCAAAATCATGAGGTTGAAGGCAAAGAAGGTTTCTTTTTGAGAAGATTTCAAGTTTTCTATGTTGCAATCAAGGAGATGAAAATGGATATTATTCATTATTATATTGGTAGCTCTATAGTTTGAAGTGTATTAGGCAACATTTAAGATATATTTGGCCATTTTCAAGTATCTAAAGTCAAAATATGTAGATAATTGGTATATAAGAGGTAAGATTTTGATATCTATTTGTATGAGTAGTTGAGCTTGATCTCTGAAGACAAAGAGGGAGTCCCTAATTGTATAGTTGGTATCAAGAATGTGATATCCATGTGTGTGGTCAAGAGTTTGATATTCTTTAGTCATATAAAGGAAGGTAATTGATCTGAGTTTATAGTTTTTTGAAAGAATATATGCTTGGTCTAAGGGGGAGCTTCATAGCTCTGAGTTCCTTGTCAAGTAATTGATTGCCTTTTGATATGAATTGAGTTAAGGAGAGATTATGTCTGAGATGCTTCAAAGAATCTTTTTGTTGAGATTTTGATGGATCAGTTTGGAAATTGACTTGATTGAGAGAATTTTTTGAAAATGGTTATCATAGGTGGATGCCATAGTTTCTAAAGTCTATGTGCCATCTAGTGTCTTTGAGATATAGTATTATCTCAAAGGGAGTTAGTATGATCTCAATAGTTATAGTTGATCCTTGATGTATACTATTAATAAAAGTATGGTAATTGCTTGTTTTGAGGGGAATATTTTTAGGTTGTTGATTTAGCTTGATCTATGTTAAATTGATCTTGTAATATGAGTTCATTTTGAAAGAGATGATAGTTGTGGAATACCTTTGCCATTAATATCAAAGGGGGAGAAATATCATAAAGGGAGAAAGAAAAGGTAAGATCAGAAAGGGTGAGAGAAATCAAGAACTAGATCTAATAGATTTTTTCCATCAAGAGTGGTTGACATAATTTTCTATGTGTGTTTGACATCAATGACCAAGGGAGAGATTGTTGAACATTGACATTGATTAAGGAGGAGATTATTGAACACTATAATTGATTATTAAGTTGTTGGTATAATTTTTGTCATGGATGTCAATATAATTTATTTAATGTCAAAGGTGGTTTTAAAGATCCATGGTAAAGTAAGCTTTGAGGTATATGTATAATGAGTTCTTATGCTAGCATAGTGAGTGTTGTTACTATATGAAATTAGTGATGTGAGAGTAATAGTTTATGAGTGTTAGTTATATCTTTGAGATCAACATGTACATGTCATTATGTCAAGTAAATTATAAAGATTTGTCTAAACCTTATGATATAATATGTGTAGGTATCATGATGAAATAAATAAGCTCCAAATAAGAAGTTGTATCTCTGAAGATCTATGTAAGTAGTTTTATAGATGCTACAAATGAGATATGATGATGAGAATGATCCAAAGAATACTTGATAGTGTTTGAAAATTATATAGGTTATTTGATCTTGTAAATTAGGTTTTGAGGGTCTTGAAAATGATTAGAAGGTCAAATTTGAAGATCTATGTATGTAGCTTTGAAGATCTTAGTCGAGATATGAAAATCTATAATAGATCCAAAGATGATCTGAGTGAGCCACAAAGATGATCTATTTCATCTCAGAATAAGAGTGAGTGTATGAAGTTACTTGATCATAAACAAGAGGCATTAGAACATAGGAGATTTTTAAGTGAAGTATACAAGGGTAAGTATATTAGTTCAAGTCTACAACTAGACTAGTTCTAGATCTTTCTTGGCCTAATGAGGCATCATAAGTTGTTAATGATACATATAAATAATGTTTGACTATTGTTAAGAATTATATGATTTTTCATGACATATATATGAAGTGTTAAGATATTGGATAGTGGTTAAAAGGTTATCTTCAAGACCTAATGTGACTAGAAGGTTAAGGCCTAGAAAGTAAGAAGAGAGATGGTGTCCATATGGGGTATTTATATAAATTTACATGACATGGATGAGTAGGTGATCATTGACATAGGTGAGCCAAGTTTTTTTAAGTATGTGGATGAAGTTTCAAGCCATGGTTTAAAATAAAAGGATTGAAAATTGTTTTAAGATCTCTCGAGTGCACAAAACAAAGAGTGGTCTACCTGAGAAGGTTTTTTCAAGTACTCATTGATACATGTATAATTTACATGAGAATATAATATGCTCAATGTATATTATTAATGTTTATAGCTCAAAGTCACAAGCATTGGTTTTTAGAAAGAGGAGCTAAGTTTTATGAATTATTGTTAATATTGGAATATGGTCTAAACCCTCAAAGAACCCTAACACTAAACCAATGTTGAAGATATTATTATAAAGAGATAAAAATAGTTTTATATGTATAGATAAGTGATTGAAATTTTAATTCAACTCTCTCAAGCATCTCTAGGTGTGATTGGTTTCTCAAGTGAGTGAGCAAACCGTACAAATATGTGCTTATTTTTTGATCTGTTGTAATAGGTAGAGTTGACCAAGTTAAAGTTGCTAAGCGGATGAAGATAAAAGTGTGAGATTGTATTTTTTTATACATAAATGTTTTTTTATAGGTTATATATCTCAAGTGTGTAAATTTGGTGATCCAATTTGGCCAGTTGCTAACAAACCTAATGGTGTAGATAGTAAGAAAATCAAGTAAAAGTGAGAAGATGATTATGATGTATTTTCATGTAAGAGTGATGGATTGAAATTAATGATGATGTTTTTTAATACTTACATGATCTATCCATGATTCTTAAAAGGTTGGAATTTATTATAAGAGGTTGAAACATTTAATCGAAAATCATTTATATGGTTGAGTGGAGTCTAAGAGAGAGAAGATCAACAAATTGGTATGAAAGACTAACTATTTTAATTAGAGATCATGATATGATTGGTTGAGGTTGTTATAAATGTGATATAATATCTTGTTCATGCATTGAAAGTAATTGAGTATGTTCAATTATGTGTCATCAGTTCATGTTTCCTTGACTATGTTTTGGAGTCAGTTGGTAGTTCTAAGTGAACATCTACAGAGAAGAGTTTGAGCTTGTATACCCTGAGTTGAAGCATATGATGAATTTTGTGATGAACATAAGGTCATAATGTTTTTTAATATGTTTTTTTCCATGGTTTTTTGTCAAAGTTCAGTTTATGCCTCAAATTTTTAAGACAAATATTCTGTATATGCATAAGCCTTTTATGAACAGTGATTTGAGAAAGGGTTCAAATGGTGATTGGACCTAAAATGTGTTATGGAAATAAAGTGGATTTGGATAAGGTATATTGGAATGTAATATGTTTTCCTACCATGTGATTATTTTAAATATTATTTAATAAAAATCAAAGGGTAATGTGTTGTTAAGAAGACCTATTAGGTCTCCTTAAAGCCTAAACGAGGAGTAAGGGCTAATTCAGTTATGATTGACCTAATGTATTTATTAATTCATTATTAAGGCATGTTATTTTAATATTATAATACCTATCATATGTATGACCTAAGAAGATAATAATGTATGGCTTACTAGGAAGGATATGATCAAGTGACTTGTATAAAAGCAAGGCATTTCAGGCCTATTTATCTATGCTGAGAGAGAGAGAGAGAGAGAGAGAGAGAGAGAGAGAGAGAGAGAGAGAGAGAGAGAGAGAGAGAGAGAGAGAGAGAGAGAGTTGAGAATAAGTATATGATATAAATCATTGGTGAGCATAAGGAGGTCATGTAGACCATAATATAAGTGTCATTATTATCTATAGAGGTTATAAATATGAGGATTAAGGTTAGAATACCTAATTAATCTATAAATAAGACTATTGAGTGAAGAGGGCTAGAAGCCATTTTGAGAGGGATAAAAGTGAGTAAAGAGATAAGGATGAAAATAATCATCTATTGTAGAATAAAAAATGTTTTATTATGTTGATCAAGTGTATTAGGTGGATAAGTTGGTGCTAAGTCATCTAAGGGTTTTTTACCTCCTTGCAAGTGGGTGCTTGCTAAACCCTAGTTAAGTTGGTGCTCCATGTGAAGTGGATGCTTCAATAAAGATTAATGTTTGAATTATAAGACTATAGTTCATTTTATTCATCAATGGGTTTTCTTCCCTTTAAGGTTTACCCATGTATATGTTGTGTTCATATGTTTCATGTTCTTTTGACTTGATTCTTATTCTTGTTAAGATGTTCATGCTTGTTATAATGGTTCATGTATGATTAAATGGAATTGAATTAAATTTTTTGAATACTAATTCACCCCCCCATCTCAATCATTTTTATTCCAAATGTATTAGTATGGAGATAACTCTCATCATGATGGGGTGTTGAAAATGTTTAACCTACCTAACTAATACCATACATGCATTAATTATGCCAAGTTAAATTCCTTAATCATAAGTAGGTCTAGATTTTTCATAAAAAAATAGTCATAATAGGTCACAAACAACAAATCAAGGTTTATATGCATAGGAATAGCCTTGGCATAATTAGACACACATGCTCCCAAAAGCTTAAAAGTATTATTGCATAGAGGATACTAGAACCGTAAATGAACACTATCACTACAACACTACTATCTAGGGTAGGGTGATATTATATAGGAGGGGTTTCTACACTTGGATCCTATTTACAACACTTAAAATATCTCTTATACACATTTTTAACCTCTGAATCCTTTGTCTCAATCAGTTTTTAACTAAGTATTCATTTGTCTCCATTATTATTATTATAAATATCAATTTTTCTTAGTTATTTTATAAGTAAATGGTTATATTTATTGAATGTTTTATACCTTGATTTACTATAATTAAACCCTTTAACCACCTAGGTTTTATACTCAATAAAACTTAAAAATTTAATTCATTTGACGTACCTTACTTCAATCATGTTATTTGAAATCTTAGTAAATAATTAGGGTTTCCATTTTATTTTATAGAACATACTCAATTTTAGTTTTCATCCTATCATCATGATTATTATGATGGATGCCATTTTTTGTTCTTTGGTACAAAGTCTTATGGTTTGTCTTGCATGCCTATTACCTGCCATTTGTAAAAAGATGCACATGTATGTCACCCCTGTCATGGACCATGTTAGAACTTAGCTTATTTCACACATAGGTCCACCCTCTCTTGAGCCCCACTTATATTAGAATCATTTTTTAATGGCACACTTTGAGCAACCTCTAGTTACTACTCGATGATAGAGAGCTCAAAGGAATCATTTTGTTTTACCTCCACCTAGACTAGTTGATTACCTATGCTCACATCCCACCTCTACTACTTGCCCTTGAAAAATAGTAGATCCTATGGTTCAAGTTGTTACTAGATAAAATAGGATTCATCCTTAGCCTATATAAGAGTAACATAACCATACCATCCCTACTCATCTCCAAAACACTTTAAGACTAGGGATCATCACAAATCACTTGATATTATGGATTAGTTGAGAAACACACTGACTAAGATCTCTATATTGTAATTACTTCAATAAGAAACTATTTTTAAAGATATTATTTTTAAGACACTCAATCATACATATTTTACTCATGACATAAATCCAACATAATTTTCATCTATCATGAACACTATCAAGGACATTGAAGACTATATATTTTTTAAATGAGGATTTACCCTCACGATCCGTTATTGATTAAAATATACTATTCTTCATTCAGGCACAAATTAATACCAATATTATTAAATTAGTTCTAATATATATTGGTTCAGTAATTAACATATGTAATCTCATATTTATATATAATAAGGGGGTTGATATAGTATCCATTTAGAAGAAATAAGAACATTAGAGGTTTAGATGACATTCCTAGACAAATATTGGTTTCTATTACATTGGATATTATGATTATGCCAAAAACCCTAACTATAGAGTTTTAGGTGATACCTAATCATTTTCACTCCAACCTATTACCTGGGAGACCTTGGTTACATACTATAGAGGCCATAACCTATACCCTACACATTTGTGTTAAGTTTTTATATGACAAATCCTTATATGCTTATCCAATGGATAATCAACCATTTAGATATTATAGAGTCACCAAGAATACCACCCTAAGTACATATTTAGATGGGACACCTCATGTTATTATAGTTATGCCACCTCATAATATTTTGATTGAGCATATGCATACATATGAGGTTGGGGAATCTAATACCACTATTCCCACACCCATTCTAGATCATCCTATAGTATATTTACCTTCACCCATTATGGAGGAAGACCCTCATACAATATAGTTATCCCCACCCACTATGGATGAAAAGATTATCATAGCATAGTTACCATTAATTATTAATTCAAAGGAAGTATATACCCATAACTCTGATATAGATTCCTAGCCCACCATAGAGGATGATCCAACACCCATTGAAATTAATAATTACTTATGTGGATTAAGATTCACACTAGTTGTCCTTGGATAGTATATAGATGATTATAAGGTACTCATGCCTTTTTCCACATTGAAAGCACAACTAGTTTATATTCCCACAACTACAAACTCACCCACTAGTTAAAGTTAGTGGTACATCCCTCCATTCACTCAGTACATATGGTTACATCTATGGATATGGAACTAGTTATAAGGATCCAAGTAGGTAGTTCATAGGATACACCACATCAAATTCTATAGGTACTACTTGATAGAGGATTGATGGAATTACCAATAGTTCATCATAGATCCATTAGTATATTGTCACAACAGGATGGTAAACCCTTTTATAATTTTCATAGGCATACATGACATGATAGAGATACATTCTTAGGATTACAACATAAGTTGAATAATTTATAGGCTCAAGGTAATATTCAAATTATATATCCTCTACATCAACTAGTATAAGCACCATGATGGAATCTTCAATGGCATAGTTATTCATAGAATGATCCCTTGACTATAGATGAGGATTCAAATCCCAACACTTACACATTGGCATTCTTATATCACATAAGACATAAAGAGGGTGAGATATAAAATGATATACATTGTTAGAATTCCATAATATATATCACACTTCCAGTTTCATGTGTCTAAAATGTGGCCAACACATGACTCCTTGTCATGAGAATAGACACTCATACACATGTTACCCTTGGAGGTACGTGGTTACAAGTAATGGATGACATAATTGATATCACAGATATATTCCTATATTTTAATCATGAGGGAAAAAAATTTCACATCTTATATGATGGATAAAATGATAATCATATATTTCATATAGATACCGCATGGTCCAATGTGGTTTACCTTAGGACTGCATGCAAAGCTTTATACATATTAGAGAAAGATGTTATTCAGATGCACAAAATTGAGACTAATGCCAAGGGTAAGTCTATAATTACACAAAAATCATGGTATGATAATCATGATGATGATGATGATGATGATGATGATTATTTTAGTTTAATTAGTTTTAGTATCCAACATTAGATGACCTCACACTAGATCTACCTTTTGATTATCCACATCCTATGGATGTGCTCTTAAGTATATAGAGACATTACACTTAATTTGTAAATTATCTCATTTATTTTTACTTTTTTCCTTTATATATTTTCATTTTCATCTTTCTTGTAAATAGCTTATATTCATAAAACACAAAAACAATATAATATTTTTAAAACATACAAACATTCAAATATTTACTCATAAAATACAAATTATAGATTCTATGAATTTCCATGTTTACATTTATTATAATATTTAGGTAATGCTTATGATACATATCTTAGTATATTTAGTTTTATCACACATACATGCTTCACTTATTCTTTTTGAGTGTTCACAGATACTTACATGACCTAGGTACACTACATAGATTCATATTTTATATTATATACCAACTAGGGGAATATACATAGATACATGGATTACACATTTTATACATTCATCCATTTGGGAGCATCTTATACATATATTTTATTTCCAAGTTATATATTTATATACTCTATATCATATATTCATCATTATTATATCTTGATATTGATCATCTTACACTACTTAGATTTATTATCAACTAATACTACTCTAGACTTAATTTATGTACATATTTGTACTTATACAAATTTTTATCACATAATCATACATATTTTAATTTATAGATTTATTAGTTTATACTTGATTGTGCCTATGTGCTTCTGTATCTATTTAATTAAATTTGAATATGGCATTGTTCTATAGCTCTACACCACTTTCTTTCATTTTATATATTCTTTGGACATGTTCCCATGTAATTGTGTGTGATTATGGATTGTGTATGTGAATATTTGAACATGTCCTTCCATGTGTATCTAATCCATCATACTTTCTCTTTGCATATGTGGGCATTTTAACATGTCATTTTATGTCTTACTTTCTCATATTTAGTGACATGTGCCCATGTCCCTTGTATTATGGGCCCTTAACCTACTTTGTGTTCATCATGTGTGTTGTATGTATGATTTAATGTATGCATCATGGACATGAAACTTCTATATTTCTTGTTTCACACTATAGTTTTAGATTCTAGGAGTGACCTCATGCATCTTCCCTTCCTACGTGTGTGCCATGATGGATATCATGACCCATACCCATAGGTAGTTACTTTGCTTATTACTTTGATTTATTACTATTGTAACATGAAATTATAACCAATGAGGAGATGAGATAAGCTTCTCCTCATTTAAGTGAGATAATGAAACCACCTCAAGGTTTTGGGTATCCCTATTAGGAGGTGGATCTCTAGATTAGGGGCTAATTATCCTTGATGTATCATTTAAGATCATATTCCTAATACTAACACTTAAGGGGTTGAAAAGGGTTATAATAACTGAAATTAAACCTATTATACTAGAGGTGATGCATAAAAATATTTTCTCTACTCATACCTTTAACATACACTTAAAACTAAAGATAAGTAACACATATACTTCATTCAACATCAATCTTTCCTCTCACATCAATGCTTCAACATGGGGTCTTGGAGATGACATGGGATAGGATGAAATAAACAATAGGAATTATAATACATTCTATTGAGTAGTATAGTCACTTACACCTGCATTCTCTTCATACACTTCTTGTTAACTTGCAAGAAGGAAATCACAATACACTAGGTACTAATGGAATCAACATGTGAAGGTAAATGGAAATTGCACTTGCATAAGACTAATACCAAGAATGTAAAATTAATGAAATATTTGAATGAGGTAAAAAAATTGTATTTTTTTATTTAAGGTAAAATTTTGGTAGGGCTTCACCATTCCTAGGTAGAGAGATCTAATACAATAGCCAAAAGGCTAGAATTTATATAAGAAATGGGAACGTAGAGAGAAGGGAAGTCCAAGAGTCACTTGGACAAGTGTCAATTACTAAAATTAGTTAAAAAATCATGAGATATAGGAATGGGATGAGATAATCCATGTTAGGAGTTAAATTATCATCTGGAATCATTTATCACCTGCAAATAGTCAAGAAACTCTTATTATATGCATAGAAAATTGTCTCTTATGATTGGTCTTAAAAAACTACCCAAAATATGAAAATGATAAATATTTATGATTAATATTAGTTTTATGGGTTACTAATAATCCCTCGCATAAATTTTTGAGGCTCTTGACCATTCCTATCTTCTTGGCCATGCATGATCACACTTGGCAGTCTCAAAAGAGCTCTTTTCCCTTCACCCTTCACACTTGGCATCTAAAAATTATTCATATATAAAATATAATATATAAAATAGGATAAATTACATGTTTAAGGAGTGATAATATAATTATTGAAAATAAATTGTCTTTAAAGGTCTCTCCAAATAAATATTTACCATTTTCTCTAAGTCCTCACTAGCTGGCTCACTGGACTAGCTGAAAGTGAGGGCCTATTTAGGGAAATTATATGTTTATTTATGAGATTATGTTAATTTTTATAGTTATATAAAGTTTAAATATTCCTCCTAAAGTTTGTTTCATCTTCTAAATCTTCTTGTAGCCTGAACACCACTCAAAATGGTCAAAATAAGCCCTATTTTCCTCTGATCCATATAGTTATGTACAAAAACATCACATGGATATGATAATAATAGATGTTTAAACAAATTATATTCATCTCTCATGGTAAAAATCATCCATATTGAGGCACTTTCAGCTTGGTTTCTACCATCGGATCTGTGAGGAAGGTTTGAGAGGGTTTGGAGTGGTTTATGGTCTTAACATTTGTTCATGAAGAATAGACATAGGAATCCTATCCAAATTATACTTATGTCTTATTAAGGACATTTTTAATCATCTAAAATAAGATCTAGGTCACATTAAGATATTGGTGGAAGTTCTAAGCACTTGAAGTTGACCCTTCATGCCATTTTGGGCTTTTTGTGAGGGTTTGAGAAACTTTAAGCCAAGAATTGTCTTTATAATGAATATATTTTAAAAAATATGGACAAAAAACATTTATATTAACCCCAAAAAACATGTCACCATCATTTTATTATCTCATTAATTCCCAAAAATGAAAACTTGCCCTTGTTTGGTATTAGGCCTAGACCTTGCCAATAGGCCTGCTTGCCATTTGAGACTCCACCTGACACTCTAATGGATTCCATTGACTAATGATGGATTAAAAAAATATTTTATACCCAATAAAAAATTTTAAAATAAATTTTAAGGAATGTAAAAGGATACAAATTAAAATGACCTTCAATTTGGCTTTTATGCCAAAGGATTCCTTTCACACCTAACTACAAACCTCCTTGGTTGGAACAACATGTATGATTTAAAAACTTATAGTAAGTTTTAATAGGTTTATTTAGGTCCCATAAATCTTATATAATCATAAATTTGTCATTTATATCCTTTTGGTTCAACATTTCATTACTTTTCCCAAAATTGGCACCTCCATTTACACTTAAATAGCCCCTGCTCTGAGACAAAATAGTGAGGGTTTTCCCTATTTAACTTGTAAAATTGATTATTTTATAGTTTTATATAGGTCAGAATGGTAATATTTACCACATTTTATCTTCCAACTCCTCCATTTGGTCCTCTAACTCCACAAATTTGCAAGGCAGACTTTTGACTAGGCAGGGTATAGACTGTGTTTTGGAGAAAAAGGGGTTGATTTAATATTTTTTATGATATTTTATGGGTTATATAGGATTAATATATTGTATTTTAACCATTTAAAATCATTTTATCTCCTTAAAACACCCTTTTTTCTTTGGAATCATGAAAAAGGCCTATAATTGCCTAGAAAAGGGGAACCCTGCTTTAGCTTGGCTTTAGGTTACTTTAGCTTGTTTTAGGTTTTTGAAACACAATTAAAACATCATTTTGATGTTATAAATATAATAAATTTTATATAAATACATAATTTTTTATGATAATATCACTCTTTCAATTGGTTCATCTTCCATGTTTTCTAAATTAGGTTGTGCTCAAGTGGACTAAGACAGTCCCCTTCAGACCTCGCTATAGGCTATGATTTGAGCTTTAGTTGATGGTTTTGGTCCCTTTTTCGTGTTTATTATATGATATAATAACTATATGCCTTTTTATATCTATAAAAATTAGAAACCATGCAATCACTCCTATGATTTGGTCTATTTACCTATAACACCCTATATGACTGTGTTGCTCTCAGTCCTACCCCTATAGGTACATCTTAGCAAGGATTTAGGGATTTATTCATGCTTGAGTAGGTTAATAAATATATAATTGAGTTAATATTTCAGATATTGCCACTAAATCCACTTTTAATCTCTATTTGAGGTCCAAAACTACATCTTACCCCTGACTGAGACCAAACTCCAATACCACACTGTAGGTGCATATTTTTTAGGCTTATAGGTTAGTGAAGATGAGTTTAGAGCAGATATGGATTTTCTATGACCTTATAAGGTTTAATTTGACTCCATGGTATTAAAAATTTCCATAGGACCATTATGGAATCCTTAATACCATCTCTTATTTTCAATCCATTGAAATCGTGCCTTCACTGTCTACCCTGCCCTATGTACAGATAGTGGATAGGCCTAAGAGGTCACTCGATATAGTCATCACCTCTCCCATTGAATTAGTTATTAAAGTTTTTTTTTTGAGGTTTTTGTAATTTTTTCCCCTACTTGAACATTCTTATAAATTACTCATATGATGCAAGTATCATCCTTCCCTTGAAAATCCTGTAGACATTACTACCCTCTTTTAGTGGTTTTTTACCATTTTGGGAGGTCTCAAAAACCATATTCCACTCCTCCTTTGACCTTGAAACTTGGAATGGTTACTCTTGGTGGATAGGGATACAAGACCCAACAACAAAAGGAATTTAAATAATCTCTTTTCATGATGTATGCCATCTCAAAAAATCCTCGGGACCTCTGTTTGTAACTTTTAGGGATTGTGAGCCCAAAATGCATAGTCACTTTTTTAAAGGAGAATCCTTGCCTTGGCATATCATCTTAAGTTACATAACATGAATATAATATAATTTTTAGTGTGTTAGGACTGAAAATATGAAAATCATCATGTCTTCACCATCCATACATTTGTACAAACCTCCTAGAAACCTTGTAGAGATGACTATAAATGCACACTTGGAAATAAAATAGTAAGCAAGGAAATTGGGCAATTAGCTTGAAGGGAGTATGAATATTTATTACTCTCAAGGAAATTTTATGAAATAAATTTTTAAAACATGATTTAAAACATATCAATCACCTTCAAGATCTTCCTCCACATTTAGAAAACTCAGGTTTTACATATATGGCTGCCATCTTGGAAAACAAGCATAATTTGAACTCTAATTAAAATGGAATTAAAAGGTAAGTTTTGGATAGTTAAAACAGCATGGATAGGACCTCATTCACACCTAAAAACACCTCATCAAACTCACACAACTCCTTGGGTTCATGAAAACAAGAAATAGATACAAACCTACACCACTATTGAATGCAATTCCATAAAAAGTTACCTAATGTATAAATGATCATTAATAAAGGATGAGAAAACAAATTTAAATTTATTTATATGGATTTTAATTTCACTCAGATTGATATACACCTATAGAAGCATTTACCTTAACTCCACTTGTAGCTCTCATGGTGAGTGTTTGAACTTGCCCTTCCTTGGCTTGCTAATGGAGAAAGAAGAAAAATAAGTTGTAGATGAATTTTTTTGAGAAATAAATTAAAAAACATGGATATTACAAGGTGAAGAGTCACTCCAACACTTTCTTCTCTACAAGAGAGCTTGGGAAGTCTGTATAAGTGTTGAAAAAGGCTTATTTTTGAGGGAAAACTACTTCTTGACTGATGAACATGACTTATAACTATCCACTGACATTATATTGACATGAAACACGTTGAAAATCACCTTGGTGTCAAATTTTATTGCATAAAAGTAAGTATAGGTCATTTAATAGGCTAAAATGTGGCTAAAACACCCCTTTTTCACATAAGACCTAACAAATGACTAGTTTATGATTTGTGATCACATTGAAACATGTTAAATACCATATTAGGTTAATTTGACACAAAATGAACCTTTGAATAATTTTTATGAAGGTTTGACCATAGTTGACCATGGTTGACTAGGATAATTCAAGGTGGATGAACTTAGGCAAAGACAAGGACAAGCCCAAGCAAGATATATAGGACAATATGAGACCCCATAGGATGTATGTAAACATTTTTAAAAAGTTTAAAATGATAGGGTTTGACCCCATTTTACTAGAATTCAGGTTTGGCCAATAATTACATCATTATATCTATCTTGGTAGCCTTCTAAATGCTAGATTTAACATACATCATACATTAAAAACTTATGCTTAGATTATCTTAAATCCTAATGTCATGTATATACATTATATTGATTTATTACATAGATATCATATATATTCAAATTAACACATATTATTCAAATATGTTTATTTTGAGGATAGTTCTTTCAAAAGTTTAACAACTCCCCTAAAAAAAAGAAGCATTCACATAGGTTTGTCATAGAGATCAGGTCATACGAATGCACTTAGAGTATAATTTCCAACACATAGGCATAGAATATAGAGCCTAGTTTGAAAAACATAGTGGGAAATGGTCAGAGAGAGATTGAACTTAGTTGGCATAAAAACAACATATTAGGACACTATTGCCATAGTGCTACTATCCAAGATATGGTGTTATTTTCAAATAACCTTAGAAGTAGAAAAATCTAGATTTTATAGAAAGGTACAATAGTTAAAATCTAGTTTTGTATATATTTAGTTATAGATTACTAATGTATACTTAGTTTTGTTTAGTTTTACACAAAATCATACTATTATTCTCATACAGGGGGCATCATGCACATGATCACTCCTATTTAAATTTCAAATACTTAGATATAGATTATTACAATTTAGTCCAGAATCCATATGCTTAGATATCAAAGTTGGGGTCATGTGCTCAACACATTATTTATGTATGCTCACTTATGCACTAGTTGATTAGATAGAATGATAAAATACATGTAATTCTCTAAGTTATTAATATATGAACCATTTTTACTTGTTTATACTAGATGTTATGCCTTACTCCATCTTTAGTGGTTAGAATTACCACATAGTATTTGAGCTACATAATTGAGTGTTTAAGGAGGCCCCTAATCTAATTTTCATTCTAGAGTTCCTGAGTGGTTGTAAAGCCATTATATACAATTTCATTTTATAATAATACAAATTAAGTTAATTTTCACAATTCAATTATATATGGATCTACTACACATGGGTAGGTAATGATAGAGTCATGGTCTATTTTATTTCTTGATCCTCTCACATAAGAGGGTTGGATAAGCCATCAATCTAATTCAATCTATTCATAGGTAATGATTCACCAAGCAAGGGTAGGAAATGATGGAGTCAAGGCTAACTTGAATTATTGTGGCACCCACACATGGGGATTGAGCAATCCATTAACTTAGTCCAAGATATTCACTAATTAATTACTATTTACATATACACACATATGATGTAACTAGGTTTATGCATTGGTTCATGTAATTAGTGAGGTGTATTCATTCTTTTTATATCTCTTATATCTTTACTCAAATTTTCTTTACTTTTGATATATCTTAAGTAAGGATTGACCTATTCACATTTCATTTTTAGAACATGCAAAGGAGCATGCTTCACATACTTAGATCAAAATTCATAAACATGGCCTCATAGGTAAGTCTAGGTACATTTATTTTTATTTTATCTTAGTCATTTAATTTTTGTTGCATTTATAAAATAAAGGGGAAAAATTTAATCATCTAAAAATGGCACTTGAGTTCTAAGAGTGTTACTTAATGCCACCTATTCCTAGCTTATCCTTAGACCTATCATAGGGCCTATTTAGACACCTATCAAAATTTTGTGTAAGCCACATAAATCCCTAGACATCTCAAAATTATCCCCAGACCCTTCTTAAGACACCTAGGCCCCTACTACCTCAAGTTCTACCACTAGACATGTTGGCCAATTTTTGGCTACCATAAAATACAGTCATAAAATTATTTCTTTGGTAATGCATGTTAGCATAGTTTAAGGTAAAATTGATAAGTTTAATGTAATGATAATTTTGATCCTATGCTTATTTAATCATTTCATGTCATGATTAAAGTGGGTTAAAATAATTTCATAGGTTTAAATTTATTTGTTATGGTATTTAACATGTGTCAAGTCACTTAATGTGCTATCATGGTTTTTACAAGTTCCTAAATAGATTTTATAACCTCTTTTATAATGTTTCAAACCATTTCAAGTATTTTCTTATGCTCTTTGTAACATTTATGATAAAATTCTTGCAATAAATGGTAGGTATATGGAAATAAGATATATTTTCATGTTTTTATTGGTCTGTAAAATGTGTGAAAGACTCCATGAATACCTATTTTGTAGTTTCATCAAGGTTTACCAAGTAGATATGGCAATTTTAGGGTTAAAAAGGACTCTTTTGAAGGATGGTTGTAATTTATCAATGTGTATTTTCACTCATAATCACTCCCATGGGTCTATCCACCCTTTACAAGCATAAATAAATTCTTTGGAGGAAGTGATAGGTTTAAAACAAAGAAAACATCTTTCATCTTTCCTATCACTTCTTTGGAAATCTTATGAAGGCTAGTTTTAAATGTTCATTCCATATAATGGAAAGAGAGTTGGTAATTAAGAATTTCACTAGAGGAGGAGGTAATAATTTAATTCAAATACATTACTATATATTTCATATATGTGGCCCCTCTTTTATGAACAATCACTAAGAAGACAAGGTGGTTTAAAACCCTACATAAACCCCATATGCTCATTTTTTTCTCCTTGAGATGGATGTTTGAAGCTAGTTATAATAATTAATGTAAATATATAGGGTATATAAGGTTATTAAATCAATTAAAAATGATTATCTATGCCTCACTCAGCATGTGTGAGCTCAAGAGGATAGGAAATCTCCACATTTGCACATTTGGAAGGTTGAGGATCATTGTCTCTTAATGGTTTGATGTTTTAAATAGAATAAAGTGCAAAATGAAGATATAACATAATATTTCCACTCCCTAAAATTTTATATAGGTCCATTAATTTTTCTCCATGCCAATTTCACACCCACAAACTTCTCAACATGAAGGTAACCTATAGATTCTCATTAGTGTTCATCATTCATCAATATGCAAAAAAAAGACTTAATGTTTTGAGTGTCATGTATTGAATGAAAAGAAATAAATATTTATATTTGTGTGTGTTTTATACTTAAAATCCATCTAGACATATTCAAATATATTTTTTAATTGAAAGAGGTAAAATAAGTTATGTTCTCATGACTCACCAAAAGACTAGTAGCCTACAAGTGGGAGAGCAATAAGGTCTTGATTATGAACATTGAGAAACCAGTCAGGTGAAGTGGTTTCATATGAAGTGTATTTATAAATAAAATATTTAATATCCATCCAATATGACTGATCACATCAATACTAACCCCTCCAAGTAACATATAGTGATTTCTACCTAAAGACTGTGTTAGAAGTCTACCAACACAAAAGTGACCAAAAGGGTGATAAATGTTACATTGTCAGTATAGTATGAGGGTCATAAGCTCATGGATCAAGTTATAGGGAAATGAAATGTTATTTTTATTAATATTTTTATCCAAAATTCATGTTACAATTTCTTAAAATGATAAAAAGTAGACTTACAGGCATGTAGACCTATAGGTCTCTTTTTCATATCAAATGCAATAGCTCTTGTGTTGATGATGGAGCTTAAGGGTTGGATGTAATATAGGAACCATCAAAAAAATAGTGTGATGATATTTTTAGGTTGGATAAATAATTAATATTGATATGGAGACTCACTTTTGACTCTTAACAAATATTATACCCTCGTAGATCTGCAGTCCTTGTCACCAACTTCACAAGGTGGACTAAGTGTTCTAAGGTGATTGTGTGAGTTTCAAAAAAGGGAAGTGAAATATAATATTTTTTTATAAGACAAAAATATATGAAAAATGTAAGGATATTATATAAAATAATTCTCCATCTCTCCACTTTCTTTAACTATAAGTTGATGGAGCCCTAAAAGGACTCATTCTAACAAAACCTATAGTCAGGCATGTCATAAGCCTAAGTGAAAATAGAACTATTTTTATGGGTTTAAGTGAATGTTAGGAAGTCTTAAAATATTTAATGGATATGTATAACATTATTATTATTATTAATATAACTAATATACCTCCATTTAAAATCTTAACATTTAAGAGACTCAACCATCATCTACATGCTTGTTTATAGGCAGTATGAGTAAAGAGGCATATGGTGAAACAAAATGAAGTTGGGAGTTATGGAGAGAAAAAATAAAAAGTATTATAAATATAATAAATAATTTAAAAAACCAACCTAAATTTATAAAATATCTCATAGGTTTATTGATCCCAGTATAGAAGACAAGAGGTTTAATTAGACCTAATAGGCCTCAAATGTCATGCACAAGCATGTGCATGAAAACTAAAGAAATATTGCATCTTTCAAGATTATTTTTAGGATTGAGGAGTCTCATAAATTTAAATTTTATGTTTTAATATTTTATCACTAGAATTTAACCACTAACAAATAATAAAACATAAATAGAATCCTACTACAGTCACTTAAGTATGATTGACTATAAACCCTGATTTTGAGCTTAAGGAAAATTTTAATGGATTGGTGGGTCAATTAATTTATATGATAATTGGAATATATAATAATATATATAAAATAAAAAATAAAAAAATTTGGAATCAAATCTCATAATTCGGTGTGTTTTCTTGTTAAATGACTCTAAAAGCTCATAATTGTAGTCTACTTAACCCGAAAGGCTTTTTTTTCTACTTGGAACTATATGAAGGAGTTGAATGGGAGCCTAAGTTCATACGTAATGTTATGGTAATTTTTCTACTTTTTATTTTTTTTATTATTTAATTTATTGTTGCTTTAGTCTTTATAAATCATTTTTTAGATGATAAACAACTCACAAGCTACCAAGAAACCTGTCTAGTGACCCAATAAGAGAAATTGGTCTCCTAGGGATTGAAAATGATTGGATGACCATTTCAATGATATGATAAACATTCATAACTCTTTTTAGAATCCCATAAAACCATTTATTGGTAAATTCAAGGTACAAAGTATATAAAAAGGGCTAATAATGACTATATTAGTCTATTTGTAAGATAATAAGATGGTGGATGGTCTAAAAATCAAAGAAGAAGGCATTTTGAACCCATTTAGATATTATATGATCCTATAAATCCTTTTTTTAATGCATTTTGAGATGATACAGAGGCTAATTAGTCACTATCTTAAGCTAAAATTGTGATTGTCATACTAGTTTGTCTAAAAGCATAGTTATAAACCTATCAAATACTCTTGGAGAGATTCCATTAAATATATCTAGTTTTCCTATGATGGTATAAGCCTCAAAAAGTCATTATTAAGAATTTTAACCTATAATTTATTGACAAACCACTCCAATTACCTCTTAATCTTGAACATGCACCTAGACTAGGGTTTTGGTCATTTCTTGGTTCACATATTTGTACAAGGTTACTACCCTCAAATTTGACATGGATCATGCTCAAGATGCCCATAAATTGAATCAAACATTTTTTTAAATTTTCACACATGTGAGAATTAATTAGATCCAAATCTTAGTTTCTAAGCCTAAAGGCCTAATTAAGGGCTAATTGGAGAGATAAACAAGTGGAGTAAGTGCACTTGCATTTAATTTTTGTTCATTAAATTTTTTATAAGGTTTTAATAGAATACTAGGTACTCAAATACATTATTATTCTACTAGGATTTTTAATATAATGTTATAAATAAGGAACTTTGTAAGTATTGAGGGCTACAAGGAATTAAAGGAAGGTATGGTCTTTAGGTGTGAAATGAAGTGTTGGAGTGTGTTTGAGGCATTTAAGATGATTGATATATATTTTTTAAGATAGATATAGACCTTTCATGGAGATAAGTTTCATTCATGAAGATAAAATAAAGATTTGAGGCTTTTGAGCAAAGAGAGGTGTAGTGAGAATAATGGGTTTCAAGACACCTAAGAAGATATGATCACTACTACAATGTTAGTATAAGAAGGTTATCAAACTAATGAAAGGTGATAATAACAAGGGAAAAGGTAAGTTCAATTTTATTTAATGACATAGGAGTTTCACTTGTAACTTTGCAATCCAAAAGGAGGATAATTTGAAGAAGAAAAAAGATGTGTCAAGTAAGGAGAGAAACTCCTAAGCCATTTCCAAGATTAAGCATCTTAAATAAGGAAACATATGTCATTAAATACATTATGAGACTATTATATAACCTCCTTATTGATTTTAACTCTTTCCATAGGTGTTTGACACTTTTCAATGACTCTTTTCTATTCGATTTGTCTTTCCCATTATTTCCTTTTCTATATATGTAACCTCATTTAGCTTTATAAGGATCCTTTGGCTAAGTATTGTGAAGTATTGCTCAAATAAAAAATTGTTATTGCCTATGATTTGAATTAAAATTATGGTTTAACCTTATTCAAACTTTTTATTATTATATATTTGTGATTTTACATGAATGATAGTGGTAGTGATCTAACTACCTCTCTTTTGTCCTCTCATTCTTATCTCTTTACAAGTAAGTTTATGCTTTTTAGGTCATATGGAGTGATATATCTAGTTGTGTGAAGAATTAGGCATGTAATAAATTTTAATTTAGTGTCTCATATTAACCTCTTGCTTATCACCTCCTAGTTCATGCATTTCCCAATACCTTCATGCTGAAATACTAATGTGAAGAGAAATTAGAATGGAAGTTGTGTGTTCTAATTGGTATTTATTCATTTAAATAGTACATAGGCATGTGGACATCATATATTTGGTGTATCACCCCCTTTATAAAGTTTTATTTTGTGTTATTCCTCTTTGCTTTTCCTTTACAAGTTAGTAGTGTATAATTGATAGCTTAACTGATACATCAAGGGGAGATAGCTCTATTATCTAGAGGTTTAGTCTACTTAGAGGTCACCCATAATTGAAAACTAATCCCATTGCATAGATAAATTTTAGAGGGTTTGAATGACCCTTTTAAGGGTGAAAATTTGAGCTATAATAGGACACTAAAACCACAAGTGCAAAATAACACCAAAACTCTATTATCCTATTTGGGTGTTATTATTAGTTTCCCTATTTTGAATTCCAATAAATAAATTTTCAATTATTAAAGAACTTAGGGTCATCCTAGTAATATTTCAAACCAAACACAATCATTATATATATATAGACACACACACACACACACACATGGATTTTATAACTTTATCTACTAGATGGAAATTAGATGCAAATACACACAAGCAAGCTGAAAACAAGTTGTGCACAATCATGGTTATCAATCCCTATTCTACCCTAATTATACATACAATAATATAAAACTATCCTAAGCTCAAAATACTCAAATTTCTAGTCTCAATCATCACTTAAATAACTCAATTCACATTCATACTAGCTTCACTTACACTTGAACTAGCACTTAGGTGGGAAGAAGTACATCAATATTTATCCCTCCTTAGAGTATTAGTATATAGGAAAATCTCATCATAGTTGGATGTTGAGGATGTACAACCTACCTAAATAATACCACATATTTACTACTTGTGCCAAGTCAAATGACCTAGTCAAATGGAGGTCTAGGGTTTGCAAACAAAATTAGTTACAATAGGTCACAAAAAACAAATCAAGGTTTTTATGCATAGGAACAAGATTGGAAAACTTAGACATAGGTGATATTAAATCTCAAAATAGTTATTATATAGAGGAACTTCATCATAAGTGGACACTCGCACCACAATACTACTAAGGTATAGTGTTATTGCCTAAGAGGCATTTTGAAATTTGGATCCTATTTGTGACACTCATAATAGTTTATGTACTAATTTTTAGCTTCCATATCCTTTGTCTCAATCATTTTCTAACTAATTATTCATTTATCTCCTTCATTTCTATTATATTATAAATATTAATTTAGCTCAAAAACATTTGTGGTTGTATTTATTTCATATTGTATACCCTAATTTATTGTACTCAAACCTTTTAAGAAGCTACATATTACACTCCATAAACCCTAACAAGTAAATTAAATAATAAAATATTAAGATTCCATATAATCCAATGTATGTGTCTGATGTAATGGTCACTCAAGTAATAGTTACCTAGTAAAGTATATTACTTGTTACTTACCCTTTTATGGTGAATTAGCCTTAGTAGACTTGATGGATAGTTTTTTGGGTATAAATTTATTTTGTTTAAGAGGATTCTCATATGTAATTTTAGAAACTATAATTACCCTTTTGGCATAAATGTATTTTACACACCCATACATTGTATAAGTTACTACTCAAAGAGTGGGTATCCAAGGTCTTCCCAATAACATTTTAAATATGCTTGTGAAAGGGGTAAATGAAAAGGTAGTAACCAAATGTGTTGGACCAACCTATAAAGGCAATTAAATCTCACCAAGAACCTTATGGGATGTCACATAAAATGCTCTAACTAATTTGGTAGATGGTTGTAAATCATTATGATTATAACCCAAGTACATAAGTAATGTCATGGTGCAAAATTTTTTGCTTGTAAAATCATCAATCATAACACTATGTAGGGGCATTTGTCAAGGTATGATTGAATGAATATATAATGGAGATTAGAGTCATCATCCATAATTTCACTATCATCAAAGGAAACATAAGGTTTTTAAACCATATGAAGTATATGTCACATGTAGGTAGTAATAACCCCATCTAGTGCGTGTTCATAATGTGGTGGAGGAGGATGTGCATTATATTCCATTTGGAATTATAGTTCATTCTTAGAATGGTCTTGCAAAGGATTGTTAAAAGAATTCTATTTATGGTGATAACTAGGTTGGGAACCTGATTTCTTTAGAGGATCCTCAAATATAAGTCTTTAGTCATCGATAAGATCTTGGATCTTTTGTTTTAAGGTAAAGAATATGCTTGTAGAATGTCTTGGTCCTTGATGATAATCATAATAAGCATTCACATCATATCCTTTGGGTAGAAGTTGAATCATTTGAACCTCGATAAGATGAGGGAGATATATAAGTTCACAAAGTAGACACCTAAAATTGGAAACCAATGGATTCATACTATAATTTAGATGGATTCTTACCAACCTTTTCAAATCCAACCTAATAATTACTAAACATCTTAAATTTGGCTTCATAACATGTTATTTGACCTATAAACCAATTAAATGTGGAAAATGCACACATCAATTAATTGAAATTTTGTAAAATTCTAAAATGGCTAAACATAATTAATTAAAATGTAAAAACTAATCAAATTCTTAATTGAATTAACCATGAAAAATTAATGAATTATCAAAAATGAAATTTAAAAATAAAAGAATATCGTAAGAATTCATAATTACCTTTTTTTGAGTTGTCAAATATTCAAAAATATTTCAACATGCCTATTCATTTTTAATCATGACCATTTGACACCTTTTAGCTCTAATAGGGTTAATTAACTCACAAAGGTCAGGTTTGAACCCATATTAAGATCTAACTACACTATAACTAAACTTGGGTTGGAATTGATTGCTAAACCTATATATACAAGCATTTTCATCTCATTTATGGGAGCTTGGACATAGTAATGTTATAATGTTGGTTTTTTGACAAGATTTCAAGAAATAATGTTATAAGGACAAAATCACAAGCCAAGCTATCAATATACATCAATAAAGCATGAACAAACAATGGTTTCAAGGAGAGGAACCACACAACTCCATTTTCCAAAGACTTCTTAAGTATAAGCTAAGCAAACCAAATGAACACATCATTTGGAGCATTTAAGGAAGGTAATGAAATTTGTAAGTTATTTGAGTTTTAGTTGAGTTTTGTCATTTTTTTTATTTACAAAGATCCTCCTATGATCTATACATGGAGGTCTTAAGTTTGTTAGTGTTTTTTTGTTTATTTATTTTATATGAAAACTAACACTTGATCTAAGCTCCCCATTATCATCAAATTCTTAGCATCACAAATGGCATGTTCGGTGGGACAATGAGCACCCCACATACCAAGGAGATCAAGATGCAACTCAAAAATTGAAAAATGAATGCTTGAATACTTCAAATTTATAGTTTTAGCTTTCATTTTACCATAATTTTAATTCTTAAATTAACTCAGATCTACATAAATACTGACATTAGTCAAACCTAACTGGTATTAATTCTACCAAATTGGTATCAATTCTACAAAACTGATATCAATTCTAACAAATTGACATCATTTCTACCTAACTAAGATCAATTTTATGTGACCATCATCAGTTGGTATGTAGGGTGAAACACAGTTTATAAAAGTTGCATTCTTATTCTTTCTAGCATTCCAAATTTTTATTTCTTAGTTTCAATAGATTTTAAACTCTCTGTCTAATCCATACTTTATAGGTTTTAAGAAAAATTTACCATATTTTGGACTAACCTAATGTTTTACTCTAATCTAGTTTTGCCTTTGGGTTCACAAGTGATCGACATTAGTCATAGTTGAATGGTATTAGTACTTTACTACCATCATCAATTATCTTTGAGACTAATTGACATCAGTTACCTTAGAACTAACATCAGTCAATTCTGACTAACCATAGTCACTGTGTTTTAAAAAATAAAAACCCAAGAGCTAATTTTCCAAAGTTTATTTTCTCACCATCAAAATTGATTCTAAGTAGGAAGATAATATATAACAATTGTAGGTCCTAGGCATAATTAAAAAAAATTAGAAGTTTTGGATAAAAAACATTTCATTTTGGGTACCTAAAAATAACTATCTAAGTCTTGTACACTTCAATTTGGCTACTAAAATGAACATGTTAAATCTTGAACATTTGGTCATTGGTGCTTAAAAAGAATTAGGATTGTTAATGTCTTTTAATACTTCATTTTTGGTGTTTAAAATGAATGTTTAAGTCTTGAACACTTATTTTTATTGTTAAAAAATAAACTTAGGCTAAATCTTGAACATTTGGGTTTTGGAATTAAAATAAACATAGGTGGTTTTGCTTAAGTTATGTTGTGAAATTATTTCAATATTTTGCATTTAAGCTAAGGGGCCATGTAAATAAAATCATCACATATTTCAATTTGGTGCCTGAACTTTAATCATAATTTATTACAAATTTTTTGTTAGTTGTTTATTTTTAGAAAAAAGAATAATACATGTATGCTCTCTCTTTATCCCCTATAGGGAACTTGGGTGACTAAAAGTGTCTTTTCACTTGCATTTGTGCCTAGTCCAAGGTGTGGAAATAAAGTTTTCTAGGATATCCCCAAAACTCATATGGTTTGGGTGATATAAAAACAACCCTAAAGTCTTTCCACTTATCTTTTATTTTCATGAAATTTGGCTTATGAAGGGGATGCCATTACCTCTCATGAGTTTTCTAGGGAATCATTGATCCAAGGCTTCATCTCCCAGTAGTGTTTCAACTCAAATCTATGGTGGGGTATACAAATTTGGGTATGCATACTATGAGATCCAAGGAGTTGAGTGGCTAACCTCTACTTTTGTAATGAAGGCCCGAGTTAGGTCTGATCAACTAGGGGATTCCACTAAGCAGTTCATGGATGGAATCATCATTCAAAGGAATATACCCTTTCATGATAATTTCATTGGTATAAAATCAATTGATGTGATGATTCTCTTATGTTAGCCACACTTAGGATCAATCTAGATGGTCATAAATTATAATTTTTAGTCAACCCCACTTTACCACACCTTGATAGGATCTAAGATGATATACTTAGTTATATTTTTTAATTTATTATCTTATTATTCAGTGTTTTATGTCTAATTTTTTTTTGTTATACCACATCATAAATAAGTTTATTTGTCTACACTACTCTATTTTTTGAGTAGGTATTATACCATGCGTGTGACACCTTAATTAAACTTAGATAACTTTTTGTTTCAAAAATGTTGTGTGTCACTTGATTGAAATGATTAATGTTATACTTCCCAAATCAATTCAACTTTGAGCCTTAGATAAAAATTTTTTTATACCTTTTGAGAGTGTTAACACCATTATTCTACCCAAATTTTTTCATAAAATTTTCTTATCTTGTGTCCAAGTTTCACATTTGAAACCAAACCATGTGTCTTGTGGGATGCTTATTTTAGTGTAATCATGCTATTTGGATTTGCCTAGATTGTTGTTCAACTAAATCTTAAGTTTTTTAAGTTGAGTTTCCAATTAAATTTTACAAGTTTGGATCCAAACATTGATTGATTTATATTTAGGCCTCATCTTTTATGGGTTGATACACATATATTTCTCTTTTGGGTTGCATAAATTAGGTTAATTTTTGACCCAAAATTTGAAAACTATATTATTTGTTTCTATATTTGAGGGAATAAGTCTATCATCAAATGCCTTTTATTTAGTTCCTTATACCAATTTGATCACATTCATTTCTAGAATCAAGTGTTTAGTTTATGCCAAAGTGTCCCAAGTTTTTTAGATTAATATCATACTTTTATTTCTCTAGCTTTTGACATCAAGTTCGGCCAAGAATCCTAGCACATGTCTTGTTTGAGCCTAGATTTTGATGTTGCATTTGTCCAAAAGACATAACAACATTTAACTTTTCTATTTTAGACCTATTTGAAACATATTTGTACCTAGAGTTTGGCATCTTTTTTTAGCTCATTTTACTTGACCTTATTTGTGTGAGATATTTAACATTAGACATTTGACATTATATTATTTTTACCAAGTCTTTGCATAATTTTTTTGAGATATATCTCCACCCCTAAACCAAGTTAGACATAGTTTGAACCTTTTCTCATTCTATAGATAGATTTTTAGAGTTTGTATAAATCTAACCTATATTATCATAAAATATTTTCCATTGATTTAACCATGTCTCACTATAAATGTAATGGAGTAATGTATAATTCAGGATATGGAAATGTTGTCACACAAGAAGAATTTGTTCAAAACCCTTATAAATACAATGTTGTTTAGGAGATGTATTCTTATCCACCTTATAATGCGCAATTAGGGGAAAAAATTCAAGATCCTTTGGCCCATTATATGGTTAGCACACCTCCATACATAGAGTAAGATCAAGAATAGAAAACCCAATATTTGGCTAACATATCTCTAGTTGTAATAAATGTCCAAAATTAACCATATTACATTATAATTCCATCAACCTATGATATTAATAGAGATGAATAGGTAGGGGATAAGTTTTTGATAGACTTTTCCCATGAAAACTTGCCAAGTCTAGTATGAGAGCCTTACAACATATCTTACAATCAGAATTATGAATAGACCTCTTCTATCAACCCTAATACTATTGTATCGATGCCATATCAAGATCCATTTATGATTGTCACACAAAGGGGCCTCATGGAGGACCAATTCATTCAAATGCATACAATATACCAGACATATTAAAACCTAACATGTAAATTTAATCATATGACCATGTCAAATGCACCTCTTGTTAATTCACTTCATTCAACAGGAGTCTTGTTTAAGGTGACAAGTTAAGAAAATAAAGGTTTAGACCTAATTACACAAATCACCTTGGTATAAAACATGTTTAGTATCCAAACTTTCAAATAAGTATTTTCTACTACATAAAGTAGTGAGTTGAACATAGTGGATAATATGCAATTTAAATCCAATTTAAACCAAAGTGGTGTTAGTCCATAAACAAATAGTTAACAATAAAATGTGAATTTAAATAACACTATGATTGGTTCACAAACTCAGGGAGTACGAGTTTATACTTCTCAAATTTAACTAACCACCTCTAATTCTTAGCCATCTACTTCTTTGAGAACTCAAAAATAAGGATTAAGTAGTAAACCAATAACCAATGCTATACCACAACAAAATGTGACAAATAATACTCCACCCCAATAGGTGATGAGTAATATTATACAACAAAACCCACCATCCAATGTACCCATGTAGTAGAGGCAAAACATATTACCACCTTAATATGGGGAAACCAATGTTTCACCTCACCAAGTAGTAGCTAACATACATGTTCAATCATAGACTAACATGCTAATCTAAAACCAAACAATGTTTAACCAATAACATATAATTATTAGATAATGACATATGTTAAACCTCCAACATGCATCCACTTCCCAATAGGAATTTGTGTAACCAAGAGGTTACAATATTCCTCAAGTACCTACTAGGTATCAATTGCCTTTCATGCAAAATGTGCCATAAGTTCAAAGATAAGGCCTTGTTTCACAAGTTCCCCTCAATAAAAAAGGTATTACTAGTGGGGAAAATGTCTGTATTCAACTTCAATAGGCATAGTACAACCATATTAGTCCATCCCAACCATGATATTCCTAATATTAGGCCTACATACCCAATCCCAACTAGAATGTCACACCATAGTATATGCAATTTTAATAATCACACCCTAAGTTGTGAATGCATATTCCTGGCCCATTCCCTAACCAATCCAACATTCCCTAATAAATGTGTCCATCATACCCTAGTAAAATTAATCTAATTTTGACCACCCAACCTCCACCTTAGGCCAATGATCCCACTATTTTCCTTACACATGAATTAAAAAAAATGAAGGATGCAATTACCCTCATTCAAGATAGAAAACATACAAAAAATTTCAAGTTGGAAAATGTGTGTTCTTACCCTTTTAACATGGAATACTTGTAGATACCATTTCCTCTAGGGTAAAAATCACCAAAGATTGATAAATACAAGAGGAAAGGTGACCCCAAGGCCCATCTGATAGAATTCTTGTTGCATGTCAATTGGTGGCCTATAGTGATGTGTACCTTTTGTTATTATTTCCAAGGATCCGAGTATGGAAATCATTGGAATGGTTCTTGAAGTTACCTAAGAATTTAGTATCCAATTTTGATGATCTTTTAGACAAGTTCATGCAACACTTCTCTTACAATCTTGAACATGAGATTTCATTGGTAGAATTGACATACTCACAAAACAAAAGTTAAATAAAGCTTCACAAGGTATGCACAATGATGGAGAGCCCTTGTAATCCAATTTACCCATAGTCTACCAAAAAATAAATTATCCACTATGTTTACCAAAAATCTACATAGTGAGATATCTTAAATTTTAGAGTTGTAGTGTGAACATACTTTTAAAGAGATCATTAACAAAGGTTTGTTTATTTAAATTTACCTTATTAATAAAGGGATCATTAAACTAGTCTTGTAAAATTAGATCTAAAACTAGAACTAGAATAATGGCTAGAGTCAAAACCCAGTCCAAGTGCAAGCATCACAACCAACCCAAGCTAATAACTATGACAAATTAAAGTAGTTTAATTGTAATAAGAATGTTGTAGGGAATGGATTAATATATTCACAACATGTCTAAATGGTGAAAATGCCATTTGCATAGCCTATGCCACATATGAACATAAATCCTAACCAACAACCTCTTCAACAAATACAACAAGGATAACAAGCATAACAACCTAGACTAGCGCAACAAATATAACAAACACAACAACTTATACCTTTATAAAACCCTCCTCTAAGGATAAATGTGCTTGCTCATCATTTCTTTAGTAACATTAAATAACCCCTTTAATTTGTGTTTATCAAACTTATTTCATCTAATTTGATTGATTGGACTATTCCAAAGCATTATCCTGAGGCTGCTACTTATCCAAACTAGTACATGTTTAATGAATTCTGTGAATATCATTGAGTCAATGGCCATAATTTTTATCATTTTGTGCAAATTAATGATGTGATTGAGAATATGTTAGAAAATGGAGAGATCACATTAGATCATGGAGCTTCCACATCCAATCAGAACCTTAGAATTAATCATAATCCCTTTCCCTAACATAACATCTGATAATAAAAATAATAATGGCTAGTAAAATAATAATAAAAACAATATAAATAACCATGGTCAAACCAACAGAACTAGTATAAACAAAAATGTCAAAATAATGGATAGAACTAAGGTTAGAAAGGTGCCAACAACATATAGACCCACCATGTAGTTTCAAATGACTACAACATGATTGTAAGCCATATTATAGGAGGTCATGTGAACACCACTTCCATCAATTGAAGACCAATTATATATCAGATAATACCATCACTAATCATTCCCAACCAACCAACACATACCAAAAATCCTTCCTTGACCTAAGATTGCATATAGGTGAACCAAAAAGTAGGGATTCCCATGTTTGGACCTTATACTGATAACTCATCATTAGCTCATGACCATGCACAAGTGTACCAACAATTGATACTTATCCTATTCGATCCCACTCCACCATCATTTGTTAATAATAATTTTCCTATACCTAATCTCTATTATGAAATCATAACATGGCAGTCAAGGAATACCATACTAGGCCCACATTCATATGCCACTTCACCCATCATCCAACCAATTGTTCTACCTTAGAATAATCCATTTACTACTATCCAAGAAAATATGTTTGACATTGTGGAACAATTGAAAAATATGCTTGTAAAAATATCCATTTTAGATTTGTTACATACATCCACTATCCAAAAAAACATCTTAATATAATTCCTTGGCTAATCCTAAGTTCCTAATGACATATATCCAAATAAATTTGTAGCTTTGATTAGGCATCTAGTTCCAAGCTAACCATTAACCTTTAACTAAAGTTATATGTCATCCCTTGACCCACTTCATAACAATCCATTGTATATCAAAGTTTACATAATGCATCATAAAATGTAGCATGTCCTCATAGAAAATGGATAGGTTCTAAATATTATGTCTTTAAAACTCATCAAGCTTCTTGGGTACATGAAAATAGATCTTCAAGTAGAAACAATCACCATCAAAGCCTATGACAATGAAGAATGGGAATCATAAGGCACCATCAACTTGTTAGTTATCATTAGGCCCTTAACAGATGATACATTCTATCATGTGTTAGATATTTATTTGTCATATATTATGATTTTGGGTAGACCTTGGATACATCAAATTCATGAAATCCTATTGACATTACACCAGTGTATCAAGTTCTCCCATTTAGCTATGGAGGTTACTATTCTAGGAGATCTACATCTATACATGAATTGTAAGCATCTATAGGTCAAGCTTAAAATTTATAGCTATAATTTTGGCATGAATCAAGTTACAAAGAAGGACAAGGGGAAATCAATACTTGTTCATTCATCAAAGTCTAACTATATTGACCCTGATACCTTTAATTCACTTTCTCACATGCTACCTCCTGAAGTGTCTAATCATTATATCATCTTAGCTAATGGCCTAGGAGAATAATTGACACATGAAACCTTTCACATTATAAATATTATATAGAACCTTAAGTCTTTTGGAAGACCAAAAGCTAAAAAACTCATGCAATGGTAAAGAAATGACAAAGGCCATCTACATAGTCTACCATCTGTCACTTTCAGACCAGCCTCTGACCAAGAATAAGACCCTATCAAAGGTGATGAATCATGGTTGTATAATGAAAAATTAGATGAATATTAAAAAGGTTCAAAATATCCCATTCCTAATCAGATCATCAAAAACCAAGACTATGAAAGAAGAGGCCTCAAGCAAAATCAATAGGGAACACTTGAGCCAATTTATATGAGTAGGTATAAACAAACATATGGACTTAATTCTAACTACTAATGATGATGAGATGGCCTCAAAGTAGAGTTTGATCATAGCCAATTCAATAACCTATCCCATACTAGTTTGTTTTACAATAATGCCATTTTTACCCTTTGACTACTTTTTTTCACCCTAAATGACTCCCATTATATTATCCCCAACTAATGGATTAGGGCCAACAAGAATCCAACATGCCAGTACTTCACATGTTGAAAATGGGTAGGAATTAGATTTTAGAATAATCATCAGATTATGAATCTAATGCCTATGGCTCTCTAGAAAGTAATATTAGCTTGGAAAGTTGTGTCCATGCTAATTTTTAGGTTAGATGCTAGTGTCATGTAATTAATATATACTAAAATAGAATGTGACCACCTAGATGCTTCTAGGTTCTATTTTACCTTTGTGTTAGTGCATTCATATCTAGGTTATGGATAGTCACTAGTTTTGAAATGATAAAACCTTGTATTTATTCTCTTCAATATGACCTTGGAGAAAAATAGGTTTGTGGGCACATGGTGATGAACTAACCCAAATGACCCCTATGTAAAAGGGTATTTCCTACATATAAAATAATCCAAAGAGGGCCTAAATATAATGTAGATATCCCCTACATCTTGGATTATGCATGAATCATAAAATATGTGAAAAGTAAGTACAAATTGAACTAGATTGTAACTTGGAAAATTGGGATCTTAGGCAGATCCTTTATTACTTAAAACCTATAGATATATAGTCCATATGACCAGTATGTAAATAAGAATAAATATGAAAATATTTTGATCAATTGAATGCTCCTTGAATGCTTTTTTATTTGATTTCTATGTGAGTAATGAATGAGGGTTGATCTTGTATTTATATCAATCCCTTCAGATTAATAACTCACATTAAATAAATTACACTGACCATTAGGATACATTTCATTAGAAAATTTAATGAATTTAGGGCACTATACACTTGCATTAGGTTAGGACAATAGCATCGATCTATTATCTAACCTAGAAGTTAGTATCCATATAATAAGAGAATAGATATAGGTTCAAAACTTATAGCGAAGTAAATTTTAAGCACCCTAGGAAGGATAGAAGACTTGGGTCATCAATATAAAACTAGTTAGATTAAGACATATAGGCCAAGGGCTATAAAGATAGAATATATGTGAGACTTGTAAAAATGGGAAATGTGAATAACTAAGTTGAAAAACCAAGGTCTAAGTTTTCCAAGTGTACAAGATTGAGGTGTTATATAATTAAAAAAATATTATCTACACTTAGTTTGCTTCAAATATGTGTTTATTTTAGTTGTGTCTCAATATAAGCAAGAGAAGTGAGTATAAAGAGGGGAATTTTGATGAAACAATTCAATCCTTACCTTACTATGTCAATCATTTCAATGGGTGGATAAAATATTTGAAGGTGCTAATTAGAATTTTGGAAAATATAAGGTATGTTTTCATTATAATAATCCATATACTAGGAGTAATTTATTTTTCATCTCTTAGAAATTTTGAAAGTAATGATTCATAATAAAACAAGTGTATTTTAAAACAATTGAATTTTCTTGTTAATAACCATCACAAGCACTATTTCAACATCCTACTGTCAAATCTGCTTACCATTTGCTTACTCCTAAATCTCAGAATAAAGAGGTATGGAAAAAAGTTTGGAATCATAAACTCATTCCAAAGATCAACTTGTTTTGGTGGGCTACTACCCATAACAAAATCCTTACTCAGGATAACCTTCAAAAGAGAGGGTTTACTTTGGTTAATAGATGTTTTTTGTGTGGTTCAAAAGAGGAATCAGTTTCACACCTCTTTATCCACTATGAGTTTGCCCAGGATTTATGGGGCACAATAATTAATAACTTTGGTAGTGAATGGGTTTGCAATTCTGACCTTAAAGAAGTAATTCTCAGCTAGAACTCAACCTTCACACATCCCTGGATCAAGGAATTATGGAAGCAAGCTCTACAATGTTTGAGTTGGACTTTATGGAAAGAGTGCAATCACAAAATTTTTAGGGACACTGCTAGAAATACTTCTCAGGTGTTTAACTCCTTTACTAGGACCATTTTGGAAAGTGTTACAACATCTCATATTAGTGTTGCAGAGAAACCCCTATCTCAAATTGAAAGACAAATTGTAGCCAAATGGAAGGTTTTAAACCTTATCCCTGGGCATGATAATTCCAAAATTCTACAGAGACTTCAAACCAAATGGATCCCACCTAAACCTAATTGGATGAAACTCAACTTTGATGGGGCATCCAAGTTAAATGGTAAAGCTAGTGGAGGGGGAATTATAAGGAATGAAAAAGGATGGATGTCTGCTATCTATGCTGGTGGAATTGGTTGCTAAAGCAACAACTACACTGAAGCTATGATGGGGATTAAAGTTAGTTATATCCCTAGGAATAAGGAATTTGAATATTCAAGGAAATTCTAAGATGGCCATAGATACCATTAATAAAACATCTAATGTTGGAATCCAACTAAAAGACATCATTACTAATATCCAGTTTCTTTTACAAAAGTTTTCCAAAGTTGAGATTTCCCATACCTATAGACAAGGCAACAGGGTCGCTGATGCTTGTGCCAACCTTGGTCAGCAATTCTTAGGATGGAAGGTGTGGTGACAAGGTGCTCATATTCCCCTAAACATTAGGGAGATCATTCAAAAGGAGATGAAGGATCAATAATGATACACATTGATGACAAGGATAGCTTTTGAAGGTGGTCCACGTGGAAAAGGCCATCAGGAATCTCAAAAAATGATAACCTTAGTACTTCCTTGATTATCATTATTAATTCTTTATATCATGAGGTGGAGGCACATGGGTCACATCATGAAAACCAAGGGGAAAATATTTTCATGCATGGGAGTAGAAAACATCACCATTGCTGGGCATTTCATAAAATTAGCCTTCACATTTGCATTTAGCACAAACGGAAGCAAGGGCTAGCTACTTGTTCGAAGCTGAAGGTAGAAATTAGGAATTTCACTAGCTGGGTCTGTAATTAAAAAATGGGAAGAGACCATATTCAAACTAAACCTATCTCCTATTGTGAATTTCAAGACAATTCACTTGTCTGGCATTATTGTAAAGAAGGAGGTATCAACCCATATTTGGAAAGGATGAATGGTTATGATGAAAATTTATTCAAGCAATTTGCAAGATCCTAATTGAATAGGTAGGTCACTATGGGCAGTATTAGCTTTGAAATCTCTAAAAAGGTGATTTATATGGCCACAAGAATGACCATGCAGGGTATAAAGCTCCAAAGGAAAACCAAAATCATGGATATGACTAGCCACAAACTATTTTTGGGTGAAGGATAAGAGCTCATCCCCTATCAAGGAGGGTTCAAGCATGCCAAAATTTTGGAGCCATGGGATGGAGTGTGCTTCATTCTCATGAAGTACTTCACTCTCAAGGGGTGTTATACTAGGTTTTATAACTACCACCTTCCTTTGTTAAATCATTTTAGATGCAATGCTATTATCAACTTTCCTTTTTACCTGCTGTCCTCCTTAGAACACTCTATCTTGAGGGTGAGAGCCAAAATGGCCAAGAAGCTACATATAAAACCTATTCCCCTACACCAAGGGCTTATTTTCTATCTCTATAATTTTCACCACACCTTTGAGCCAAATAGGAATATCAGAGGTGTTAGTGAAGACATTCCTTCTAACCTGGTGTCTAGCGATGCAATTTATGAATCTTGGGTTTCCCCTGCTCTTACTAATACCAATGATATCCCTTTTTCCACCCCTGTTAAGACCCCTATTAATACCCCTGGCTCCTTTGTGAGAAAAAAGAGAAAGACGAGGAAGGTTGATGGAGAAGAAGAAAATTTTGAAGAGACTATGGAAGGGACCCATAGGAATCTAGGCAGGGCCACGGGGGGCCAAGGTGGCAAACCTCACAAGCCTTCCAAAATTAGTAAGGAAGGTTTCCCTTCTGGAGTGTGTAGGTCAGGGTAAATCGCTAGCAAACCAGCCTCAAAGGCCAGACTAATTGATTATTTGGAAAGTGCTTCAAATGAAGCAACCCAGGAAGAAGAGTCTAAAGAGCTAGAAACCAAGGAAATTTCAGAGGACACTAGAGGGAAATAGGCTTCTCGAGATTTTGAGGTCACTGAAGAACAAGGTGCTAACACTATGGGAACTGCTAACAATAAGGGGAAGATGCATGTTGAAGAAGCTGGTGAGGACACATAGAATGAGACTGATTGGAAAACCAAAATTGGGGCCTTGAAGGATGGAATTCAAAAGCTAGAGAAGGTATTTGCCAAAGGCCTCTGAAATACAATTCTACTAAATATGTCTATGCTAGAAGTGGTGGGTAATTCTGGGAATGCTAACAACATAGAGAATGAGAAACTTAATGATCTTGTTAATTTAATTATTATGTAGTTAAGACATTTGTGACTCTGGTCTTTTTTTTGCTTTTGTTTTGTTTATGACTATTGTTCTTAGTTGTGCCGTTGTTTCTCTGTTGGCATCTTTTGTTTGCCTGCCTTCTTGTCTTTTTTGACTGTATAGGGTTCAGCCCCTAGTCTGCCACCTTACTTAATCAAAAAAATCCTAAGTTAGGATGAAAACACCATGTTAGACTAAGATCATATGAGTATTTATATATTTCTAAACATCCTTACACCTCAACTTGGTCCCCAACCCTCAATGGATATAACATGAGTATATTTTCAAAAATAAAATTTTAAAGGATTTTGAATTTAAATGAAAAATCATGTCTTCCTCAAAAGGGTGAGTCAGGGATCTCCATCAAAGGCTTTCCTTACTATATGGAAGTATAATAAGGCCTTGAGTGGGACCATAGGCATCTCTATTGGGGATATAACACCTGGATAATACTAGAACATGCCCATGCCATTCCCTCACAAGCTAGATAACCTATTAATTCCTTCAAAAGTTCTAATGCCTAGACTGATTAAACTTGTTCATGTGAATTTAGATGGAATTAAATGAAAACTAATCACTTCAGACATTGATAATATTTTTTTATATATGCAACTTAGTATGTCACTCATCGGGGAAGACTTTACTGCCTTCATTTTTCTAACAATGTTTAAGAAATTGTTTATATACTATTTTGTTTTCAAGAATGAAAATTTCAATCTAGGTTCTAAATGCAACAATGTTTCTCCCAAAAAATTCACCATTTATTGGGTCCAACACCCCATATTAAAATTTTCATATAGGGACCCTCTTTCCTTAAACATGGTTATTTACTTTTGTTCTTTCTCACTTACATGGCACTATTTATGAGTGTTTATTGTCTCTAACATATGCTAATAGGTTATTTTGATTTTTAGTTCTTGGCCTAAGAAATTTAAAAATGTTTGGAATAAATGTGGATCTCATCTTTAAGATTTAACTCATAAGTAGGCCTGATGAATTTGATTTAGATTAACTTGATCTTTTGATTTATAAATACCCAAATAGATCTTTTCTAAAATTTAAAAGTCTTGATTTGGATTATTAAGAGTTGACTTAAGGAATTTAGGATTTCATACACTATTTGAGTTGGATATGCTTTGAGGTTCATTTCAAAAATCAAGTTAGATAGTGTTTCATTATATCAGTATTTACCTTTTACTTTGGATTGAAACATTTACCTTAATCTTAATAATATTCACCCATCATCATTATCCATGTGTAATTTTTACCTTGAAAGCATTTGATCATTAATTCATAGACCATAACCTTTTCTTATGATTAAGTCTAAAATGGGAGCACATAGAATTATTTATTTTCAATGGTCTTAAGCTTATCTATTGAATTATTCGGCCCTCTTTCTATACTAAATCATGATCTAAATATCACTTTAATCAAGTAAATGTCATCGTAAAATATTCATGTTTGGCCCTTAGTTCACTTATGCAGGTTTAATATGATCTCATTTCATCCAATTATATTTTTTAATTAACTTTATTTAAAACTATGAGTCTTTTATTTAGCTTATATTTAGGCTTTAATTTGAAACTTTATTCAATTTTTTCTTTTTTGGCTTGTATTTCATGTGAAAATACTTGTCTATGCTTGTTCAGGTCTATTTCAACTTAGCCAATTCATTAAAAAAATTGCCAATTCAAATTTTCCCTAGGTTCACATAATGCAGGCATGGGTCTCCATCACATTCAATTGGGGATCAATCCATTCAAAATTGACTAAGTCTATGATCTTTCCCTTGATTCTCTGAGATGGTGACATGTGTCAACATTGTTAGATCTTAGGACTCAAAATACATAGAAAGACATATTAAAATGATGGAAGGCCACCAATTATCAATTTAACATATTTATGTCTCATCAAAGTTGATCACCAATAGGACCCAATAGTGATAGAGTGCCAAGTGGCATGGTCCAATGAGCCCAAAATCCATAGGTGAGGAAGTGAGAAGAGGATACAAGGCCTTATAGTGATGTTAGCATATAATAATCAAAAATTTGATAGGAATTCACCTTATAATATACTTATAAACCTATTTCATTAACCAAATATTATCCCTTCATATGAAAATAAGCTTAGAGTTTAAGATTAACAACCATCTAGCCTGTCAAGACCATCAACCTTGAGATTGGACTATGCATTCAATTTGAATTGTATAATCAAGTTATCATTTGTTTTTATAGAAATAAAGTGATCCAAAAATGGGTAAGTTAACCATAAATAATTAATAGGGAGTATATCATGGGCATGGCATGCACATTGAGATTAAGTGAAGACCATTAAAGACAAGAATATAACCTTTAAGAGGAGTGGTCTCTAACTACAAATCATGATCAAGTTAGAAAATATGCCAAAAGCTCAACTACTCTCCCCAATCATCATTGAGTATATGTAACTAACCCAATAATGGGCTGAGTATACTTCATGAGATAAAATGGTCTATATATAGACAAGTCTATAGTGTAAAAAAGGGTTGACACTTTGAGCAAAGAAACTCTGTCAAAATCACAACATAATCTTTTTACTTGTTTTCACTTCATCTTCTTACCTAGGAATGTTGTCCACAATTTCTTGTTTATATTTTATGATTATGCTAATGTATTGATGTTATGCTCTATTACTTAATGAATTTAGTAATTCAATTATGCTTATGTTGATCTAGTTTGATTGTAAGTTCTTTTCATTTACTTTAGCACACTCTTTACTCTATGTGCTTGTAGCTATGAGGTAATTTGAAATTCCTTTTTTGTAGTCTACTAAATTCCTTTTGGTTTGTTTATAGTTAGTTTTAAAATGTGACTTTTTTTCCTTAGAATCATTCCCATTGAGTGGTTAAACATTTGTGTAATTGTTGAACCAGACATAGTGGTATAATTGTGACTTAGCTTATTTAAACTCATGAAACATTAGCATTATCATGATTAGAGATCCTCTTTTCTACCCTCCTTTACTCTCTATTTTATGTTTTTTTGAGATTGAATACATTTCCATTATTTTATAAATTTTTAAACTAGAAACACAATAACAATTTAGAATCAAGGCCAAGTTAGCAAGAATTCCATTAAATCAAGATATTGAGCTTCTAGTGGTAGCAGTCACCTTTCCAAGAAGTTATTTTAGGAATGATTTATCATGAATCAACATACCTAAACCACATTCCCTAGATCAATCTAACATGAATCCTAAAATGTGAGGATGAAATTATCTTAATGTCCACTTTTCTCTCTGAGCACTTAATCTTAAGTGTTTTTAGAGAAAGAATTTTGGAGCAAACAACAATGTGGATAGGAGAAAGAAACAATTTTTTGAAGGGTGAATTTAAGGATAGAAATACAAAAATATCATGATCCTAATAATATAATTATATTACACATGTCGTACACTAAATAAAGGATATTGTGGATGCAACAAGATCAATCCCATACAGAGGGATATTCAAGGAATGTGTAAATATAGTTGGCATACTAAGAGTATATTTTATGATTATGTGAGGAAAACTAGTAGATCATTAAGTTGGAAAATAATGAGCTATCAAGGATTTCTAACAAAAAATATAAATATGGGTCTTGGCCTCATATTTGAATAATCAAAAAGTCAAGCTAGAGATATAAGTTGAAGTTATAGGTAAAAATATGGATTGGAAGTTAAGTAAAATTTAGTTATTTTTAGAATAATATGAAAGTATTATAGATTGTTTAAAAGAATCATATAATTATGTGCTAGAGGGAATTAATGCAATATATACATAATATTTAAAATATATGAAATCATATGAATAGATAATATATTTGTTAATGGATTATAACATTCAATATGTTAGATTTTAAATGTTTATAGTATAGATTATTTTTCTTTAATACTCTCTATATCAATGGAGAGCTCTATGTTATCTCATGACACCTTAGGTGAGTGATTAAGTATCTAGGATTAATTAATATGATAATGTAGTAATTTGAGTGTCTATATATTTTATACACTTGTTAAAGTCTCTGAAGGGCTTGGTTGGGTTATTATGTGTGTCTAAAAATGTCAATTTTTTGGTTCTATTGTCAGGACCCTATTAATAGAGAATATAAGGATCAAGAGAGAATGCATAGAGTGAAACTAAAAAATAAATTGGATTTGTGTTAAAACCCTAGCCATGGTTGGCTAAGATTTGTGCTCCATAATATATAAGCATGGGGAACTTAGAGGAGAGGTTAACTTAGTAAAAATTAAGGTAAGATGGAATACTCTAGGAAAAGGGAGGAGAACCTAAAAAATTTAGACCCCATAGATGACTCAAATAGTGTGGTTAAGGCAACATGAATAATTTTAAAATAAATGATAGTTGCTCCAGTGAAGATGATTGGGTGTGTAGGATGATTCCTATGGGAGGAGAATCAATTGTTGATTAAAGTTATGGTGCCACAATGAAGTGTAAGGATGATATATAGGTCAAGAGCATATTGAATTTGAATTTCACCATCGCCAGTGCCTATGTGTGTTGTTAATTTTCATGTGAAGTTATATCATTTTAGTGAGAAAAATTGAGGAGTACTAAATAGACTATGTGGTTGATCATTGGATTTCATACAATGAAAAGTATGAAAATTGGTGAAGATTAATACACCAACATGAGGGGCCAATGTATAAGGTTGATTAGTCATAGGAGATGTTGATGAAATTAATATAATAATTATTTAATAGGGAGGAATTGGATAAATAATTAGAGGAAAATTAATCACTATTTTAGGGGTTAGTGTATAGACACATCAATCTATTATTTATACAAATACATTTTATGAGATTCTGATGAAATTTATTTAATATTGAAAGATTGAGGATGCTAAATATAATGTCCATAAATGTGAGATATTTTGGCATGTGGCACATGTTTTGAACAATGTGTAGACAATATTTATGGTTATGAATCACCAGAATCTTATATACTTAGAAAACTCAGAACTTGACAATTCCTCTTAGTTATACACATGCCTTTATTATATAAGCCTCACATCTTCTCTTTCTTGTGACCCTTGGCCTATCTCTTAGTCTAACTAGTCTTATATTGATGACATACACATCTTATCTTTCCCAAAATTCTTAAAATGTAATTATCTTACACCTTTACAAGTTAATTGCATGTACCTACTCTCTTATTCCCGAGACACTAACATCTAAGACAAAAAATGACATCGACATTATTATCCCACCTTGATGCAAGTGTCTATCTCTAAACACATATAATTTATAAATTAGAAGTATTTAAATGGTCATCATAAGTTATTTAATGTGAGTTATCTATCAAAAGGATTGTTATAAATATAATATCAACCCTAATTCATTTCTCACCTAGGGAACACATAGAAATTAGATCAAAATAACATTATAAAGAACTCAATTTATTAAAATATTTCCTATTATACCTTATTCTTATATAATTTAAATAAATATCTAATCTATAGGTTTTAAGTATTAAAATATCATTTATAAGCTCTTATTTTCCAAGTTACAAGCTATGTCACTATTGTACTTGCTTTACACACATTTCATGATTCACATGCAAGGCAACACATAGAGGAGAACTACATGAATTTGAGGCCCTCTTCTAGAGTATTATATAGGTAGGTATCCCCCTTTGTAGAGAAAATCATTTCTTATCATATTGACATAGTGTGCCCACTAACCCATTTTCCCTAAGCTCAATTTGAAGATGGAAAGTTAGGGTTTTGTCATCACCAAGAGTGATAATACATAACCCAAATATGAATGCACCAAATAAAATTCAAATACAAACCCAAAATCATACATGTATTTTCATCCTATTTTAACTAATATTACATATAAGACACTATCATACAACCTAGATAGTATCATCAACACAACCATCTAACGCTAACACAACTATACAAAGAGCTAGAGGGACCAAATCTAGAATTTGATAATTATTTTAAAACTATTACTACTTGATTTCAGCCTATACTAGATCTAGATCTACATTAGAATTAGAATAATATAAATACATCACTTCTTTGTCATTTATATAAATATAATAGTTTTGCTTTCCATTTATAACCTATATTAGTTTAATAAATTTAACATATGGTACATTTGAGATTAACATATTAATTGGCCTGATGTAGATTTGATATGTTCCCTAATCATTTCTATATCCCTAACCATATCTACCCAAGTAGGATCCACGTCTAGATTAGGGTTAAACATTTGGTGAAACTAATCTTTAAACATAAAACCCTAGGTCAATTAAAGTTTTCCAATTTTTTTGTTGCTTATCCTTGATTACTATAATCTTGAAATCATGTCTTCCATAAACATATTTGTAAATTATTCCATGGTATAATACATTATAGTTTTTATGGTTTGATACACTAATTTTATTTTAAAATATGTTAAGAAAGTTTAGGTACATAATGAGAGTGTTAAAACAAAGACAACATTTGATATCTCTTTATAATTTCTCTTACAATGTTATAGATCCAGTATATAGACAACACCATGCTTGATCTCAACCATTTGTTCTACCCAATCCTTATTTGAGTGATATTTACCATACTATACCAATTAATCACCTATGTATTATATTTAATTCTATATTCCATGATGTTACTGATCAATGTGGTAAGGTTTCTCAACCTATACCACCAGTTGATCAAGAGTTACCTTTGTTCAAATAAGTGATGATATAAAATAAGGGCATCAAAAGGGTGTTCGTTGATAATGGATCAAGCCTAAAAATTCATAGTATAAATTTCTAAACCACCATGGGAATTACCACCAATTTGTTTCTATGTCCATATCAAGAAAGATAACACATATTTGTAGTATCCAACTTAGCTTGCCATTTGACTAGCCAATCTTATGAAAGCTTTGATTTCAAATGGGGGTCATGGTATAGTATCCATATGGTTGTGATCACCACATGTGTACCACAAGTAATATGTAATTAAATTTATCCTTGAGATTTTGGAATCAATGGAGAGTATATGAGTTTATTCATAATAAGTCCCAATTGTTTGAGGAATGTAGTTCCACAAGTTGTATCACACTTGTTCTTATCAAACTAGAGATGGTAGAAATATAACCCATAAATATCAGTAGTAATAGTCAAATATTCATGTTTTGGTAATTTTTAAAGATAGTTTTCATTTGAAAGATAAGAAGGATTTTCCATTTTGGTAAGTTGTGAAGATTTTGGAGAAGACTCCACATTATAGACATGGTAATTTTGCTTTTGACCTTTATACAGTTGACTCAATGTTTTTAATCAAGAGGAATGGATTTAGTAACAATAATTTACATGATCATCTTCTATGGTTGTGTTCCCCTTATCTATATATAGTGTCATTTATTTTTCAAGTGGATTGATCCTATATGTACCAAGCCCTGTGGATTCAAACAAGTTATGAAAAAGGTGATCAAGTGGATCAAATTTTAGTGTATGCATTTTTTCATCATAATATCATGAAAAATTTCATCATCACTATCATAGTAATAAAAAACATGCCCATTTGGGTCCTTCTTATATCATGAGGTGTTAGAGAATTAACCTTATTTGGGTCTTTCCTAGGTTTTAGGCTTATCTTAAGTCTTAGTCATGTGTGCATTTAGTATATTTGTAAATGATTTTTATTCCTACCTTTATGAGGTGTCACTCACCTCCCTAATCCACTTATTGGATTTATATTTACTTGCATGTAACTCTCCCTTCCCTACTTGGCACATACTTACCTAAAATCTCTAAGTGAATAAGCACATGTTTGTCTCAATACGTTAGGCCATAAGTGGAACACATATATAAGGCTTGTAAGGTAATACCAAAATTCTTTTTAACTCCCATTATCTTCCTCTAACTCTATAAAATATCTCTTCCTCTCCTCATTTACACACTAGAATCTCATATATATCTCTCTCTTCTTCTCTTGTGCTCTCGGTTCAATCTCATAATTGTGGAGATTTTGGTTGCAATCCATCTAATAAGATCACTTGGGGTTTTCTATGATACATTTGGTTTCCCACTTTAAAATTATTGTCTTAATTATGGTTTAAACATTCATAGGTAACTTATCTTGTGATTTATTTATTTTCAAACTTTCATACTTTGTCATTGATGGTTATTCTTGGAATAAATCCTTCATGGTATCAGATCTGAGATCATCTTATTGATGTCTTTTTTGAAAGTTTACATATTTTTTTGAGACTTTTAATGGATTTTGGTTGCAATGGATCCACCCTTACTATACATTTAAATCTATTTCTCTATTTTTTCTTGAGATTATTTGTCTCTAACTCATTGTTGTAGGTTACTTGAAAGGACTAGTGTTTTTTCTTTCACCTAGTTAAGAGGTGCTCCAAGTTAGTTTTTTTGTAAACACATAAAAAAAACTATTGCCTTTTAGTTCTAATTTCTAGTTTTTTTAATCAGATTTATCTTATTCTTTTAAGTTCTATCTTATGCTTAGTTTTTAAAGCTATATTTCTACTTATTTATTTCTAATTTTTTTTCTCAGATTTCAACTCTTATAGTTGATTTAATTTTTTAGAATTAATTTTTTTCTCTATTTGGGGTCACCCTACTTCTTACATCTTTATATGACACTTTCTTTATTTTATATCCTTTCTTTATAACCTTAGTGTCCCATTGTGGACCTTTTCATCCCATTTATGATATTGAATTTATTTATTCTCTCTTAACTATCTCCCCTTAAGGTTTGTCCCTTTTTTTCTCTTTTCAGTGCCCAACCTTCCTTCATTTCAATTTATTAAAGTGACTTTATTTCTCACTAATATTTTTTCTTCTCTATGGCATTGCCTCTTCCCTTGGAGTCACTTTTCTCTCTCATGCACTTTTATTTTAGTGATTCAAATGTTGGTTTGCTATGTGTTCTCTTTCAAATCTTTGCTAGTAATAATTAACCTTTTATTACACGTTTGGTTTAATATTGACTATGTGTTACACTTCCTATGGCTTATTTTATGTGCACTCATGGTGAAATGCCTCCATTACTATGTTATAATTTGTGTGTTTTTAGTTTTTAATTAGAACATATAATTTTTTTGTAAAATATTGTGGTATGCTTAATTATTTTCTTTACCTACACATGCTTGTTAAAATATTGGTTCTAAACATAAAAATTTTAAAAAAATAAAATAAATAATAATAATAATAATAATAATAATAATAATAATAATAATAATAATAATCTTAAAAACCCATCATGGTAATTTTTCATTATAAAACTACAAAATAGTAATTTACTTACCTTGGCCTTTTAAATGTTTGAATAATTTAATGAATTTTATGTGGATTTCAAAGTTTAATCTCTAAAAAAAAAGATAATCTAATATGTTTTTCAACCTTTTATTGACAAGTGTCTTTAACAAAATCATCAACAAATGATTTATTCGTATTTTTTTAAATAATATTACTTTTCCATGCGGTAGGAAAAAAGTTTTCAAATTCAAATTCAACCCAAAAATAAAAGTTTTTTAAAACTTTTCCAAAATAAGTTTTGCATTCATATTAGTGACTTTATCACTTTTCCAACATTAATTGTTTTTTTAAAAGTTTTTAAATGATAAAATTTTATTAATGCTAATATTTTTTTATTTGATAAGGTAAAATAAGAAGGTTTTCAAGGATCCTAAAACCTAAGTTTAAATAGAATTAATGTAAAATGAAGTAATCCCCAAGGGTTGAAAAACACAATATATTAGAATAAAAACAACTGGATAAAAACTAGTATAGAAGATAAAATAGATAAAATATAAGAAAGAAATTACTTAGAGAGGGTAATTTCCTCTATGATTTCCTTACTAATGTCCTTGTCCTCTACCTTATCCATTAACATGTTATTGATTATCTTTTCCTTTATCCTATTACTCAATACTTCCACAACATCTTTTGACATAATCATTCTCAGATTCTTCCAAGGCTCCTCCTCCTATAATGACTTCTTGAGGGGGTTCACATTGAATGGTTTGAAGGAGGCTTTTGGAGTTCACATTGAGGGGTGTGAAGGAGGGTTTTAGCATGTGGACCTCCACCATCCCAACATCCTATTTCTAGGTAGGAACATTAGCCTCATTTTGTTGTGAAAATATCTATAGCATTTTAGTGGCTTCCTTGTTTATGGAGTTCTAATCCTTTATCAGATTGTCTAGACCAAATCCTAATTCATTAAGTTTAATGTTGAAACCATCCAACTATCTTTTATTCTTCTTGATTACCTCAAATAAGAGGGGATTTCCTTTTTTATAATATTCCTCAACATTCCCTTCATAAAAAATAATGGGTTTTGATTTTTTTACTGTAATATGAAGAGGTAGTTCCTCTATGGTAGTCTTGGAAATAGGTCTTGTAGGGGAATGACTAGGTAGAGGTTGGTGAGAGTACATGTTTGGGTCTCCCATAAAGAAATATTTTCTATATAGGGTCTTTCCATGCTTGAAAAGCAAGAAAATAAGGCCTTGATGGATGATAGCATTCACTTCATTGATTTAAAAAGAAAGGGATGTGCTTTTAAGAGACTTTAGTAACTAGTAGGGCAAACTAATTTTAAAACTTTAAAATTGGTTAAGAAGCATAAAGTGGTGTGAGAAGATAAGAGTAAATTTAATTTCTAAAGTAATGTATTACAAGATTTTTAGGCACACCTCTAGTCAATACCTTGGTAGGTCCATTCGTATAAATCCATTTTTATAAATTTTTAAAGTCCCATTTATCATGAAGAATATCTAGATTAGCTCCATTTTATTTTATTGGGATTTAAAAGATTTAGACCCCTCATAAGACATTTTAGTTACCTCACTGATCATTTCCTCAGTAATAATGATTTTAATACCTCTCATATCCACATTTATTTTATTTAATGCTACAACAAAATCATTTGTGAGGTCTATGTCATGTCCTATGATTCTATACATGTATTGTAACATGCCACCCTTGCACAACTTATGCTAGACCATCTTACTATATCAAACCTTTAAGCATGAAGCCAGCTCATGCATGTATCTATCTCCCCCCCCACCACCCCCCCCATTCTATGCTTGCCTATGACAAGAGTGTTTGAATGGTGCTCAGGGTCCACCTTTTCCTAGCTAAGATTGTGTTTTTTGGCACAAAAGAACATTAATGAAAAAACTTTCACCCAAATTGGAGCAATAAACTCCCATGTGGGACTATAATTTATTGACATGATTTTTGGAACCTGGTGAGTTGGATGTGACATTTGTGTGTGTAACCAACACTGTCTTACCCTATGATATAATAGATTCATTTTTAAATACCTTGGTGATGTGTGCTAGGATGTGGTTTCTATCATGTCAAATAAATAAAAATGGGAGGCTAATTCCATAGTTGGCTAATAAATCAGACAACCTATTTCCTTCTCAATAGGTATTCATGATGGGAGAGTTCATAAAATATTAGGCCCCTAAAATCATAAATAAGGGATTTAATGGTGTGGGAGAGGATGGTCTTACTAGGCAGGGCATCAAGGATTTTTAGAGAATCACCTTAGATGATTACTCTTCCCACTTTGAGTTGAGTAGATATCTAAATACCTCAGAGTACTAATTTAGCTTCAAAAACATGGTTGGTTTGAATCTCCATAGGTCCAATGGATGCAACAACCACCTTCCCATATAATTTTTTGATAAACCCTCCACCACTTGTAGGACCTTGATTTCCCTTTGAAGCACCATAAAAATTAATATTTAAATAATCATCTGGTGGTGGCTTCCACTTGACATATTTTATCATGGAACCTTTAGTTGGAGAGATGAAATTTTGCTCCACATCCTATTCCTTGAAAATAATCTGTTTAGCTATAGAACTCAATTTTTTGTCTATGGGGGGGAACACCCCCTATTTAGAATTAATGGCTTGGCAAATCCAAGAGAAAACCACTTTAAGGATGTGTTTTTTTTTTTTAATATAATATTATTTTGTAAAACATTTTTTTAAGTGGAATATTAATTCTCAAGTTTAAATATTTGACATAGCCTTATATTTCTAAGGTTAATTGATCTAATCTCTAATGATTTTTTCTAAGCAATCAATTTAGCTCAAAATCTTATTATTCACATTTTTTTATCGTGAATATTTTTTAGAAATTCATTAAAGATTATTTTTTTCAAATGTTATCTAGATTAATTCAAGATTATTTTCATTGATTTTGTTTCAATGATAGTAACATTTATCTCATATCCTCACATTGGTCTTAAATTGGCCATTTTTTTAGTTTTTAAGCAAACTCTCAAAATACTAAAATAACTAATCTTATGGAATAAATTGCATATAAAAATGAAACATTAAATGATTTATAATAATATTTTAATGAGAAAATACACATTATGCAATCTTATATTGATTCTTTAAATGATAAGTTGGCATCTTTTGCAAATGGGTTTATTGATTCTCATACACCTAAAATGTCTCTAAACACTTTTTTTACCAACCCTGACTTAAAAATCATGAAAAATGTGGGATATTAAGGTGGTACACTTGGTAAGTGTCATGATGGTATTCTTGAACCTCTTTTTCCTACTTTTAATGCAAATTCTAAAAGTCTCACACATGTTGATTCTAATACCTCACAAGCTTCTAATGAAAATTTAATATCTTATTGTACTTTACATCAAAAGACTTATAATTCAAATTCTTTTGATTATACTAATTTTAATGCTCATGATTTGGTTAAAAATTGTGTGAATTATGGAAAGTATAGGCATCATGTAAATACATGTTGGAAATTACATCCATGAAATTTTTATGGTAAATATAAACATGACATTATTGGAAAATGACTAAATATCCTAACTCTAAGGGTAAACTAGTTTGCATTCATAAAGAAAATGAATCTTCTAGAGACTTTGATATGTCTTCTTACAATAATTATTTTAGTGCTTCATAGATAATATCTTTTGCAAGTAATACATCTTCTTTGTATATGTTTTGATTACCTAAATCTCTTGTATGTATTATTTGTTTTTTTAATTTGATAGGATATATTATTCGATTACATTAACTAGATAATTTTAATGTAGGATATCACACTTTATGATAAAAATTATATTTGTTCAAATTTTGCCTACTTGTACATCTACTTTTATTATATTATGTATGTAGATTGTATTTTTTGCATATTGGTTACTTAACTTGAAAGATTGATGTTAGCTTGCTTGTTTTATAGGGTTTTTTTTATCATTACTCCTTATTTATGGCATTTATTTCATTTTGGATTGATCATATTTTTGGGAAAGGATTCTTAGAGATTCTTCATGATCAAACTTTCTTCTTTGTAACTTTTAGCAACACCTTATATTCTTTCTTCTCTAAACTTTTATAATTATTCTAGAAGGAAGTTTCTATTAAGGGGGAGTATTATGTAATTTTAACTACCTTATTTATTTGAAAAAAAAATTCTCAAATTTTTTAATCCCAAATTAATCTTAAAGGGGAGTGTTGTAGAATTAAACTTATTTGGGTCCTTCCTAAGTTTATAGGCTTATCCTAAGTCTTACTCATGTGTGCATTTATTATATTTATAAATATATTTAATTCCTACCTTTATGAGGTTTCAATCACCTCCATAATTCACTTAGTGGATTTAGATTTAATTTCATGTAAATATCCCTTCACCACTTGGTACACACTTCCCTACACTCTCTAAGGGAATAGGCCACAAGTGGCACACACCTAAGAGGCTTGTAAGGTAATAATGAAATTTATTTTAACTCCCATTCTATTCCTATAGATATATAAAAGATCTCTTCCTCTCCTCAATTCTATACTATAATCTCATAGATCTCTCTCTTCTTTTCTTTTTCTCTTGATTCAATCTTATACTTGTGGAGATTTTAGTTTCAAGCCTTCTAATAAGATCACGTGGGTTTTTCTCTAATACATTCGGTTTTCCACTTTAAAATTATTATCTCATTTATGGTTTGTACCTTGAGAGGTAACTTATATTATGATTTATTTATTTCTAAAATTTCATACTTTATCATTGATGATTATTCTTGGGATAAATTATTTAGTTCTACTCAGTATTGACTAATAAAGGAAGCTTAAATGAAGGACGTTCGTGTGGTTTTAATGGATCCTATTGACCAAATTTTGACCCCAAGACAAAATAAGTAAACCATATAAATTATAACTTTAATAAGGTATTAATATATATTTTTCATGGTCTAAAATGGTCCTAAAGAGTCCCATATGGTCATGTTTGCCCTTCCTTAGCCTTGTCCAAGTTCTGGTCTTATGAATACTTGTCTAGTCAAGGAGGTCAATCACAAGGTCTTGTTGTGTCAAACTTGATCAAAGGTTTAATATAGTTCCAAGTCATTAAAAATTTATATTTAAATGTCATTAATGTTATCCTATAATTTTTTAACCTTTATTTGACTCTTAAATACAAAAATGTCAATTTGGCCACCTTTTGGCCCATATAAAGGAATGGGATGTTCCACTTCAAGAATAAGACATTTAAAAAAGATTAAAAGTGAACCTTGTGTTAGATAAAAGGTCATATAATGTTTATTTTTATTTAGGTACTGAAAAACTTGCAACTTCAACCTCCCAAATAGGAAAAATGGCATTTTCAAGCATTTTAGGTACTTGTATGGACTTAGAGAATCAATTGTCAATTGGAAATGGTTGGAAGCGTATATTGGGATATCTCATGTCACTGAACATATTTTTACCAATTTTTAAGTTTAAATGATACTCCAAACACCTTTTATCCTCCATCATTACCTTCAAAATCTTAGAAAGGCAAAATTGAAGTAGATGGTATAGCCAAGAGAGAGAGATTTGAGAGATTAAATTTTTTAAATTATTATGAGTACTAATGAGATAAAAAAATAGTGTAATTGGTTTTCATAATGATGGCCTATTATTTATGAACAATCATTAAGAGTGACAACATGTCACTATGGCTTATTCATCTGAGAGGGGTCTATTCTTGCACCTATTTCTTCATATTAGAAATTGATGGAGAGGAATTATTTTGAGGGTTGTTTTTAGAGGTATTATATTTATATTTAATGGTGTTTTAATTATCCAAATAATATCTATGATTTTCTTTCACTTTGAAAATTAATGTCTTTATGTATAAGTTATTTCAGATAATCATGTTGCATGTTCTTTTTGATTATATAAGGTGGCAAACTAGGGGATGAACCATTACAAAAGCATAGAAACCATGAAGGAAATTATCGTAAACAATGCCTTACAACAAGAATGACACGTTTAGTGAACCAATAGACACAACAAAACTAAAATAAAACTAGAATAAGAAAAAATGAGAGACAAAGAAATTAGAAAAATAAGAGCTAAAGTAGCCATAACTCTCTTTACATAAACATAGATTTTATGAGGTCATTAAATTTTTTAGTGTTCTCCACATTGACAGTAGAAGTAGTAGTTCCCAGGTCTTGTAGCATAAACAAGCTCAAGAGAATATAATTCAGGAGCCTAGTGGTAAAGTTTTGCTCCAGTTTCTAAATGTGACCCTTTAGGGCAGCAATTTTAGCTTTCAAACTAGTCTCAGTTTTAGTTTCCTCATCAGCTTCCTCCACATACATCTTTCCCTCTTTGTCAACATTTTCTACAATGTCAGCAATGTCCTCAGAAGTAGCCTCAAATTATCTTATATCCTACTTAGCTTTAGTATCCTTAGAGATTTCCTAAACTTCCACTTCCTTATTCTCCTCATCCTGAGTGGCTTCCTTTGAGGTGCTCTCAGAGTAGTCAATAAGCCTAGCCTTGGGAACAGGTTTGCCAGCGATCCGCCCCAACCATTGAAATCCTAAGGAGAGGCCCTCCTTACTATCTTTAATAGATAGATGGGATTTACTACCTTGACCCTCAAGGGTCCTACAAGGATTTTTAGGGGTCCCCATAGTGGTCTCCCCAATTCCCTCTTCACCAGCATACAACTTCCTCTTCCTACTCTTCATACTCACAAAGGAGCCAGGGGTGTCTAAGGGAGTCTCCTCAGGAGTAGAAAATGAAACTTCTATAGTTTTAGTAGAGATAGGGGAAGGACCTGGCTCTTCAACAACATCATTAGCAAAAGGGTTAGAATAAATTTCCCCGCTATCAATTCCAATAGTCTTGGATGGCTCAAGGGCATGGTAGAAATTATACAAACAAAAAATGAGGCCCTAATGAAGGGGATATGATTCATATCAGGTTTTTTTGCCAATTTTTGTCTCACCCTAAGGATAGAATGCTCTAGGGAAGAGAGCAGATAAAATAGAATGCTGATGAGAGCATTACACCTAAAATGATTTAGTAGGGGAGATGATAATTATAGAGCCTGGTGAAACATCCTTCCAGTGCGAAATACTTCATGAGGATGAAGCACAAACCATCCCACAACTCAAGAAATTTGGCTCGATCAAATCCTCCTTGGTAAGGAGCAAGTTCTTTGCCTTCTCCAAGAAATAGCTAATGGCTGGAAAGGTCCATGATTTTTATTTTCTGTTGGAGCTTCATCCCCTGCATTGACATGCTTGTAGCCATAGTTATCACCTATTCATGTTGCATGTTGTTGTTTCCTATTCATGGTGACCATTTTTAGAGGTTCACAGTGCTTCATTGTTCATGTAAAATCACTAAGTTTCATGGATTAATTTTTATTTTATCTCAGATGTGTTTTAGACCATATCTTCAAGTATTTGCTCTTTGGGAGACATTATCAGTGTTTGAATAAGTCTACTAGAGTTTGATTATCAATTTTTGATTAAGAAATAGTGATAAATTTTGGTGCATATTTCTAAGATCATATTTTGATATTGTAATCATGATAGAATCAATAAAAGAACACATAATACACCTTCTAATGAGAAGTTACAACTATCTCTATCATATACAATTGTATGGATTGTAGAGAAGTTTTAAGATGACTAAAACTTTGAAAGGATCTTGATCCATATCCTCACACCTTCATGTATCCATTATCTTGATTTTCCACCACTAAGTTAATTCTAACTAAATATAATTCTTTAACTGAAAACTCATAGTGTCATGTATTAGTTGACTATGTGTAGTTCGTACAGGACCAGTCAAGAAAGATGGAGTGTATAGAAGATAGCTTGATGCTTGGTTATCAATTATGTGGATCATTGAATAATGTTTAGAAGATATGGAGTGGTTAAAAATTAATTAAAATAAAAGAGATTAATATAGTGTCTTTGTGTATCAACACATAATCAAATGAGACCTACAAGCCTCAAGCCTATAGGTCCTCAGTTTGGATCCTGAGTAATGTCTAATCAACACACAAGCAAATATAAGATGATAAAACCTTATAAAATTCTCCTTTATATATATGAAAATATTTTTCCAACCCATTAAATAATATCAAGCTACCTTGATCAATCAAGAAAGATGAAACTAAGCTAACAAGAGAGTCAAATCTCCATCTACAATAGGTTGCATGGATTGTGTACTTATGGCAAAAGAGAGGTGGATTAGAAACAATTTTGAGAGTTTTCAAACCCTATATACACATGGAAATAACTCTTTTGGTTTAATTCTTCAATAATCATGGTATTAAAAAGATATTAGGTCTTAAAACACCTGGTATAGTCCTAATATTGAAAGGGTCACCTATAGGTCATAAGCAGAGGCTGGTCCTAAGACAAATAGATGAGGTAGAACATGCATGGTAAAAGGTTTGAACTCAATTGTAACTTTAATTAGGTTCCAATAAATGGACAAGATTATTTTTGTAATGGTGAAGTCTAAATCCTAAGAATAATCACAACCCTAATGAAAATATCTACAAGTGGCTACCTTAATAGTTGGTCTTAATCTTAGTAAGGGAAGAGGGAAAAGTTGTTTTGGAGATGTTATAAACCAATTTAAGGCTAAAAATAGGTTAAATTCCATTTAAAATTTTTATATGTTAGTGAATGGGATTCTAACCTAAAGAAGGCAGTCATGGTCTCTTAAAAGTTAGCTATATGCACACCTAATGGAACAAACTCAGTTTTAGGCCTAAAATCAGAGGTAGAGGTGATTGAAAGGTATATAGAGAGCCTAAATTAGAATTAAATTTTATTAAAAACCATTGATAGGTTTTTATTGTTGAATGAGATACATATAAAACAAATAACACAGTCAAATCACCCTAAAAGAAAGCTACAGGTCTGCTAGTGGAATAGACTAACTGCAAGTTTGAATAAAAGGGTAGAGATGTTTGGGATATAGTGAGGTTTATCCAAGTAATACCATGAGGAAAAAAAATAAATTTTAAACATAATATTAAACTTGATAATGACTAATCAAACTAAGTTTTAAGATCTCATACACAACCAGTCAATAACTTAAAGGTGGCCTATTGGAAGTCCAGTTCATTCTCAAACCTAAAGGAGAGGAAGAGTTGGTAGAGATGATTGAAGGTGGGTTTTAAAAATAAATTATAAATTCAAAAAAATATCATGAATCATTAATAGGTCAATAAGCTCAAAGGGTAAGGTCCTAAACTCACACGCAGTCAATCACTCTAAACAACACCTACATGTTATAGGTGATAATAGGCTAATGCTATGCCTAAAACATGAAAATGTAGAGGTGTGTTTGAAAGGATTTTTGAGAAAAAATGAAATATAAACAAGATAAATCAAATATTATTCCAAACCTCATACTCATTCAAGATTCCTAAGAAACTCTGCACATATTTAGTCACTAGTAAACCCATTCTAGTTAGGCTTGGGAAATCTATGTTTTGAGGGTCCTATAGGTATTAAAATGCCTTGTAAATTGGTATATGAGGTTTTAATGAATTTAAAATTAATTTCATGGTCTCATTTATGTCATAAAAATAGTGTAATTACTCACTATTTTGTCTTAGACCTTGCACACTCATTAGGCAAAGGGCAACCAAGAGACTAAGAGAGATTTGTTGACTCAAGGTAGAAAATGATAATTAAAAACCTCATGAATTGATCTTAATGGAATTAAATATTCATAAAATATGTATCCATTCATTATTAGGTGGAAAAAAACATTAGTTTTCACTTCAAGGCCCTTGAAAGATAGTAAAGAGAAGATAGGCTCTTAAACCCCACACCCTAACTAGTGTACCCTACGCATATAGAGGAGTAATGAAGACTAAAAAATAATTTGGAATAATGGAGATGGTTTTTACATAGGTTTTTGAGCCTATAATAGTAGTTTAAATGAGTTTAAAGACCCAAAACTCAAAGTAGAGCTCTCTATAAGACCAAGAATGCTAAGCAAGCCATTCAAAGAGAACCTTCAGATGCTCATACCATTGATCACAACTTGAATAGTATTTTAAGCCTTTTTTAATAGTTTAATGGGTCTATAAATAATGTTTTCCAAGTTTAATGAGTTAATTTAATGAACTATTCTTTATAAACAATCATTAAGACCCCAAATAGGTCTTAAACCCTCCTAAAATCCTAGTTGTGGCTAGTTTACAAAAAAAGGCCTAAAAAGCACATATAATGATATATTTTGATCCTAAAACCTCTTGTATGTTTTTAGGTCTCCAAAGAAGTTTTTTATATGCATTTCACTTGTATAAACTGCCAAAATTTCCTTTATTTTTGCATGTTATTTATGTTTTACAAGTGTTCTGAGAAGGGGAAAGATTACCAATCATGGAATTAGGTCATTTGGGATTTTTAATATCTATTAAACATCCAAAAAATTAATAGGATATTTTTGAGATGATCAAACTTGGCCTATTTTTCAAGGCAGTCTCAAACAAGCTCAAAATGAGACTAGGTGGTAAGGCCATTTCTTGGTTTGCATACCTCCATAGGGGATTAGGGATAAAATATTAGCATGGAGGTTTGTGATTTATTAATTAAATTTAATCACAAAATTTTAGTTTAATTCACACATGTCAAAGAAATCTAGAGCAAGAAAATAGGGTCCAAAACAAGGAGGCCTAATTAAGGCCTAATTCAAGAGAGAGAAAGGTAGAAAAAATGGGTTTATACTCAGAGTCTAAAGATAAAATTTGACTTGTATATATAAGGCCATATAGGTTCATATAATAATACATTATTTTTTCAGTATATTTTTTACAACTCCCATACAAGGAGATTTATAGGATAAAAGGCTACAAGGAAACTATGGATATGAAGGCTTAACTAGCAAAATGAGTTCTTGGGAGTTGGTACAAAAACAAAAATGGATTATTTTATACCTATTAATATATTTTAATACCATTCATCTCATTTGGATGATTTTAATAATATTCACTTGAGTTTTAGGCAACTTAGACCAATCTAGGCATGGGAATGGAGAGTTACAAGACACCTATACATATAACTAATGGAATGGTAAGTCAGAGGAGTTTCCTAAAGCATTTAATATGTTAAATGATTTTTTAAAGATAATTTTAAGGTGTGTTAATGTTTTTAATTTCCATTTTTCACTCCTTTCATGCAAAGAAGGGCAATTTCTAAAGTGCTAGTTAAAGTGTCAAGCAAGTTTGTAACCTCCACGCCACTTGGAAGGTTGAAGTGAATTCAATAGTGAGATAATGGCCTTGATGGTATGTTATAATATCTCATAAATAATTTCTTTTTAACTCTCATGGACACTTTTAACTCATCTTCTACCACATTTCTCTCTCTCTCTCTTATCTCTCACATTCTCTATATACTAAGCCATTTTTGGCTAAGTTTGTATCCTCCACCTGGGTATGGAAAATCCCTACCCATTTGTTATACCTTTAATCAATAAAATAATTGTTGTTTTAACTCATTATATAACTAATTATATGATAAATCTCTAAATGGTTGATCTCATCAAGTGTAGATGTATGTCACTTTATTTATGTCCTATTTAACTTGCTTCATGTGGCTATTTATCTATTGCAAGTTTTAGTTATTGTCATTAGGGGTATATTGTGGGTTTTTAATGGTATTAGTCTTCCCTCTTAGCCTTAAAATTATTTGACATTCTAAAAAACATTTATGTAATAGGTACAGTCTAGGATGTGTGTATGTTCATGTTGTCTTGTAGGTCTTAGTGTATTGTGCAATGTGTGGTAGTGGTCAACAAAGTTTTGTGCATCACCACTATAGTTAGGTTTATTTTAGCTCTTTATACCCATTTTAAAATAAATAAAGTAGTGAAATTTATCTTAAGTAATTCATCAATGGGGTTTATCCCTTCAATCTAGAGGTTTACCCCTCCTATAGACAACCCACATGTTTAGGGGTAATCACATGTGTCACCAAACTGGAGAATTCTAAAAAACCTTCTCCTAGGGTGAAAAATTTGGTGATATTAGATCCTTTGGTAATGGTTATTTCTCTTCATGTTAATCTATGTGCACTTCAATATGTGGTACATTATTTTCATCTTGATATGGAGGATCCATTGTAATTGACACACCTATTTCATAAGTGGGTATATGCTGAATATGATTGCATTGTTTAGGTGGTATCATTGTAAGAATGTCTTCAATTTCAGATTGTATCATTTTTTAAAATTTTAAAGTTTAATCATCAGTAAGCATTATTAATAAATTCCCATCACATATGAATTTTATACATCTATGAAGTGTATATGGTATAGCTTCCATTGAATGTATCTAAGGTCTACCCAAATGTATACTATAATGCAATTCTTGAGACATTACCTAAAATGTAACTAAAATTGTTTTTTATCCTAATTCACATCCATTTTAATTTCACCAACTTTATGAATATGTGAATTATTTAACCCATGGATATGCATAATCAAATTTTGAATCATATTGGTGTTATTTCCCATGGTGGTTAAAAATTTGATACTACAAATATTTAGGCTTGATCCATATCAATGAGTACCCTTTTGATTCCCTTATTTTGTATCTTCACTTATATGAACAAAGGTAACTCTTGATCAATAATATCTTACATAGACATGTTTTATTATATATGATACATGGTTACACTCATATATTTTATAGTTGTCTTACCCCTTTGAGGTGAGGTAACTTATAGGTACTATTTTTACCTCACCTCAAAGTGGGGGGGGGCATGATTAGAAGCATGTTCTCCACATTTTTCATAGTTCTCAGATTCAGTGGGGGCATATCATATGGTCATGGTTTCCACATATTCATAGTTTCCATATGATATTGGGAGTATGTTTTAGAAGCATGTTATCCACATTTATTTAGTATTTGATACTTATACTATTTTGTAGATTCAGTGGGGGTAGTCATATGGACATGGCCTCCACACATTCACAATTTTCAAATTTAGTGGGGGCATGTTTGGAAACATGTCCTCCACATTGGTAATTATATTAGTTCTATATTTATCCATATATAATGGGGGCATGATTTGTAATCATGTCTTTCATACTTACATAGTTGTCCACATTAGCCAAAACACATAGTTATATGATTCAAATACACGTTTATAGTAAAATTATATACATGGTATCATTTTTATACATAATTTCAGCATAAGAAATATCTAAGGTGCATAATCCATGCAACACGTTATGATGGGGAAGAAGGATGCAAGTTATCAATATATTATTGTAACTTGAAACAATGGGTAGAAGAATGGTTATCTATCCCATAGAAGAAAAAAATATGCTTTTGAGTGGTTTTAGTAAAAGTAATCATGGAAGGAGGTAAAATAGGAGTGGAAGAAGTTAGATAACACTCATCATCCCATTTTGTGGGTAGAAGATCCATCTTAGGTAAAGGAATCAAACCATCACCAAGGGAGGGTGATGATGAGGAAGGAATGGAACTAGGCTCAATTAAAAGTGCAATAGAATTAGAAGTAGGGGTAGGCTTAACAATAGTAGGAGTGGGAATAAGATCAATTATAATAGGAATGGGAAGAGGATAAATGATATCAAGCTACACTAAGAGAGGGGGTATCTATATAAGGTATAAAGAGAATTTCACTAACCTTAAGATTAAACCAACTATGAGTGTTAGGATACCTAGCAAAATGGTAAGGACTAGTCATAGCATAATCTATGAGTATATTCCTATGTGGCTCCTAAAAAAATTGGAGGTGTCATGCCATCTTTATTCTATAATAAAGGGGAAAAATACAAAAAATGGGAAATATAAGTGAAGGAAAATGATGAGATGGATAAAAAGACTCAATTAAAGAAGAATAATAATGGATAATCTCAACATCATGGGCATGTACAAGATTGCCTAACAATGGCTCATATAAGGAATATCCATCTTGTAATCTAGGGTGTGAAAATCAATGACACAAGTAGGGATAACCTTACCATTTGATGAAGTATGGTGAATATAATGCCTAATCTTGGTCAAGACTATGGGAATTTCATCACAAGGAGGCTTGTGAGAATGAGGTTGCAAGGATGTAAGAAGATGTGAGTTGAGATGGGGCAAGAGATTGAAAGTTTTGATCTTTAAGTTAATCTCATTGGGTTCATTATCATTATAATCTAAGAGGTTGGGAGGAATATTACCAATGAGCTCAGGATGCCCAATGTAACCTTGGGTTGAATTAATGGGAAAGTTGAAACATTGAGACTCACATAATGGAACACTTGGCAGAGGCTCAAGAGTAGGAATCTTGAAGACACCATGATCTTAGAATTATTCAAAATTCTAAGAGTTAGTGTCACCTTGAATTCTATAAATGGCTCCATTGTGAGGGAATTTAACACATTGGTAGGTAGAAGAAGTGATAGCTCTTATGCAGTAAGTTCATAGCCTATCAAGCAAGATGTTATAAGAAAGAGGGAAGTTAAATATCATCACCTTCACATGGAAAATAATAGGTGGGATGGTAATAGAAATCCAAACGCAACCTAGAGGAGGAATTTTACTTCTATCATATCCTTGATAGGTGCTACATGTAGACTTGAGATTACATTTGGAATATCCAAAAGTTTTAATGAAATTAAGAAAAGTGACACACATGATAGAACCCTCATCAATCAATGCATGTTTGAATTTTATATCACCTATTTCGATGACAATAAATAAGGGAGGATCATCCACATGAAGAATAATATCATTTATAATCATATAATCTATTGGAACTTTTTAAAGAAAGAGAAGTATATATATTTTCTTCAATGTTGATAGACATCTCTTCACATTATTGTAAAATACTATCTTCAAAAATAGATAAAGTTGTCTCCCATCCTACTAGTGGAATACAAGGGACATTCATCTTGAATAATAGTTTCATTAGATGGTTTCTATGATAGGGAGAAATCCTCATAAGCTCAAGGAAGAAAATTAAAGAGGGGATATTAGTGAGTTATGCAATCGAATCCCACTCATCATAAACCATAAGAAGGTTGTTAGATATAGGTATGTAATGGTTAAGGAGGTCCTCAGAAAGAGGAGTCAAAGTACAATGGAATTTCTTTTGGTAAGAAGAAGAAGGTTTATAATGAGGTGGTAAATCATGTTGAGATGATGAAGTAGCTGGTTGAAGTTGATTTAGAGAATTAGAAGAGGAAGTGTTAGTAGAATCTTAGTTATCATTAGTATTGGAAGATTATGTAAGAATGGTAGAAATATAATGGGAAATGTTATCCTAGGGAGAATCATAAATTTGATCATCAAAGGTAATAAGGTCATCTGGCCCTAACTCATTAAAATGAGTTGAAGAATAATCTTAGATAACATGATATATCTTAGATGAAGGAGTGTAGATAGGTTGGAAATCAATGAAAGCCAGCACTCTTCACATATTATTCATGCTAACTACATTCTCTTTGGAAATGGGGTCAACAAGACTTTCTAAATTGTTAGTGGAAAGGGTGGGATTGTCTTGAGTGTCTTGAAAAGTTGATTATTAGGAAGAGTTTCTTTGTAGATAGCTAAATGAGCATTTGTTTGATTCAAGGCTTAAGTTTTATCATGCATTTTATAGTACTTAAAAGTAATTTCATAAGCTTGTTAATGTTTGAAAATGATGGAATCATGATCAAAATTAGGTCCAAGAAGAAAATCCATAGCTAAATTATGAATTTATCTATAGGTATGATGAGAATGACCCCAACTAGCATGAAACCAAAAAAAATTGTTAGGATCATACTAGGATTTCATAGGATGAATAGGGTCAAGCTCTCGTGGAAGAGTCTTGGGTAGATGCTTAAGGAATTCATGTTGAGTGTGAAGCCCTTTGAAGATATCACATACCATGGTGGTACATTTTAGGGTTTAGAGAGCTCCACAAATGTGGGGAGTACATTTTTCATGTACTCCTCATGTGAGTGGAATATTATTAAATGTTTATTTAATAATTTCCATGCTGACTTCCATGTTCATTGGAAGTGGGATTGTTTTCCTTGTTTTAGGGAATTAATTATTAATTACATAATTTCTATGTGACTTCCTTGTTTTGTAGAAGTGGGATTGATTTCCTTGTTTCAAGGAATTAGTTGTTTATTTTTAGTGGGATTGACTTATTTGTTTCAAGGAGTTGGTTGTTATCTCATTACATCATAAATTATGTAAGCCTTTGGTGGAGGAGAGTGATAAGGATGACACATTTCTTTCTAGGTGGGATTGTTGATAAACATGACTAGATAAGGATGGCATATTACCTTATGGATAAGACCATCTTGACTAAACATGATGTGTTTCTCTTTTTTGGATGGTTTTCTACCATATTTTTTTTGTATATAGGTGGTGGTATGGCTTTGGAGATAAGACAATGGGTGAGATGTTTATTTTATAGGTATAGGGTATGGTATACCAGCTTATGGTATTATTTTATATAGGTACATGTGTGGCATAAAATCTATGGATTATTTTTGATGGATTTTAGATTTGGATCAATAATTTAGAAAATTCCTATGTGAATTCTTGAGGAGATATTCAATTTATATAAGAAGTTATTTGTTATTAATTTTATTAAGAACTTTCTTGGTGGATGTAGCTGACATTGGGTAAAATTTGGTATACTTGTCTCATGTATTTTTTGATGGTCTATATTTTTGGTTTTTTACTTTTTTCCATTAAATCTTTCATTTACTATGATTTTAGGAATTGATTCCATGATGCAAGTAGTGCATAATGAAATATAATTTTACACATTTAAAATTTGGTTTATGTGTTTTAAATTAAGATTTTACGTTGAATTAAATCTAGTTTGAATTCATTTAATTCCTAATAACTAGTATCATATCTTTGGTGGTATTTTTTTTTTAAATGGTAAATCATAAGAAGGGTTATTAGCTTGAACGGGAGATATGGCAGAAGAGATTAGATTCAGAGTTGAGAAATTCAATGGTAAACAATTTGGATTATGGAAAACATAAATGGGAGATTACTTATATCAGAAGGAACTTCATATCCACTTAGAGGGGAAAGGAGGACAACCTATAGCCATGAGTGATGTAGGTTGGACATTGGTTAATAGGAAGGCATTAGGAACCATATGGTTATGTCTTGCATTTTTTGTTGAATTCAACATTCTAGATGAGGAAACTACAAAGGATCTCATGGATAAACTTGGAAAGTTATATGAGAAATGCTATGCTTCAAATAAAATATATCTTATGAAAAGATTGTTTAATATGAAAATGTCTGAGATGGTTTTATTGCTAGTCATTTAAATGATTTTAATATGGTTTTTAGTATGATCATTTCTATTGGAATTAAATTTGATGATGAAGTTAGAGCTTTACTGATTTTGTGTTCTTTGCTTGATAGTTGGGATAGCTTGGTTATGGTTATGAGTAATGCAATCCCTTCCAAGGGAAGTTTAAATTTTGAGGATGTTTTATGTGTGATTCTTAGTGAGGAAATTCAAAGGAAGAGTATTAGTGAATCATATTCAAGGAATGCTTTGACTATTAAAACTAGAGGGAGGTAAAAGGACAAGAGCAAAGGAAACTGTGGAAAGTCAAAGGGTAGATATAAATCTAGATCTAAAGCCAAGATGATATGTTGGCATTATGGGAAGAGTGGACACTCAAAGAAGGATTGTTGGTCACTTTAGGATAATAATTCCAACAATGATGAAATGAATGAGGTAATTTTGATATCAAGTAAATCATGTCAGGATGCCTTAATTCTTTCTTTGGATAATTATTTTGAGTCTTAGGTATTAGGTTCAGGGGCTTCTTTTCATACCACCCCACATAGGCATTATTTTAATAATTATGTTCAAGAAAATTTGGGACATGTTTATCTTAGTGATGATGAACCATGTGAGATAGTAGGGAGAGGTTGTATTCAAGTGAAAATGTAGAATGGGAATACATGGCTACTTAAGGATGTCACACATGTGCCTATGTTGAGATAGAATTTGGTTTCAGTGAGGTAATTAGGTAGTGAGGGATATTTGGTAATGTTTACTGTAGATTCTTGAAAATCTACCAAAGGATCTCTTATATTTACAAGAGTTAAGAAAGTTGGTACTTTATATTTGACTAGTAGTGTTGATTCTTATGATTTAGTTGTTACAAATGGAGATGCAATTATGTGGCACTATAGGATCAATCATATAAGCCATAAGGGCATAGAGATTTTAAAAGAGAATTTGCATAAATTGATTTAGAATTCTATCAAGATTGCGTGTACAAGAAACAAAATCAAGTTAAGTTCTTGAAAGTTGAACCCACAAAGAAAGAAAATAAGTTAGAGTTGGTACATTTAGATGTATGGGTACTAGCTTAGGTATATTCTATTGGTGGTTACAGTTATTATTTTATTTTTATTAATGGTGCAACTAGTAAATTTCGGTTTTATTATATTAAAAAAAATTCTATGTATTTGACACTTTTAAGAAGTGAAAACCCTTGATTAAGAATGAAACATGTCTCAAGTTGAAATGTCTCAGATTAGATAATGGAGGTGAGTATTGTAGTCTTGCTTTATTTGATTATTGTTCTAACAATGGAATATATAGGCAAAGGTTGGTTCCAATACTCTATAGTAGAATGGGGTATTTGAAAGGATGAAAAAAATAATAATAAAATGTGTTAGGAGTATGAGGTTACATGCAGGGTTGCCTTTACAGTTTTAGGTAGAAGCAGTTAACATGATAGTTTATCTAATTAACAAAGGACCTTCTATGCCTTTAGATAGATGCATTACTAAACAAGATTTTTTTTTGTAAGAATTATTATTATTCTTTTCTTAGATTCTTTGGATGTGAGGCCATTTCTCTTATTAATAAATAGGATAGGACCAAGCTAGAGGCAAAATAAAAAAATGCACATTTATTGGTTATGGTGAGGATGACTTTTCTTTTCATCTATGGAGCATTAGAGATATGCAAATATTTCAATTTAGAGATGTAATATTTAATGGAAAAGTCATGTATAAGAATTAGTTGCAAGAATAGGAACATGAATAGAAAGAGTACATAGTATTAGATGACATTACAGATGACAAAGTATCCAATGAATTAGTTTAGGAACCTTCTACACAAGGACCCCAAAATCCTATGGTAAGAAGGTCTTCTAGGGTAAGAAGAGAACCTAGACATTTTTATCCTTCTTTGAATTATTTATTACTCACCGATAACGGAGAACTAGTGTGTTATGAGGAAGTAATGCAAGTAGATGCCAAGGAGAACCAAAAATGGAATTTGGTAAGGCTACCCAAGGGCAAGAGTGGATTTTAGAAAAAGTGGTTAAATAGAATAAAAGAAGAAGATGAAGGGAGAAAAAGGTATAAGGATAGGATGGTGTTTAAAGGGTTTGAACAAAAATCAGGTATTGATTTTGATGAGATTTTTTCTTCTATTGTAAAAATGACTTCTATTAGGATCATTCTTGATTTAGTTATAGTTGAGGATTTGTACTTAGAATAATTAGATGTGAAAACTATTTTTCTTGATGGTGATTTAGATGAAGAGTTTTATATGGAGTAGCCATAGGGATATGAGGTTAAAGTAAAGGAGAACTATGTGGGTAGACTAAAAAAGATCTTGTATGTCCTAAAACAAGCTCCATGGCAATGGCATAAGAAATTTGATTTTTTTATGTTAGAACAAGGTTATCAAAGGTGTAATTCTGACCATTTCATGTACATCAAACATTTTTATGATGGTTATTTTATTATATTATGCTTGTATGTGGATGACATGTTAGTTACAGTAAATAACATACAACATATTCATATACTTAGGAAACTCCTTTTCTATGAAGGATTTCAGTGCAGTGAACCAAATATTTGGTATGAGGATTACCCATGATAAAAAGGAGAGGAAGCTAATTTTATACCAATTAGAGTATGAGAAGAAAGTCTTGAAAAGGTTTAGCATGTTGGATGTTAAATCTATTGGTACTCCTTTTGTAGACCACTTTGGATTATCATAGGAGAAGTATCCTCAGATGGAGGTTGAAAAGATTAAGATGTCTATGGTACCTTACTCATCAGCAATTGGTATCTTGATGTATGCCATAGTTTATACTAGGACAGATATTACCCAAGTAGTGAGAGTTGTGAGAAGGTATATGAGTGATCTTGGTTATGAGCATTGACAAGCAGTGAAATGGAATCTTTGGTACTTGATAGGAACCATGGATGTTACATTATGTTATGGTGGATTAGATACCACTTTATATGGATATGTGGACTTAGATATGGTAGGTGATATTGATATCAAGATAAGTATGATAGGTTACATATTTATTATTAGATATACAATGATTCATTGGATTTCCAAGATATAGAAGGTTACAGCTTTATCAACCATAAAGGTAGAGTATGTTTTTACCACAGAGGCTAGTAATGAGATAATTTTGTTATAGTAGTTGTTTTGAGAGTTGGGTCATAAGCAAGAAGTTGGGAGACTACATAGTGATATTCAAAGTGTTATTCATTTGGCAAAGAACTCTACTTTCCAATAGAGGACAAAACACATTCATTTACATTATCACTTCATCAAGACAACTTTGGAGTAGAATTTGATTAATTTGGAGAAGATTCATACAAGTCAAAATCCTATGGATATGATGACCAAGGTGGTCACATTGGATAAGTTGAGACTATGTTCAGATTTGGTTGGCCTTAATGGTCATGGAATAGTGATAGATTTTGTTCAAGAGAAATAGTCTCCAAGTGGGAGATTGTTGAGTGTGGATCCCTTTGGGGCTATCACATGACCATGGTGGTGCATTTTGGGGGCTTAGAGAGATCCATAAATGTGGGGAGTGCATTCTTCATGTACTCCTTATGTGAGTGGAATATTATTATATGTTTATTTAATAATTTCCATGTTGACTTCCATGTTTATTAGAAGTGGGATTGATTTCCTTATTTTATGGAATTAATTATTAAATAAATAATTTCCATGTGAATTCCTCATTTTATGGAAGTGGATTTAACTTCCTTGTTTCATGTAAGTGGGATTGATTTGATTGTTTAACAAAATTAGTTATTTATTACAAGTGGGATTAAATTCCTTCTTTCAAGGAGTTAGTTGTTATCTCATTACATCATAAATTGTGTAAACCTTTAGTGGAGGAGAGTGATAAGGATGGCATGTTTCTTTCTAGGAGGGCTTGTTGATAATCATGACTAGATAAGGATATTTTTTTACCTTGTGGATAAGGACATATTGACTAAGCATGTCATGTTTATCTCTTTTGGATGCTTTCCTACCATATTTTTGTTTATATACAGGTGGTGGTATGGTGTTGGATATAAGATAATGTGTGACGTGTTTATTTTATAGGTACAAGGTGTGGTATAACAGCTTGTGGTATGATTTTATATAGGTACAAGTGTGGCATAACATCCATGGATTATTTTTGAATAATTTCATATTTGGATCAACAATTCAAAGAAATCTTGTGTAAATTTTTTAGGGGATATTCAATATTTATAAGAGGTTCTTTGTTATTAATTTTATTAAGGACTGTCTTGATGGATGTAACTCACATTGGGTGAACCATGGTATACTTATCTCATGTGTTTTTTCCTAATCCATATTTATATTTTTTTACATTTATCTATTAAATATTTTATTTACTGTGATTTGAGGAATTGATTCTATGATGCAAGTAGTGCATAATGAAATCTGATTTTACACATTTAAAATCTGGTTGATGTATTTTAAATTAATATTTTATGTTAAATTAAATCTGGTTTGAATTCATTCAATTCCTAATAATTTAGCTAAGGATAGAGGTTTGTGAAAATTGATGTTATTTGGTAAATTTAAATAAGGATTAGTATATTTTTGAGAAGGGGTAGCTGGCTCATAAGATTGTTTAAGAACAATAGCTTGAACATTGTGAATGGTTTCATAAGAATCTATAGCACCATCATTAGTAATGTTACAATTTTTATTCTTTAGTAATATTCAAGGACCCATTAAATATTGGGGTGGATTGAATTCATGCATTAAGAAATCTTGTAATTTAGTTTGGTCAATGGCCTTCTCCAAGGTATGTGGAGAGAGAGTGTAGACTCAATATTGTAATTTAAGAAAGAGGCACCAGTAAAGAGATGGAAAAGATTGTCATCAACCATGTTATGATCACATTTATTTGAAAAATTCTTCCATATTTTAAAAAAGGATTGAGTGGTTTCATTTTCATTTGGTTTTTAATTTATGAAATGGTCCAAAGTGTTTTTTAGAAGATGACTAGTTTAGAATTCTTGCACTAAAGCATTCACTAATTCCTCCAAACTAGTAACGGAATGTAGTCTAAGTTGATTGTACCAATCTAAGGCATCACCTTTGATATTTTTGGCAAGGATCTTGGTAGCAATAAAGGTGTTTAATTTAACCCAATCCTTATAAATATTTCTAAATGTCTTAACATGAAGGGTAGGATTAGTTGATTTATTATAAGAATTTATAGGTATTATACCTCCTATATCAATGTTAGTAATTTCAGTGGTGAGAGGTTCATTTTGTAGATTTTTAATGGCTTTGTTGACTAAAGGAGGTTGAGGAATGAGATTGCCTTGAGAATATTGAAGAGGAGGAGGGGGAACATTTTGGTTATGTGTTTCCTAAGCCATTAGTTGTGGATAAGATTGAAGCTAAGGAAGGTGGTTTTGCATTCTTATTATTTGATTTGTGTTATGAGATTGAAATGTATTCATTTGATTGAGATTCTTCAAAAAAACTTTTTTTGTTTAATTATAATTAGTAGAATCATTAGGGTCAGCATTAGTGTTGGAATTAGTGGCTTGGGTACCTCTATTACTGTTGGTAGGAGCTTGAGAGGAATTATGATAATGAGATGCACTAGTGGAAAACTTTGCTTGTGTAGCAAAAGATAGAATAGTGATTGGTTAAGAGGAAGAAGAACTAGAAGCATGATTACCTTGGGTAGAAAATGAAGAACTATTAGATGGATTAAGGATAGTGGATCTTAAGAGATGACTACTAGATGTATAACCTTCCATGATAGTAGATATAATAGGAATGGAGGTGGAAGAAGTTAGAGAAGAATAAGTCATGGTATGAGAAGGGGTCATAATCAAAGAAAGAGGATGTGAATAAAAAAAAGTGGTACCCCCAAATCTAGTTGAGAATGTAGGAGTAGGTGAATGAGGCTCTTCAACTTGAAAACTAATCATAAGATTGTAAATGGTAGAAGGATATTTTCCTTGATGTTGAGGAAATTTGGAAATAAAGAATATCATTTTGAGAGTATAATCTAACTCAGGTTGGTATTTTAATGAGAAAAGAGGATTATGTTGTGAAGAGGTATTAGGAGGAGTCCCATAGTTCATTATGTGAGTGGAAATATGAACATTACTAGCATCTAAGAGAGGATCCCTACTCTATGTATGGGAGACCCTATGAGGATTGGTAATGTTCATCATGTTTTTTTACTACAACTTAGTGTCACTATCAAATAAAAATTTCATGATGAAGGGAAAGGAAGAAAGATGATAAATCAAAGAACTAGGAAGTGACTAAAATAGTATAGGGTTGATTGGGTTGACCTATCACAAAAAAGGGATTAAAAATTATATATGGTAGATTGGGTTGATCTAATATAGTGTAAAAAGATAGGAAAAAGAGGAAAAGGGCTATATAAATAGTACAGGGTCGATTGGGTTGATCTTGTATAGTGAATGAAGGCTAAAAAAGGTACAAGGTTGACCTAGTATATTAGATAGGGAAAAATAAAAAGTTGATAACAAGTTATGAAATGAAACAAGATAATTTTTGTAGATAATCTAGGAATGTAAGAGATAAAGGGAAGTAAATAGTCAATTGGATCAATGTTGGCTAATCCAATTGAGGCACATAATACAATACCTTGCATTAACATTGGCTAATGTAAGATTTTGAACACACAATTGAGCAAAGAGAACTTAATCCACATTAAAAGTAAAGATCTAACTAATTGGTTAGCCTAAGATGTTTTATTATATTATTAAGAAATGATTTTAGATGTGATGGGAAGTTGGTTGTAGAGTAAGGAACTAGATATCAATCTAAGGATTATTTCAGGTAGTTTGGGTTGAAAGGCACTATAGTGGAAATGATACATGCTTAGTATTAGGATGTACCCCCTCAATTCACACATTATAGTGATAAGGGTGTCAGGTGTTTAGCCTAAATATACCATTAACCATGATTTATACTTGACTAGAGTATCAAGTCAACATCCCCCTTAGTGATGAAAAACAAGTAGGTTGGCCTAGGGTAGATAAATGTTAAATTACTTGTTTATATTATGTGATTTGGTTATGTGTGCATTAACTAGGAATATTGAAACTAAAAATTTAATTAAACCCCCCATAATTAGACTATGTGAACTATTCTAAGCATGCAATCAACAAGAAAAGTAAGGTGTGAACTAATTACTAGCATATAGAAATCAATTCAAAATTGAAAAAAAGGTATAGTGTTGACATTATATGCATAAAATAAAAAATAGGGTTGAGCCTATACTATATAATTAAGGTCCAAAAATGTATAGGGTTGGCTAGGGTTGATTTACTTATTTCAAATAACACATAGAACACAAAATTGGGTCGACATGGTTGATCTAATTGACTGTACAGGGGTAGTTTTGAAGACTACAAACATTGAAAGGAAAGATAGTAAAAGAAAGAGATAGAGATAAAAAAGAACTTTTATGGATCAAAGATTAAAAATAGGAATATTATTGTTCAATAACCTTAAAGAATGCTATAAAAAACCTACTAACTAGGTCCACTAGGTTGATCAAGATGTGCAAGGACCTATTGTAGAAGCCTAAAAATGTACAGGGTCAACCAAGGTTGACCTAGTATGTTTTTTTGGATACTTTAAAGTGTAAAAGCCTGACTGGGTTGACCTAGTAGTCTAAAATGGAAGTTTAGAAGTCTATAAACCTATGTTGGCTCATCTGAGTCAATGCAACTACCTAATACTAAAAGCCTACACATAGAGATTAGAATTGGGTCAACAAAGTCAATATAGTATGACATATATATGATAAAAATAATACTAAAAATAATTAAAGAAAGTAAAAGAAATTATGTAAGGGTTAGTTTCACATCAAGTTCACCAGAATGTATACAATCATAAATGCATCATGTCTATAAATCAATCTTGGCTCAAAGAAGATAGAGCATACCTAAACTGGGGATACATTTGTTAAGTGAGAGCATGACCAATATAGGGATATTTTAGATCTAAATAGGGGACCACTTTCCATAATACACCATGTGAGGTAGGGTTCTAAAGCCTATAGTCTAACATAATCATGAAAAAACCCTAAAAGAGTCCTAAGGTTTGATATTTCACTTATTCTAAAAATTAAGAAAGCACATCTAATCTAGTGCACACCAAATCTTGTGTTACAAAGTGGGGGTTAGAAACAAAACAAAAATATAAACTAAACATGCATAGAATACATATACTCACATCAATGTATACAACATCCTAATGTATGGAAGAGATAATCACATCTGCGTTATATATCTAATCTTACAAAAGAGAAATAAAGTTAGGAATACTTAACTTGAAGATGAACCCACCAAGCCTCAATCTCTCCCTTGGCCAAGGTGATTTTTAATAAATTATTGTGGTATGTAAAGATAACAAAGACAAATCATTTCTAGAATACACAACTTATCTATGTATCCAAAAGACTTCTCCACAAGACAAGATCTATATCTCTAAAGAAAGTATGGAACCCTAAGATTTATTACTCAATTAGAATGGTCAATAAGAAAATGTTAATTCACACTTATTCTTCTTCACTTTTCTATCTTTAAATTATTGGAAATAAACTTGTATATATAGGTGGATCTTTCCCTAAATCATTTTGAAAATGTTAGCTATATAGGGTCGGCCATGGTTGACCCAGTGTGTTTTCAAGGATAATTCACTAGGTCTGTGCTATGTTGGATGAAAATATAATAAACCCAAAAATTAAAAAATACCCTAAACTATACAGGGTCACCCATGGTTGACCTAGTTTAATTGACAGTCAAAAATGGAATTAGGGAAAGAAAAAGAGGATGGAAAGATGAAAGTGACTAAAATAGGTAGGACCGAGAAGAATAATGTTAGGGTTAATATTTTTATGAGATGAGTGTGTAGATGGCAAGTGGTAAAAGGGACAATAATATTATGAAGCATTGATGGTCTGCTGACCTAGTGCACCCCTTACGGCATGCACTCATAGAGATTAAGACATGACAGGTTCTTTTGAGATACAAAGTGTTAGTAATCAATAAATATTTGAAAATATTATGTGTATATAGTTCTCATATGAAAAATTCATATCTCTTTACACAACTTCAAACTATAATAAGACTATACTATCATCAATAACATGATCTATAGATCATACACATAGTCCTTAATCTTCTTTGCTCATCAACCCAATAGTTGGGCACTCTCTCTCTTCTCTGCTTTCCTTCACTCTCAAACTCTCTCAAATCTTATACTTTAAGTCTAAAAATCATCATCTTTGATTTCACTATATATAGAGATATCATGAATTATCAAGTTCGTAATAATCCTTGTCAGCCACAATACATGCCTTCACCTTTAAGTCATTTCATAAGCACAATCCCTTTTCAAAATAGGCCTAAGTCACTTTTAGGTCTTATGGAGACCCATTCACATTTTTTGATACATTTCCAAGAAAAATAAGAACATAGGACCACTTAAAAATACATATCTCCACTCCTTATGTCCCCATGGACATCCTTAAATGATCACATTCACCTTATCTCACCTCTATGTATGCTTAATCAACTCAAACATAGACCTTATACATAGGAACACCATTATCGAACATAAAGTCAACTTCTTAAGCATTATTTATACTTAAGATAGATTGATCACACCTAAAAAATACTCACACAACATCCTCATGGACTCTGTAACACTCCCTAATAGACAATTCACCAGAAAACATCAAAATAAGCTCAAAAAATCCTTCTTAGGTCATTTTCAAAATAACCACAAACACACATTCAACCTTAAACATTAATATCTCTAACTATACATACCTCCAAATATTCAAATCAAGTTCAATAGATGCATCATGGAGTCCTATTCATCTTTACTCTATAGACACCTAAAATTGGCCATCGATAACCTCCAATCAAGCTTTTGGCTAGTTTCCATCCAAATGCACAATTTGGCCTGAGAACACTAAAACATGTTAAATGATGTGAAATTGACATATTAAAGTGCTGATTTTGGCTAGGGCATCCCTAAATAGGGAAATAAAATTTATGGGCCAACTAAATTTGATCAGTTCATTTCAAGTCAAAATACCAATTTTACATCCACCTACTCTGGACTGCTCTTTCTTGTCAAATATTTTACACAAGACTTGTGCCTTTGTTATTTGTTGTTGGCAACATTATAAATGGGAATATGGTTCCAAAACATCTGATGTGGACTTCCAATTAAAATTTATTCAAATTTAGGACCAATAAGAAGGCATTTTGATCAATTTGGGTAATTTATGCATAAAGTGCTTAATCATGCCTAAGAGATAATTAACCCAAATCAAGGCCTAATAAAAAGATTCCATGGAAAATTGTTGAATATTTATTTTTAGAAATGAATATTGAATATCTACATCATCAAGTGACCTAATTTCTTAGGAAGACATCCCTAGGCCATAAATATCAGGATTCATGCCCTCCATGCCTCATCAATGCCTTCTATGATGCCCTCCATGCCTCTTAATTACCCCTTCTTCGAATGATATGATGAGGATAATTAAAAAATTAATTCCAAAAATTGAATTAATCCTCAACCACACATCTCAATCTTGAGATGGATGGTTGAGGTTGATTCTGATCAAATCCAAAAATCTATAAATAGGAGCCTTCACAACATCATTTCTAAGCTTAATTAGTGCAAAGTTATAATGCAGGATTATTTTCAAAAAGCTTGAAGAAACCAGTGTTATAATTCCAAATTTATTCCAATCCAATCCAATCCATAAGCTAAAGGTGCCAAGGAGAGATGGAGGTTGTCAAGCTTCCATTACCAAGGACTTCATGAGCACAAGTTGAGCAAGACACCACAACAAGCATTTTGGAGAATCCAAGGAAAGTAAAAGTGTTTTCTTTTGCATTTTAGTTGTGTTTCATTAATGATTGTTAACTAAGCTCTCCCTAGTGTCTAGGCCTAGAGATGTTATACTATTACTATGTTTATTTCATCTTGTTTTCATTTTGGAACTAACACCATACTAACCATCCTCTCTTGAGTCAAATTCCTAGATCACATACTCTTTATACCACCCAAAAATTTCAATTCTATTGAAAGATATGGAAAAAATACAAAGCTCTAGTTTTTCCCTATGTTAAATTCAAAAAATTTAATTCAAATGATCATATTTAACCTTCAAACAAAATGCTTACATCTCATGTTCTTTCATCTTAGATTTAATATGCACCATTGATCTTTTTTTATATTTAATGCATAGGCACCAATTCTTAGATGTTAAACCCATGTCATGTTGACCTCATATCTTGTAATCTTATAAGGTTGAATCCACATGATACATCGATCTTTGTGGATCAACCAAGACTTTAACTATCAACAATCATAATTTGATCAATCTATATGAACACTTGCTCACCATTAGATATTTATCATGTACCTTTACTCAGTCAGTAAACATTAAGCACCTATCTTAATCTTATTGATTCTTGAATTATTAGAGTAATGTGTACCTTTAATATTTCTTGAGATTTAACTTGTGTATAAATGACTATGGGGACCTTTTCAATATTCCCGAGTAGCTATTTTTGATCCTTAATAACTTCTTTTACACTTTGACACATGATCTCAAATTTGGACGAGATGATCTCCTCACATAGGATAATCCAGCCATGTAACACACTACTCCTAAAACCATCATGTATGTGATACATAATGACATTAAAATCCCTTCTCAAAGTCTTTTGTCACAAAGCTAACTATGTTAAAACCTGCTTGAGAGGCCAACTTTGAGCATGCATAACTTTTGTTGTGCTTTAGCATATAATATCAAATTTAGTAAAAATCAACTATGATCAAAACTAAACAAACCCATATAATCAATTTATGTTGAAATATTCACACATGAAATCAATAACACAGTCAAAAATCTCACTCAGCTCTTCTTGCCACATTATAAAATTAGCTAAGTATGGAAAAACATAATTAAATTGCCTAGGGGCCCAACTTTGCATAAGCATATCATTTGATGCACTTCATTACATGATTTTAAAATTAGAATAAATAAACTAGGTCTAGAAATAAACAAACTCGTATGATTACCTTATCTTGAAATCTCCACACATGTGAAATATTCCATCATCAAACTACTTACTCAGCGCTTTCTAGCCACATTGCAAATTTGGCTAAATATGGGAAAACAATGAATTCTAAATGAGAAGCCAACTTTGCACCCTCATATATTTTACTTTAATTTGATGCATAACTTAATATATAGCATATAATAACTAGGAAATAATTTGATCACAAACATATGACCAAATCCTATTGACTAATTCCAACGTGACAATGGTGATGTCATAAAATTGCCTACTCAAATTTTCTGCCATTGGACCCAAAGTGTATAGATGACAACTATGATCAACCAAATGAAATATACTCATAAACACAATCAATAAAGGCTTAAATAAAATTTTAGTTACTTTTTTCACATGCTTTAATCACCATACTCATCCTGAACATCTTTAATCATTCTAAAATTAAAGATCAACCAAGCATACTTCAAGCATACTAGGACAAACACATTGCACAATTTGTCATTATTAGTTAAGTTATCAAATTTATTCATAAAATCACTCAAAAACCTCAATTCAATCACCATGAAATCATTAAAAATTATCCAACAATCTCCCCATTTATTATTGATGTTAGTAAACATCATATATAGCAAAATATAGCTCACCTTCTCTCTCTTCAAGTACTCCCACAATAGGAAATTTATCCTTCTTTGACACAATGACAAAGTGGGAAAAAATAATCCTAAGGACTTGAAACTAACATAAATAATAAATGATCATCTTGAAAATATGATACAAACTCCCCCTTACCTTGATCCTACTTCTACTTGTATTGACAACTTCCTCTTGCTCCATGCCAACACTCTCTTCAATTAAACACATTAACCAATGAATACATAACATAAAAAATAGTTATAATTAATTTAATTTACCAAAAAAAATATTAGAGGGACTCCCCCTAATATTTTTTATCCATTAAACCTATTGATCATCTTCAGATCTCCACACACCATGAAGAACCACCATGTAGGCTTACCAACCTTCTTTATCAAAACACTTCCATGATCATCAACAAAGCATCATGCCACTCATAAAATAGTAAGCATTCACTAACACATATTAATAACTCACCTTGAAAAAAACATACCTTGCTCTTTTGGAAAAACTAAACAAAAAACACATCTTCAAGACTATGCCTATCTAGACTCCTTGTAGCCCTAACTAGAACTTACAGAGCTCACAAATTTTTTTAAATGCATATTCAAGACCTAAAAATTCATATCTAGAGTAATATCATATGCCCTCTTGAACACACCAATTTAAAATAATGAGATCACCTTTTGTAACATACTTCTTTCACAAACCTACTACCTAATTAGGCCTCTGATTTGACAAAAACTTGAGAACCACAAACCTTCAAAACTCTGTGTATATTTATTTGACAACCCATTTGGACCATTCAACATATTCATAATCCTTAGACCTCAGATCATAAATTAGACCAATTTTATAGTACAGCCCAAAACCCTAAAATATCAAAACAAACAAGGTCAACATAGTACCTTCTAGTCAACGTCCACTTATGAAATTTATTGTACACTTGGAGACAACCATTACACACTTATGGACCAATATTTGATATTCCACATCATTTGGAACCTTTATTCTTATAACCCATTTTAAAACCTATCCCAACTAAGAAACACCACAACAACACTTACTTCTCCACTTGAAAGGAGTCCCTTAAGATGCATAGATAGAGACACCCTCTATACCTCAATTATCTAAAATGAAAATAAAAACTCCTAATATTCCTCCTCCTTGCTCAACTAATTAATATAAATCTTCTTCTTCTTCTTATTTGTATTTAGAGAAACAACTTCCTCAACTACTATGACACTCTCATGTTATTTTATGATTAGATTATCAATACATGGAGAAAACATGGATTCATGGCATACTTCTTCATCTAAATACTATTCCTTATATCTTGGAGCCTTATCACTAAGCACTTATTCAACAACAACAAGATGTTCACTTGGATCCATACTTACCTCAAAATTAACCTCAATAAGTACCTTGGTCTTATCCTTGAGCTTAGTCTTTTCATTCTTAACATGAGCAGATAATGCTTCCTCTTGGGACTCCTCAACTTCTGAAGCATTCTCCACCATATCAAACATATTACTTAAACTTTTAGACTAATAATAATTATTACTTATCACCTTTGGTCTCTATGAGTTAACTTGTCATCTTTCATGTACTCTGGGAGCTTGATTGAACCTATTCTAACTTGTAGGCCTTTGCTTGTAGAACCTAGAAATGTGACCTCTCTATTCACAGTTGAAGCACACCATCTTTTTTGAAAAAATATCATTATACCTTACCAAATTTAGACAAAATATTGTAATGTGTCCTATTTCATAACAAATAAGCACTCAATATCTCTTGATGGAAACTTAGCTTGTCTTACCTTAAGTGGACAACAAGAAGAATTTAGTTACATAAAACTAAAGGTATCAAGCAAGTTGATAGAGTTAGTTTTTAGATCAAAACAAATTACTATATCAAGCTAGTTGATGTATTTTAGTATTGAAAATAGAATATATCAAGTTAGATAATATAGTTTGGAAAAAATATGGCAATACTAGTGGCTAGTAAATATAATGGTATCAAGATGGTCTATATTGTAAAGAATAAACAAAAAATTCTTTGATGTAGTTAGATTAATATTTAAAATTGTATCAAAATGGTTGATGCAGTAGGAAAAATACACAAAAATATATTGGGCTAGCTAATGCACTTTCCACATAGATTTTTATCGAGCTAGAGAATATAGTTCACAAACATAACACTGAACAATATCAAGTTAGATGATATAATTTGTAAGATAAACAAGTTGAAAATTAACTAAATATTTGTGAAAATCAAAATAGGGAGGTATAATGAAAATTATTTTCTTTATTTGTTGGCTCTCAAATGTAGTTATCCTAGACATAAAATAGTGAACACACCACAATATTCCATTATACCTCTAGCCTGACTACCCCATCTCTTAGGTATGTTGAGGGTAACTTCCCTAGGCTAACTACTTATCGATAAACTACAAAATGAAATGGATGGTTGGCTTCTTATGGCTCAAAATATGGAATTTCTACGCATTTTCAATATATTTTGAGGTATGTGAAAAATAGAGTCCATGTATAGTGTTTTATTATTGCTTGATTATTTGGGAGTACCCTTCTCACTATGGAATAGGTAAAATTAACAACTGTTTGGCCCAACATTATAACTCCTATGTAGTTTTAAAACTATCCAAGCATAGTTTTTAGGGAAAATAAAATGAAAAATAAAGATTGAAATTTGAATTTAAAGCATGTAATGAATTTAAATAGGAAAATGTAATAGTATCATCCTAGATGATATGGTCAAAAATTGAATACATAGGACTATATCAGGATAATTTATATAATTATACTCACATAAATAGCTATATCAAGTTGGGTGATATAATCTAGACAAACATATAAAGGTAATAATTTTTTAATACCATTTATAGAAAAGCATGAAAATGTATGAGGCTGGATAATATAATTAGGTTGATGGTTTATAATAATTTTATAATAAGATAAAATATAAAAAATGAAACTAATTCAACCAAAAGAGGGATAATATTCACATCGGGTTCACCATAACCATAATGTATGCATAGGCTAGGATGACCTATAACTATCGTATTTATCTCAAGAGACTAAGGCTCAAACAAGTTCAATCAAATAGAACTTGTGATTCTTGTATTTTCAAGTAAGGACCAATGAAATTTCAAGAGGAAAAGGTTTTAAATCCTAAGCCTATTACACAAGGATGTATATCTCACTAGACCTCAACAAAGGTAAATGGTTATATATTATGTTTGTAAAGTAAAAGGTAGTAAATGGTTATAAACTAAACTAAAGAATGGTTTATAATGGTTGTAAATGGGTAAGGTGTAATGGTTATCTAAATGGGGGTCTATGAAACCTAAAGTGATTTATGACAAGTCTAATAAATCTTATGGGGACAATAACTTACTTAGTATAGAGAAGGCCTAAACAAGGATACACATGCATTCATTAACAAAAAAACAAAAGATAGATAATTGACTAAGTTAATAAATGAAAGAGTATAGGGACAAAAATAAATAACTTGTGCTGGACCCATCAACACTTCAATCTCCCTCTTATATCAGGTGGATATTTACAAGAGAATGTTATAGGTTAAAGACCTCAAATGGCTAATTGAATACCTAAATATCCTTTGTTAGGAACTCATAATGACTCCTCTTATTGAGATTAAATGACACCAAAAGATAATACTCCTCAAGATAAGTTTTAAAGCTAAACTCTTCCAAATGGTCCTTAGAGTAGAAATACGAGTGGAATCAAAGTGAATTAGTGATATATGATATGATATGAATGAAATGTGACCCTTATATATACGTTATTAATGAAAAACCAATCTTATACTCTAAATTGATGGTATTATTTTGGTTAATATAGTGAAATATGTTGATTAACATAGATCTATATCAACCAAGATGATACAATACAAATGTCATAATATGTGCTCGTAACTATATCAAATTGGTTGATGCAATATATAAATGGTGAAGGAACAAAATAAATGATATCATCCAAGATGATACCATAGTATATATGGAAGCTATTAGATATAGAAAAGAGGTAAATATGATAGATAGATGGAAAACACTCAAAGGAGGTACAATTGATAGTAGTAGTGGTGAAATCAAGATAGACTGGAAACATCTCTCACAAACACCATGATTATTTCCAAACCTAATTGTAGTGCACACTTTAAGGTGTGCACTCATATATATTGATGTGTTGACAACCCACTATAGGAGAAAGTGTTAATAAATAATTAAGTGAAACATATTTTGTGTATACACCTTCCATTTTTAAATTCATACACCATAGTCCTTTTTTAGGCTCATATGCACTATTTTCCAACAAAGTTGAATTTGGGTAGCATTTTTTGAGATATATGCTTCCAAATATGAATTAATCTAGTATCAAAATTTCTTGATTATTCCATTTTTAGGGTTTCATATAATACCTCAAGGATATTGGAAAAAAAATACATTTACAATTGTCTTCTAAATGATAGTAAAAATCCCCCCAAAAATCATGATGAATCTCATATGACAACTTCAAGAGAATAGTCTTAAAATTACAATCAAATTCGTATACAATCTTAGTAGGGTCCTTATAGGATTTTATTTAACATATATATACTCTATTGGTTAAAACACATGAATATAGAATTCCTTCAAAAATGTAGTTTTGATATTGTTAAACTCATCCATAGTTTGATTTGGTATTTAACCCTAATTTGGATGTGGATCCTACTTGGGTATATAGGGTTAATTATATATAAATGATAGGGCATAAGGGTGAATATCATATCTATAACATGCTAATTAATATGCTAAACTCAAATGTACCATATGATAAATTTATTAAAATAAGATAGGCTATAAATGGAAAGTAAATCTATGATAGATATAAAAATTAAAAATAAGTGATGTACTTAGTTTGTTCTAATGCTAATATATATCTAGATCGGGCGCATGCTAAAATTAGGTGGGAAGATAGTTATAACATAATTGTCAAATTTTGGAGATAGTGCCTTTATCTCTCTAGATAGTTGTGTCAGACTTGGATGGTTTCATCAATGTTACTAACTAGGCTAAGTGCTAGTGTACTATATGGAATATAAACAAAAATAAGATGCAACCACCTAGATGCTTTTAGGTTTGTTTTGTGTTTGCTCTGGTGCATTCAAATCTAGGTCATAGACTATTACTCCTAATAAAATGGTAAAACCCTAAATTTCCATATTCAATGTGACCTTGGGTAAAAATGAGTTAGTGGGCACATAGTTTGAAGCTAACGTACAATGACCCCATTGTCAAATGGCACTGCCTACATAGCTAATAATCTAGAAGAGGGCCTCAGACTCATGTAGTTATCCCCTATGTGTTGGCTTGTGTGTGAATCATGTAATTATTGGAAATTTGATAGTATTTTCATGATGATGTCATGGATGTGTTATAGTGAGTATATGAAGTACTTTGATAGCCTACGTAACAATCATAAAGTGTGCAATGTGCTTGTCCTAGTGTGTTTGAAGTATGATATGTTGATCTTTAGTTTTGGCATGATTAAATATGTTCAATATGAGTATGGTGACTAGATCATGTGTAATAGGTCCCTAAGATGTTATCTATGCTTTGAGTGCTTATGTTCATTGTAGATTTCATTTGGTTGATCATAGTTTTCATCTAGACACTTTGGGTTTGTGGCAAAAAATTTGAGTAGGTAGTTTTATGACATCACCATTACCATATGGGAATGAGTTAAGGAGAGTTGGTCATATGGTTGTGATAACTTTGTACCCTCATATCTTCTCAGTTAGAATTCATTGTTTTTCTATACTTAGGCCAAATTTGCAATGTGGTCAGAAAGAGCCAAGTAAGCAATTTTATGATGGAATATCTCACATGTGTGGATGGTCTAGGAGAAGATAATAATATGGGTTTATTTAATTTTAGACCTAGTTAATGTGCACTAATTTTCAAATCATGTGATGAAGTACATCAAAACATATTCTCATGAAAATTTGGACTCCCAAGTAGTTTGATTATGTTTTTCCATAGCCTATTTTGCAATGTGGTAAGAAGAGCCAAGTGAGAATTTTTATGGTGTTATTTATTGCACATGTGAAGGTCTCAAGAGAAACTAATGATATGGGTTTGTTCAATTTTGAGCATAGTTTATTTACGTTAAATTTTAGATCATGCATTGAAGCCCAACAAAAGTTATTCATGTTCAATGTTGGCCTCTTAGGTAGGTTTTGACATAGTTGGCTTTATGACAAAATATTTTGAGAAGGATTTTTAATGGTATTATATCTCACATGTACAAAAGTTTCAAGATTAATGTGTCACATGGTTGGATTCTCTTATTTGAGGAGATAATCTAGTCCAAATTTTATATCAGGCACAAAAGTGTATAAAAAGTTATTAAGATTCAAAAATGGCTACTCAAAGAATATTGAAAGGGACCCCATAGTCATTTCTACACAAGATAAATCTCAAGCATGATCAACAGTACATATTACTCTAAGAAGTTAAGAAGTAGTGAGATAAGGATAGGTGCATGATGTTTAATTATTAATTAAACATATAAGACAAGGATTTAATGATGAGTGGGTATTTGTACAAATTGATCAAACAACAAGCATTGATAGTTAATGTCTTGGTTGATCTATAAAGATTGATGGAACATGTAGAGTCAACATTATAAGATTACATGACTTGAGGTCAACATGATTGACATTTAACATCTAAGCATTGGCACCTATGCATTAAATATCAAAAAATATCGATGGTGCATATTTGATATGAGTTAAGAGGACACGAGATGAGAGAATTTTGTTCAAAGGTTAACTATGACCATTTGAATTTAAATATTTAAATTTAACACAAGGAAAAACCAAAGCTCTATATTTTGTCCATATATTTTGATATAAGTCAAATTTTATGGTGTTGTAAAAATAAAAGATGAATAGGACTCCATGGTGCATATAATTAACTTGATTTGAAGATCTAAGAGTATATATAGTCAAATATATTAATGTTAAAAGTTGACTATGTGTTTGTGTTTATTCTTCAAATGACATGAAAAGGATTGTTTGATCTTATTTTGATGTTGTTTCAATGTTTCAGGGTCAATTGGATATTAGGGAGTATTGTAGACTCTATGAGTATTTTGTAGGTGTGATCAATCTATATTAAGCATGAACAATGCTTAATAAGTTGATTGTATGTTCTATAATGATGTTCTTATGTATAAGGTATTTATTTGAGTTGATTGAGCATACATAGAGGTGATTAAAGTTGATTATGATCATTTAAAGATGTCCTATGGGACATAAGGAGTGGACCTATGTATTTTTAAGTGTTCTTGTTTCCTTATTTTTCTCATAGATGTATCAAAAAAGGTTAATGGGTCTTCATAGGACCTAAAAGTGACTTACACCTATTTTGAAAAGGGATTGCGCTTAAGTGTTACCCATATTATATTCCTTAAGGGTGAAGGCATGTATTGTGGCTAAAAAAAATTATTTTAGACTTGATAATTCATGATATCTCTATACATAGTGAAATCAGAGATGATTATCCCTAGACTTGAAGTAGAATATTTGAGAGAGTTGGAGAGCGAAGGAAAGTAGAAAAGAGAGAGAGTGCCCAACTTTAGGGTTGATGAGCATATGATATTAAAGAATATGTGTATGATCAATAGATCATATTACTAATGATATTATAGTGTTCTTGTAGTTTAAAGTTGTGAGAAGAGATTTGAGTGTGTATATGAGGACAATTTAAGTGACGAAGGAGAGATATTATAGAATGATTATGTGATAAGAATGTTTTATTTAGAGAGAGTTTGTATAGTTGTTAGATAATTAAGAGGTCCATCATTAGGTGTTTTAGACATCATGTCTAAGGTGGAAGTGTTGAATTCAAGGAGAGTATAAAGGATTTGATCTTCCTTATAGGTATTTACTCCTTGTGAAATAGAGTTTCACTAAAGACCTTTGGTTAGATGGACTTGATCAAGGTTATAGGTCATAAGGACATGATCAAAGGAATTTATTAATCTCTTATTTTTAATCATCTTATAGGAAATTTCCATATGTTTGTAGGCTTGAGAGTGGGTTTTATTCCCCAATAGGGTTTCCTATATAGATATTGTGTATGTATGTGATCTTACATTATGTTCATTATTCATTTCTATGAATGATCTGTATGCTTCATGAATGATTATATTGAATGCTTAAGTGTTTCCAAGGTTTTCGATATTGAATTGGATTATTTTCCATCATTGATTCACCCCTCCCTCTTAGATGATTATACCTCTAATAATTGGTATCAAAGTGAAGTCCTTTGGTAGAAGCTTGACATCTACAACGGTTATTCAGAATGTGCAAGGTGGTTTCTCTAATAAGTAAGCACTAATTTTCAATGGATCCAATTATGCATTTTGGAGTAATAGGATGAAGACATACATTAGGTTATTAGGGTTTAATGTATGGAAATCTATTTTATATGGTTATGTTGCTCCTACTATTTCTCCATCTAGTGTCACAAATAAAAATTTGTTTGAGAACAACTTCAAGGCAATAATTGCCATCACTTGTGATCTTATAGAAACTAAGTTCACCAAAGTAATTCATTGCACACCTTCCAAGGAAATATGGGATAAATTTAAGAATATCATTGAAGGATATTAAAAGGTTAAGATTTCTAAGTTCCAAACTCACAAAAGGTAATTTGAAAGTCTCAAGATAAATGAAGAAGATACTATGACATCTTTTTTGTAGAAATTTGAGGAGATTGTGAATAAGATAAGAGGTTTTGGAGGGAATATTTAAGACACTATTATTTTTAAAAATGTATTAAGTTATTTATACCCCAGGTTTGATCCAAAAGTATCTACTATAGAAGAGAGTCCTAACTTTACTTATTTGAAGATGGGTCAATTACATGGCACCCTTACTACCTTTGAGATGAGGAAGAATGATGATATACCACCAAAGAAGGAAGAAAATTTAAAGACTCAATTTAATATAAAAAATAAGTTCCAAGGTAAGAATCTCAAGGAGGATGACATTCCTAATATAGATGATGATGATGAACTAATTACTTGAATTTTAAGGAAATTGAGAACAGGTTCATGCAAGTATAAAAGTAAGTTACCCCTCAAATGCTTCAATTATGGTGAGATAAGACATTTTGAGAATAAGTTCCCTCATAATTATAAGAAGGATGATCAAGGTCATGATGATGGTAAGAGATATTTTAGGTCTAATAAAAGCAAAAAGGGATTTATAAGGTTTGATAATAAGACGTAATTTATGGACAAGAAGAGTCTTTTTACCAAAAAAGATTGTAGCTCATTAGATGAGAGTGAAGATAGTGACTCAAAATATGATCATGAATATTATGGTCCTATTGAAGATGAAGATTTATTCATGTCTTAGGAAGGAAGTTTCTCATATTAAAAGGAGTTTACTTGGAGTGGTTCAAATGATGATGAAGATGAGGTGGATTATGAGACTGCATTGACTAATGCTCATGAAGCACTAGAGATTGAGAAGAAGATCAATGAGAATGTGAAATATAAAATCAAGGATTTTGAGGAGTAATTTAGTGTGTTTTAGGCAAAAATTAATGAATATTCCAAATAACATAAAGATATGGTCAAACATCTCAATTATCAATTAGAAATCCTATCTACAAGCTTAAAAACTAAAGAAGATGAATGTACAAGGTATGTAATTAAAAATTAGTCATTTAAATCTTAGTTATAGAATGTATCTAGTAATGTAATTTCATTTTTGGGGTTTAAACAGATCCCAAGTGATCTAGACAACATTCTGAATGGTCAAAATCATGCAAGTGATAAGACTAGTCTTGGATACAATTAAGAACCATATAATACAACTCAAGAAAAGATGAAGAATAATGTGAACAAGGGAAATCAGCCTTTGAATAAAAATTATTAGACAAATAATGAAGGTGTTGGAAGAATGAAGACAAATCATATCAAACAACCAAATGCCATGAGGTATGCAAATTTCAATGAGTAATACTATACTTGTAATGAGTTTGGGCATAGAGCTAGAGAATGTAGAAAATCTATTAAGAATGAATTTTCATGGAAATTTGATGGGGGTAATTAGTAAAAATGTGTAATCAAGTTTGAGTTTATCAACTATCATAATGTGGGACACTTTTCAATCATATTAAATTTACAATTTAATTATCACCATGATGTCAATTTTCAAAATTCTCCTTATAAGTCTTAACCCATGTATATTTTAAATAGTTATTTTTTCCTTCCTTCACTATCTACCATTAAATACAAATATTCATGGTGTATTTTCTCTCAACCTGATTATGATTTATCTATTGCAATATGGTTGATATCAACCAAAATAATTATATATAACTTAGGACTTAGTTTATTAAAAACCTTGATGACAATAATTTATACACTCTAAACAAGAGTGGTGGTGTTAATAAGATTCACTCATTTCTACAACAGTTAGGGAAACCAATACCAATATTGGTAATCTTCCACCCAAGACTAATGTTAGAAATCCCCTACCTAATCTTCCATCATCCTACAATCCTCCTATAACCATTTATAATAAAAATCATAATCCTAATCCACCTCTATATCCAACACAAATCCTTGTTTAAATGCTTAAAAAATGATCCTTATGCAAACTTATAACAATAATCAAATTCTTCAAATTCAAAACCAAAATTTATAAATGGTCAGTCAGCATCCTTAAATCATTAAGAGCCAACTAAATCAAATTTTATCCCCCTCCTCTTATAGATGGCCATGTAAATATCATACCTTAACCATTTATGCATAAAAATATGATTCAAAATATTAAAAATGGATGCTTATCTCCTTTCATTTTGTCCATAGATATTGGAAACATATCTCCAACTATCACATATAACAGGACTAAATATCCTACCTTACATCTTAAAACCTTTGGAAATCACTAAAAAGAATGGGTTCAAACGAAAACTTATTCTACCACTAAAATTATAGCTAAAACCTTTGGTGGTGATGCACTAAAATGGTATAATCATCTTCCTTGACATTCCATTACTCAATTAAAATATTTAGTTAGTGATCTAATTAAAAAATTCTAACCTAATGAACTCCTCAAGAATAGCCTTAGTTATTTTATTAATTCTAATTACTTCCCTAATGAATCTACCCATACTTTCATCAAACAATGGAAGTCCTTATCACATAAATTGGATCATAACATGAGTGATGATAATATATTCAAACTTTTTATTACCACTATTAAATCCCCTCCTTAATACAAGGTTAGGATATCTTCACATTAAACCTTATAGGAAGATTTAAACCAATAAAAATAAACAATATATGATTTTTCCAAGTGTACAAGACTGAGTTTCTACATAATCATAAAATATGAACTACATCCCCCCATTAATCTAGTAATGAAATTTCTATTTTGAAGGAAAGGAATGCATACCTAGTTTTATATGCACACCCTATCTTTTCATGTTCCCAACCAATATGTTATTTTTTCAAGTGTACAAGACTGAGGTACTACATAATCGTAAAAAATTACATGCCACCATTAATGTAGTAATAAAATTTTTATTTCTAAGGAAAGGAATGCATACCTAGTTTTATATGCATACCTTGTCTTTTCATGTTCCCAACTTGAGTGATTTTTTTTTGACTTAGCTATAACTAAGAAAATGATACAATAAATAATTAGTGCATATAATCTAGGATTGAAAGTACTTGGAATATATTTAAATTTATAGAGAAAGGTTTAAGAGTACACCTATGTTTTGATGTAACCACATTACCTATTTATAAGTTGATTTTAGAAAATATGTATCATTGTAAGGATCTAAAATTGAGATTGGGACAAATATAGTTAAATTTTGAAAGTGCATATTCTAACGCGAGAGAGAGAGAGAGAGAGAGAGAGAGAGAGAGAGAGAGAGAGAGAGAGAGAGAGAGAGAGAGAGAGAGAGAGAGAGAGAGAGAGAGAGAGAGAGAGAGAGAGAGAGAGAGAGAGAGAGAGAGAGAGAGAGAGAGAGAGAGAGAGAGAGATTATGCCACCAACTTTGGAGAAAAAGTGAGTTGTCATCTAGAAGATGAGATTAGCTCAACCATGTAACCCAATGATACTTATGACCTAGTGAGGCTAGATGATATAATCCAGTCTAACCTAAAAACATGGAAAGATTGAGTGATGTGATCATCTCAATCATACCAAAAAGTGAACCAACTGCTGTAGTAGATTAGCTTAATAAAGTTTGTAAAATTCCATATGGTATCCATATGAAAAAGTCTATGATGTTGTAGCAATTAATAAAATAGTTTTGGAATATTAAACTTATTTGGATTTTTTAATATTAGGAACATGTTTCATATCATATGCACCTTATATATGTCTCATGATGAAACTATGTATAATAATAATAACAATGTATAGAATTATGCCATATCTATGAATTTGAATCATATAAATTAATGATTTGTTTAATTCATCAAATTTTATAAGTGTGAATGATATTCTCATAGATCATGCCCTGATTATATATGTATAAATCTAAATATTTATATAATTACCAATATGGACAAAATATTAACAAAACATGCCCACACTATAATCTAGAGATGATGAATACTGAACAAGTGTACAGAACATGCTTCCAAAGAATGCCCCCACTAAATCTGAGAACTATGAATGTGTGGAATCCATGCCCATATGGCATGCTCCCATTATATTTGAAAATTTATATATGTACCATATATAGAATGAGTGTGGGGAACATGCTTACAAAACATGCCCCCACTAATATTCCCCCATTTGATGTGGGGGAAGTTATGAAATTGTAGTTACATTACCTCAAAATGATAAGACAACTATATAATTTATGAATTTAACCATGTAACATATGGAAGGAACATGTCTCGGTAGATATAGTATTGAATCACATAGAACCATTGTGATCACATGAAGGACTAAGATGCATGATAGGGAACATGGAAACATATAGATAACAAAAATAAAATCTCAACAATAAAATAAGTACACACATAAGATCACTCAAAATTAATTCAAAAGGAAATGATCCAAGGAGACTGTAAATTAGGAGCTTGTTCAAATGCCACACAATCAAAGGGACATGACTTAGTCAAATGTACATATATCAAAGCATGACATATTAAAATTTAAATCAAATCATACATAGGAATAGGGGATAAAAGTAAAGGAACATATTCAAATGTTAAAATATTCAATACAATAACAAGGAAAGATACTCAAAGAAGTGCATAAATTAAAACATAAGCAACCAACATAAACATGTCATAATATCCAATGGATCAAATGTGTTAATGTAAAGTGTATAGAAAATCAATTAACCTATGTAATAATAATAACGCATAAAGGCATGTATAAGTACATATATAATATCAAACATGATAACAAAATGTGATCATCAAACCATATAACCTGTGTGTATCAATATCAAATAAATGGATGCCCCCAATATATATATATATATATATATATATATATATATATATATATATATATATATATATATATATATATATATATATATATATATATATATATATATAACATGAGTAGATGGAAATACCAACATCTAAAATATGAGTATATCATGTACATGTGTATGCCTATATCACACTTAACTGAAATTGTGTACACATGTATATGTAGGAGTAACTAAATATGTCATTCATCAACATGGAACTAACACATAGATGCCAAGGAACCAATAGAACATGTAGGTGCCAAAGATTTTTTTTTAATTTTTATTTGGGTATTTGGAAATTTTGAAGAGAATAATCTATGATCTCATCCAATGGATGGTCATAATCATCTCCCTACTTGGTTTTTGGACACCTTAAGTTAGATCTTTTACATTGTTTGCATCATGAATAGATAGGTTGAAAAGGTACATATCATGTTCCTCCTTAGGTTTTTCATGTATAGTATAATAATTAACTCTATAATTTGGAATATGTTTTAATTTTCATTTGAAAGGAAAGGAAATGCCTTACTAATTTGGATCAATATTTTCTCCCATTTGGTATATCCAAAGAGTTCCTAGTGTAAGTACATATGGTGATGTGCTAGGAATAACCAAAACTCATGTTTTAATTACTTTAGGATTAAAAAAATGGTATTAGTATGTTACTCAAGGAATATTTATAACTAAACTTATTTTACAAGTCTTTTAGACCAAAACCAAGATGTTGAAAATGCTTTATATGGTAAGTAGTTTTTGTTTATGCAGGATCACTATGGCTATGAAAAAAATAAACAATACCTATGTATAATGTAATTGTTAAATCTTGTTGGCATGGATCATTTTTGATTTGTTATAAACATAATTCCATTGGAGGATCATTGAATATAATCATTTTATCATCAATTAGATCTTAGATTTTATGTTTCAAGGTGAAGCATCAGTTTGTAGAATGTACTGGTCTTAATGATATTGATAATAGGAATTTACATTATATCCTTTGGGTATAACTCAACTCATATCAAATTTGATAGGATGAAGGAGATATATAAGATTACACTCTATTATCTATGGGAGTAATTAAATTGGGGACTTAGGTAAACATGAGAAATATCTTTTTGGTACTTTAGATAGAATATTCTAGTTAGGTTCCTATACTAGTGTATAAATTTTGGACTCTATTTAGATTTTTGTGGTTTAGGATATCTATTTGTTACACCATTACATAATGTTTGAAGGAATTAAGATCTATTAGACATGTGTAAATGAATAATTGATGATTAATTTTTTATCTTGTGTGTAATTTAGAGGGAACCACATACATATCATGTATCCAAATCCATCCCATGTTGTAGTTCAAATTATTTGGCATAACTTGTCATAAAGTGGGCAATATACATGGATCTATGCTAATATTCAATTCAATTAGACCAAATAGAGGGATATGTGAATTGTCAAACCCTTTCATGTGCATAATTATGTTTTGAATAAGGTTTATGTTAATACCCATGGTGGTTATGAGTTATATGCTACAAATTGTTAGGCTCGATCTATTATCAATGAACACTCTTTTGATACCTTTATTTCTTGATGTCATTTATATGAATAAAGGTAAATTTTGGTCAATAATATCTTTGGATGGTAAATCTATTGGATCAAAGGTGATGAAATTATTATTATTATTATTATTATTATTATTATTATTGTTATTATTGTTATTATTATTATTGAGATCTTTCATAATATTCAAAAAATAAGTGGGATAAATATCACTTGGAACTTTTGTTTCATGCAATGTCTCATATAGGATATCCCTATAAACATTAGATTGATTTAGGATCTCAAAGATTGAAATTTTTGCATGCATATTTATCAATTGGTCAATAATGTAATATCCCTTATATTTTATTACTATATTAGGTTTAAGAGGAAAATTTTTAATATTAATAAGTGGAGGAATAGGTTGATATATCCTACCTTTTCGAGTGGTAACAACATGGACCTTGGAATCCAATATAAGTTATGGGTGAATAATGGGTGTAGAATGGTAGCTATCATTTGAATAAGACTTAGGTATAATTAATGGTTGAAGGCATGAATGTTGGCATATATATACTAGATGTATATCATTACAAAAATAATTTTTAATAGAGATCAAGTTTTGTTTGTACTTTAAGACCCTCTTATTGTAAACATTGGAATCAAAAACAACATGCAGGAATGTAGGTTTTGAATCCCTTATGGATTTGATGGTTTGAACTAGGAACCTAATGTAGAAAACCATAAAAATGGTAAGGTATTAGATAATTATATAATTTATAGAGATGTTAGTGGCAAATATGATTTTAATATTATAACAATCAGGGATCAACAATATAAAAATCAAAAAACCCTAATTGACATAGGGTTTGATGTTCAAAGATTGAGTTCACCAAATGGTTAACCCTAAAATGAATATAGGTGATCTCATTATTATCCCTATATTTTTTAAAGGGGTATATAAAAATGAAATGTCACAAGGGTGATAATCTTATATATAGCATGCCAATTAAATGTTAAACTTATATAAGCATACATTGAATTTATCATGTTGAATATAGTATAAATATGGAACTAAAAAATAATATATGTATGTAAATGAAAACAAGGTGATTTAATTATCTTATTATAATGTTGACATAGTTTTGGATTTGGAACAAATAGGAAGAAGGCTACAAGACAGTTCTAAAATAGTCATCATATTATATATCTGACACTTTTGGATGTTTTGAGACTAATTTTAGCCGAGGATGGTTGCTTCAACACTAATTTCTAAGTTAAAAACAAGTGTCCTATAAATAATAATTATTATAAAATGATTTTAACACCTAGATGCTTCTAGGTTTGGCTTCACCTTCACTTTGATCCATTCAAATTTGGGTCATGAACATCACTCCTTGTGAAATGGTAAAATTCTAGTTCTCTATATTCATTGTGACCTTGGGGGAAAATGGGTTAGTATGCACACAATGTTGAGATGACACTAAATACCCCACTATTATTGGGTGATACCTACCAAATATTCCATAAGAGGGCCTTAATCATGTAGTTATCCCTTATGTATTGTATTGTGTGTGAATCATACAATATGTGAATAAAAAATATAATAGTGACCTAGCTTGTAACTTGGTAAATTAGGATTTTAAAAACCTATATATGTGTTATACCTATTACTAGTATGAATGTAGGCAAGTTTTGTTCAATTGAATGCTGGATAGAGTGATTTTGATAAGTTGCCTTAGTCTCTTTGGTCTTTTTACTAGATCTTGTAGGTGAGGAATGAATGAGGGTTGATATTGTATTTGTAAAAATACATTTTGATAAGTAAATCATATTAAATCACTTAATCCATCCATTATGATATGTTTATTTTACAATTTAGATGACTTTAGGGCATTGAATACTTGTATCAGTTTAGGACACTAACATTAACACTAGTGTTTATCCTAAACATTAGTGTCTAGATAGCAAGAAAGTAGGTACAAGATCAAAACATTTAGAGGTGGTAGATAAGTACATTTTAAGCATTTTTGGAAAGATATAAGACATGGATCATTAACATAAGACTATTTATACTACGATATATAGGCCAAGGGTCACAAGATAGAGTAGATGTGAGACTTGTAGAAGTGGGAAAAGGTCAAAAACTACAAACATCCAAGGCCTAAGTTTTCAAAGTGTAAAATATTGAAGTGTTACATAATCATAAAATATAATATATAAATGCAAACTATTTCTAGATTTTAGAATAATAAGGGGATTATGTTGAGTGATTACAGACTTAGAACATGAGTTAGTAGGGTTACAATATAATAACATTGGAACTAGACACTAGTTGGGTGGGAACTACTATCCAAATAGATCATTATTGTCTAGAAGATAATAGATATCTAATATTTATAGGTTATGTTCACCTTAACCTATGTGTTTTATAGACTATCTAGGAACATATGATCCTATATGAGGATCAATGTGTAATGCTTTCTTCACTTGAAACCCTATATCAATGACACAAGAAGATGAATGTAATCATGGAATAAAAAGGTGTTAGTAGTCAAAGTTGTGCTTGACCTAAATAGCCCTTGTGTTGATCACTACCTGCATAACCAATACTCTATATACAGATCAAACTGCATGTAGTTATCCCATGCTATGGTGGTGTGTGTGAAGGATTTATGTAAAATTATAAATATTGGTGAAATTCTAGTGTGGTTAAGTGATTCAACCATGAATTGTGACCCTAAAAGTGTATTTATACTTCATTCCAAGGTTACCAAGGTTGTATGTAATCAAAATTTGGATAAAAAAAGGAATTTTATCTCATATGTAGTTAAATTTTTGGTGATTTTTAGTGTAGAATCCTCTTATGTGCAAAATGGTTTAAAATGTGGATTTATGGTGGTATTTTTGGAATTCCTTAGGGTGGGGATTTATTAACTTTTGGTCTAGCCCTTCTATGTATTTTGAGTTTTTTAAATTAATCTTTATTTGGTGGGAAGACACTATTGGCATATTTGGATAATAGTGGGGACTGTTATTATTTAAATAAGGCACTATTATCCATGAGAAGAAAAAATAGCTACTTTGGGTACCAAAGATAGTCTTATTATGAGGATGGATAGGTTTTAAAAGAGAATAGGTATATTCTAAAGTCATTTAGGTTTCTTAGAAGAATGGGTTATCATGAGGAAGGTGAAGGAAAATGGTCAAAATGCCCTAGGATGAGGCATGAGCTAAGTGTATCAAAAGAGTAGTCACAAGTTCTGTGTTTTAGATTAAATGTTAATTTATGTGTTTTAAATTCCCACCCTTTTACTATATTAATGAAACAAAGTAAAATTACTAGATTAAAACTCAAAATGAGTACTTGAACTTACCTATCAAGTGTAGTCTTAAATGTATGACACAATATTGAACTATGCTCCATGAAAATTTGTAATGAAACACATATAAAAAAAGGCATTACTTAAGATTAATATCAAGAAGCAAAGACAAAAATCATATTGATCTAATAATAAGTAATTAATACAAATGACTAGATATGCAAATCTTTCAGTTTTCTTGGTGTAAAAATTGGTGACTATAGAGGATAGAACTCTTGGAAATTTCATTTGTGTTGAATAGTTTGGATTGGATTATAGATTTCCAAATTTTCATTGATAAGAGAGTGTGATCAGTAACTCAAGGTATTATTGATTCAATTATTTCATACCCAAACTATTTAAGTAGTTTTGAATCTATGTATGAATTACAATAGATTATTTTGGTATAAAAAGTTTTGTAAAAAGGGGAACCAACCACTATAGATAGAATAAGGTTAGTTTTTGGCATAAAACTAGTGAAAAATCAGTGTAAAAATATAATATTATATGTTTCTAGTTTATACAATTTTTTTGGAAAAACCATTGTCATTGATGTCAAAGGCAATCATAAAGTGGTGATTTCATTGATGACAAGTGAATGAGTGTTGTGACTAGTTGATGTCAAGTATGATGTCTTAGTCAAAGGATGATGTCAAAGGTACTGGTTTGGCATGAAATTCAAAAGTTTAGATCAAGATCTTGATGTAAGATGAATCATAATATTATAGTGATACATTAAAGGGTACCATGAGCTTGAACATGAGAACAAGAGACATGAAACCTAGAAGCCAATAATAAGCCATAAACATGATGAGATAGGTATGTACAATTTTGAGTAAGGTGGTTAGCATTGATTGATCATTTTTCCATGGTGAAAACACCTTCAAGAGTGTATTCAAGGTATGGTTATAACATCAAGCCTAACAAAATGTAAAGTGTTTATACTTTCTTGGCCTAATGAGGCTTGAGGGTTAGAGTGTGATGAAAAAATGATGATGGGAGCATTAAATGAGGATTTTTAGGTTGAATTAAGTGTGTAAGTGAAGTTTTAGGTCTTAGAATGAACTAAAATATTGATCAAGTCCTTTGGTGCTTCTAAGTCATGACCTAGTCATGATCTAGCATAGACTAATGGAGTATGAGAATTATTTTTCTAACCTGATTTATCATGTGTGATATTTTTTAAAGGTGTAGAAATTTTTTAAAAACATGTTTGCAAGGTTTTAGGTCTTGGATTGGAGGAGAGGATGAGAAATCATGTTGTAAAGTCTTTTATGCATGAAAATTGGAGGTTTCTAAGCTTTATAAGAAAGTTTTGATGCACATTGTCATGTGTAGACTTTGCATGGTGACCTGATCCTTTGGGGAGAGATGACACATTTTTATAAAAAGGATTTCCAATAATTTTTTATGGGTTTAAGAGATAGGTATTTATGAACATTTTTTAATAATGTAAACTAGTCAAAACCCTCTTAATGACCTAATTAGAGAAATATTATTGGATAGTGGTGAGAATGGATTGGTAAATATTTTTTAATGTTTATATGTTATAGATAACTCCTATATTCACCTCTAAGTGGTAGCATTATGACATGATAGTGAGCAGAAGATACATAAAAAGGCTTATTTCTAAATAAATTGATGATATAACTAGGGTTGACTAAGTCAACACATTAAATTTGATGGAGGTTGAAGGACAAGAATTTTTATTGAGGTCCATGTATTTATTATGTAAATTTACATCCTCTATTTCAATAATTTTTTTCAATCAAGTTGACATATCGTTAGCTTGTGAACAATGAAAATACTAAAAAAATAACTAGGCTTGAGTGAGAACCTATTTATGGATGATGTGCAGATTAATAAGAATTAATCCAATGTTTTGGGTCTTTACCAAATGTATATTATTCATGTTCCATTGGTTATCAAGTGTTTTTGTGCTCATACATAGGTTAGGAGGTGCTCACAAAGTGACTTGTCTGAGTAAGATGAACTCTAAAGGTGTGTATTCCAAAAGTTTATCCACATGTTCCATATTTTATATTATAAATATATGTATTTGTGTTTGAATATGTGATAAGAGTGTTCATGTAAATTTTAAATGTATTTTATGTTCAAGAATTTAATTCCACATATGGTCTAAATCATGTTCTCTATGACTATGTTTTTGAGCCAGATTGATTGCTCCAAGTATGATAAGTGAGATGAAAAGTTTGAGACTATATGATAAGATTCGGTGCATCAAATGAAATTTTATATTATTTTTGACATGTATTTAAAATGTATAGGAGGTTGAGTGGGATGAGGAAAAAGTGAGACTAAGGAATGAAATAATGATCCACTAGGGGTGGTGTATGAGGAGAAGTGGGAACATGTACAGGAGGTTGAGTGGGATTAATTGGTACTTGAATGGAAGGCTGAGGATGTAATACCTTATAAATCTCTCTTGGATCAATGTGGGATACTATATTTGATAGAGAAAAGGTGGTATAAGCTATAGAGACTAACTAAAAGAGATACTAGGCCATGGAGCGCATCAATGGAATAGTTCAGACTAATTACACTAGACATGTGGGTGTAATTATTATAAGAGTAACAACTACACTAGTTGGAGGTAGGGAGATTGAAAGTAGTTGGGCCTATAGGATGACTAATAGAAACACCATGGAGGTCCTAAGTTGTGAAATTAATGGGGTAGATGGGAAAGAAGAGATAATGGAATTAGGTAGGACCAAGGACAAAGGATCTTAGCGAAATTGTGGAAGAGGTGAAATGGGAAATAAGGGACACATCACCTGAGTAGATGGCAGGGGATTTAGGAAACCAAGCGGTTCCATGAGAGGTTTTTAAAGAGTGGAGAGAGTGGAGGAAGAGACTTGTGTTGGTTTTAATTATTATTCTCACAATAGACTAGTCTTTGGGATGTTTATATCAAATATTAGGGACTATATAGCCTAAGGTCAATCCACTTAAACTTGAGATACCTATGGCATGACTACATATGTATGGAGTTATTGGGGTTGACCTACTCAAATTGGGGGAGGTGGAAAAGGAGATAAGGGCCAAGGTGTAGGAGGAGCTATTAGGGGAGAACCTACCAAGACTCCTTGTAGACTCCTTCTATAGAGATATAGGGGAGTTACCTTGACATCCTCTACATGCTAAGTCTTGAATAAGGTGGAATAGATGGCTCAAGTTGAACCTTCTTCCATTTATTTTTCTTGTGGGGCTCAATATGAGTGAGAACCTTTTGCTTATTGATTATATTCAAGTATAACTAGTCATCATCCTTAGGTTGGTGGCCATATTCTAGGTTTATAGGGTTGATTACTTTTCTAAGTGGGACCTAATGATGTCATGAGGGTCTCAATCCCAATACTCCTCTTTTTTTAGGGCTAAAGTGTCCTTCCCAACTACCATATATTGTAATAAAGGGAAGGTCCTATACACATAGTGCTTGATATTGATTGATAGGGGTGGGTAGGAATTTTGATGATGACTAATGTAATTCTAAAATACACCTTCCATGAATTGATACATAATTTATTTCTCTATTAGGTTATTTAGGGCCTGGTAGGGAAAGCAGATGGGATATTTGAGAATTCCTACCACTTGAGTGATGGTATCATATTAAATAGTACCAATAATCACCAAAGGAGGGGAAGGAGTCCCTAATTTATTTAAATAGTCATGACATCAGTGCCTCATTGATGGTGTTATAAACCACCAAGTAAAAATAATCATAAATCTCCCTAATTTTATTTTGATAGCGGTGTCCATATAGCTTATATAAGACTACATGGACTGTCAAACCTACAATAACCCAAAAAGGATGATAGCTTGAAGGTGAATGTCCTATAGACTACATCCACTAGGTAGCTCATCATATATAAATTACTGTCTCCCCAAGCATCACCTATTACCTTGATTATGTTGTAGTTAATTATCCCTCCTAAGTTGAGGACCTTCTCACCTTGGAGAATTATGTGGAATATGAGAATCCATAGGATGTTGATGTGTAGGCAATCACTGTCCCTAAATAATTGATCGAGTAGGATCATCTCAACATGGATTCCATTTTTTAAAGTGATAATGGTATATGTATTCATGTTTGTCTTGTTAAATTGACTTGTATCAAGGTTCTCAGCCTAATATTTTTGGACATCATGAATCTGGTGGGAGCTCATCTAGGTGGTCATGGTGGTTGAATCATAAGAAAATATGCACTTAGGGAGGTTGTAGTAAGCCTTAAATGTCACTCCTAATATGTTATAAATATAATGTTGGTTTTTCATAGAGTAGACCATGTTGTGGATGGCATCTTACATCTGCTTCACTATGCATAACAATTTTTTAAATAGTTGGTGTAAGGAAAAAATCAGGATTAGCTATACCTTTGTGTATATGACACTTACTATAGGACTAAAAGGCATCTTCAAATTAAACCTCATTCTCATCATAACTATTAGATGACTTGGGTATCATATCAATTGTCTTGAATATTTCATTATAGTACCTAAATCACATTAAGCCATTTAGGGACAAGGCATCTCAATATTCTCACTTAGCTTTGGGGTTTGAGGATGAGGTGGCCACTCATATAGTCACAAATAAAATAAAATAAGGGGAAGACATAGAGGGTACTAGCTATAGTAAAAATTAAGGAGTGGGGTTCTGGGAAACTAGGAGTAGTAATAATTAATGAGGTAATCTTAACACACTTTTATGGATTCACATACATTTCATACTTTAATGGCATGTGGAAACTCACTTGGTGTGAATTTAAATTCAATATGGTGGATTGATCCTTCCATTCATTTCATAATTGAGAATTAAACTTAGAGATCTCAATCTTACACCACATGTTAGATTTGAAAATTGTAAGTTGATGTTTTAGAATATTTAATTAGGGCCTAGTTTCTCTTTTAATTAATTTTTAGATCATGGGAGGGACATGACCATATCACCTTTTATGCTTCCCATAGAATTCTTACTATCTACCATGTATTTCTGGTTTATATTTTTATCCTACAATGGTCAACACATAGGTGCAACTTGGGTCCTTATATTTATATTCTTGTGAGAAAGAGAGTTCTAGTTAGTATACATGTGGAATCATATGATTAGCCATTTGACTCTGAAAATACTTCATTATGACCATCATGGGGCCTATTAGACTTTTCTTTTTTAGTTTTATATGGAAATTCCATATGGCTAGATGTGATAAGTTATGCTCTCTAAGACCCTAACATCTCTATTAGGTTTAAGGGACTAAAAATCCTAATAGTGGGTTGTATGGTTATTTATTATTTGGTCAAGATATCATAAGCCCTAACATCTTTGTTAGGTCTGAGAGACTAAACTTCTAAAACTGGGGCACCCTCATTGGTTGGATCTTAGAAACTCTATCTATTGGGCCACCTAACATGTTTTCACTTGGTCAAACTCTCCCAAGATATAACATCTTTATTAATATTGGGAGATTGACCATTTAGACATCAAGTCACATATCACTATCCTATTAGGTTGGGTTATCCTATGTTCTAACATCCTTGTTAGAACCAAGAGACTAACCACTCTGATATTGGGGTACCCTAATTAGCTAAGATCTGATAAGTTCTGACAAGGGGTTGCATGATTTTTTATTATTACATTGGGCTCTCCTGAGATCTAACATCTCTATCAAGTGTAGGAGAGTAACACATCTAACATTGAAACACCTTGATTAGACATGATTTTTTATATTTTGACTTCACTAACAACTATCCACATGGCTCCCATTTTTTTATTCCACCATTCCTCCTATGTAAATCCATGAAAAGAGACTTAAGTAACATAAAAATGAATATGATAAATAAAAAATTTACTTATATGCAACCTAGATTTCATAAGCTATCATGTAAGACTCTGGGAGTTTGATAATTTGGGAGACTAAGACTCTAAGAATCATATATTGAAAACAACTTGTAGAAAATTTACCACATTTAATATTCTAAGTAAAAAAGTTCTTAGTTTATTTTGGGATACTATCATGGATCAATTATTTTATCTTTTTATATTTCATGAGGGATCCCAACATGGATCAATCAGTCATTAAAAATAAATTATATGTTCAAAGAGATTAGGGTAGAATGGGTATTTGAGGATTCTCTCCTGATAGGATTAGTTAGATAAAGATATAAGGTCTAGGAGAACATAGTTATTAATTTGAAGAGGGTCCCCCATTTTTATATAAAAAGTGGGTATGTTGGACACAACAAGCCTCTTGTGTGCAAGCTAGGTTAAAATGTGGCTTTATAGTGTTTTTTTTGGAATTCCTTTAGATATGGATTGCTAACTTATAAATCAACCCTTTCATGACTTTTAAGTTTTGTAAATTAGTAGTTATTTTATGAGAAGACACTTTTTAAATATTTGGATAATAGTGGGGATCATTATTATCCAAATAAGTCACTATTATCCATGGGGCAAAAATAATTGATTTGGTTACCATGGATAGTCTGGTTATGAGCCTAGACTAGTTTGAGAATATAATAAGGACATTTTGAAGTAATTTGGGTTTCTTAAAATAAGGGGTCATCAATTAGAATGAAATAAAATGGTAAAAATTACATAGGATGAGAAGTGTTCACAAGTTCACTATTTTAGATTAAATGTTAAATTATGTGTCTAAATAATTATAAATTCATGAATGTAGTAAAGGTTAAATACTATTGTAATCCCACTCACAAATATCCTATCACTAAACCTAATAATCCTTCTCTCAAAGACCAACTTATTATGGAAGTTAGTACTACCCATACATCCTCTCACTATTTACATATTAGTGATTATCCTAGTCCACCATTGAAGCCTCAACCTAGTGCTTCTTGTAATTTTACTAGAATTCCTCTTGAAATAATCATTTATAATTACCTTAAACATCATTATGGTGTATCATAAAATAATTTATTAGATGAATTGAATTACTTGTCTTCCAAAATTTTCTATAATGGAACTCAAGAGAACATCACCATCAAAAGTTCCTCATGAAAAAATTTCAAGACATATAAGAGTCCTCATCTAGAAAAAAATGAACTACCTAATTTTCCCTTTGAAGTTCCTACATTTATTCAAGTTCATTCTATCAAAACCATTTCTCATCCTTCTTCCTTTAATAAACTTTGCATACAGTTTCTTGAAGAAGATGCGATTAATGATGAAATCCTTTTCTAAGTTGGTGAACTACCCCTCTTAGTTAATCATGTGATTAACAACATATTAATAATAAATGTCTTACTAGATGAAGTCTCATGAATTAACATTATTTCCCTTTGGTTAATCCAATAACTTGGATATTCTAAATATGACCTTAAGCAAACTCAACTCACATGTGGTACATTTGACAAAACCTATAAAAATCCTCTTAATTGTATCTATCTCCCTCTCCTTATTGGTCCAAAAATGGTATACACCAATCTCATTTTTTTATATCTCCACTTTCCTATAATGTCCATTTAGGTCATCCTTGGACTCATCTCATAATATCTATCACATATTATATTAGTAAATGCATCAAGTTAAATCATGAGGGAAAACATTATAAACATGAATCCAATCTCAATCCATGGTCAATCAAACTACCTAATACTAAAACACAATATCACATCCCCACCATTTATCATACCAATATTCCATCTCTTTTCAAGTTTGTCAACATGTACCTTGAACTATAGGTCACTCTTACAAAATCAAATGATGAAAAACACCATGTGTTTAAAAATATTTTTAATACCACTAAATCACCACCTTAGATATTTAAATGGATTCATCCATCTTTCTTGCCTTGATATATGATTTCTCCTTTAATAGATTATGATACTAAAATTCCACCCCCATGCAATGATATTTAATCCTCTTACATTGAAGATGGCTTTGAATAAATCAATTTTAGGGTAGCCAAATTATTTTAGGATCCTATATCTTTATTTTCTTCCACTTTTAGTAGCATGGCTGTATTAACCAAATATACTCCCATTGAACCTCCTTAACTAAATACTAATGCATGTAGCATATCCCTAGCATATGATCATGAATATATTGTCACCCAAACCCAATCATAAAACTATGATGTTAATTATAAATTTTATTTTTCTAAAATTCATGGTTTTAACCAAGATGCTCAATTGGTTCATATTTCCTCCAGTTATGATGATGATAATGATATATAACCTTAAGGTTATGTCCTTTTTTTCCAATCCTCCTTTGGAAAATATTCCATGGATTGTCTAGTAGCTTTATGATTTTTCTAGCATTTTTAACAATGTCAACCAAATTGATATCCTTTAGAACATTCCTAGTAGTACTTATGGTATTGGTCATCTCAATAATATTCAACCTATTACTCAGTTTACAAATTGTATCAACCAACCTAGTATAGTCCAATGACCACCTCATAACTGCACTGACTAAACATCACCAAGTTCCAATATACTTTCATTATTATCTCTACCCCTAACCAATTATACCAGTTGGGTAGATACAATAAAAATAAATCCTATTTATAATAACTATACTAAACTTGAGGATATAATTCAACCTAGTTCTCCTTCAATAGATGGTATTGACCAAGCCAATACTATCTAGTAAAACACATTAAATAGTACTCAAAATCCCAAAAATGCCTTGTATGTAAATGATACTTCTATAAGACAAATTAATTCTAAGTTTGAAAACCAAGGTAATTATATTATGGATCTTGAAGTAGATGTCAAATATTATGAACCTTTAGCGACACTTCTTAGTGAAGAAACTATCCTAGAATTACCCAATGCTAAAGAGCCTCAACTTCCTCACCAATATCATAAGCTTGGTAATTTAGAGAAAAATGAATCTAACTTAAGTAATTTCATCACTATTGTCAATTTAAAAAATGGATCTTATATATAAACTTCCTTTATATCCCTATAATTTCCAAGGTGGAAACACCATGATTATAGGAAAATATCAAACAATTAACTTCGGAACAACTATGAATCCTAAATCAATTCTTATGTCTAAGGAACTTCATTCTAAATATAAGTTAATTATAAATTATTTTTTGATGAATATGATGAAATATTTTCATGGTCATATAAAGACATGCCTGATATTGAACCTAATATAATTTTCCATAAAATCATGACATATATAGATGAAAAACTAATGTGTCAAAAATAATAAACATATCCCCCTGAGGTTTTCACCTTCTGTGATAGATATTATCAAAATCCTAAGTGCTAAGTTTTTTAAAACTATAGATTACTTGTAATGGGTATCCAACATAATACTTGTTCACAAAAAAATACACCATAGTTATTCATATCAATGTCAACTTTCATAATTTCAAATTAGCTTGTCCTAAGTGTACACACATAATATGTTCTAACTTTTACTGATTATTGACACTTTGTATCTTGTAGAAAACCATCGAGTCTTAATCTATCTAAGTGTATGCCTTAAGGGTTGCATCGAGAAAGGGGTAGGTAGACCATTGGTGCTTTATAGGATTGTTGTCACTTTTTCCACTTTTTATCTACACACTTGTCTCCTAATAACATTATCCCTAAGCTTGTTCTTCTATGTTGTACCCTTTCTAGTCACTTGCTACATTCTATCCTCCTATTACTCACCTTAATCCCCTTTTTTCAATTGGTTTTACTAAGTCAACTAGGTTAACGCTCTATAGTTTTGGGTTATTTTCACTTAGGAATTAGTTTGACCTTTGGCTGACCTAAATCATGACCTAGTGAATTATTATCCAAAATTGTTCTAAGTCAACTAGGTCGACCCTATCAGCTAGGATTTTTTAAAGGATTTAGGTTCAAATATACCTATATATACAAGTTCATTTCCATCATTTATTATGAGAAAAAAATAATTAAGAGAAAATTGACAGATAATTATTGACCATTCTACTTGAGAAGAAATCTTAGGGTTCCATACTTTATTTGGAGATACAGATCTTGTCTTATGGAGAAGTCTTTTTGATGCATTGATAGGTTATGCAAACTAGAGATAATTTATCTATGTCATCTTTACATACCAAAATAAATTATTTTAAATAACCTTAGACAAGGGAGAGATTGAGGCTTGGTGGCTTCATCTTCAAAGGTAAGTATTCGTAACTTTGTTCCTCCTTTGTAAGAGTAGATAGATATGCATTTGTACTTCTCTTCCATGCATTAGGATTATATATACATTTATGTGAGTATATGTCTCTGATACATGTTTAGTTTTATTATTTCTAAACACCACTTTGTGCCATAAGCTTCGGTGAGAACTAAATTAGACTTTCTATATTTTTTATTAGTTTAGGTGAGATACAAAACTCAAAACCCCCTTAGGGTTAATGCATGGTTGTGCTTGACTAGAGGCTTTGAATCCCTCCCTAATATAGTTTATTATGGTAAGAGATCCCCTCATCGGGTCTAGTGGAGCCCCATATTGTCCATGTTCATACTTAACAAATGTGTCTGAAATTGGAAGTGTATGGTATGATATATCTTCTTCAAGTTAGGATTGATTTATAAAAATGATGCATTTATGATTGCATACATTCTAGTGAACTCTACATGAATCTAACCCTTACAAGTTTTATTTCACATTTTTCATTATTTTATCATTTTATTTATCTATATTTGTGATACTAGGTTCACAGTGTCGATATAGTTATAACTTCTATGTGTATGTTTAACACATAGTTGCATTAATATAACCCTATTCTATATGTGTAATTTTTTCACTAGGTATAGGTTACTAGGTTGACCTAGTTAACCATGTACACTTTTAGACATCTAGTTTAGACTACTAGGTTGACCCAATCGACCCTGTATACTCTTAGACTTCTAGATAAGGCTACTAGGTCAATTTTTTCAACATAATACACATTTATATTTATATATTAGACTACTAGGTCAACCCTATAAACCCTATACATTTTCAAGCATCATATTCAACATACTAGGTTGACCCAGTCGACCCTATACATTTAGCAGACTTGGCAAGTACAAATCAAGGTTCCTTAATAACAATCTTATTCTCCTTTGCATCTTCCAACCCACAAAAGATCCTTTTTATCTTTCTCTATCATGTCTAGAATTTGTTTTAGTTCTATTTTTCATAGTTTGTAGTCTTTAAAAATGCTCTTGTATAGTCCACTTGGTCGACCCTATCAACATAGTTTTGTATTATGTGTGTTGTCTAGAAATATAGGTTGACTCTATCAATGTAATTCATTTTCAACCTTTGATTTCATAGTATAGAGGTGACACTATCGACCCTATTCTATATTCTCTACATACACTATCGTCTAAATCAATATTGTATTATGTTTCAAAGTTATAATTAACCCTTATATGCTAGTAATTATCTCACACTTTCATTTCTTATTTCTTGCATTCTTAGAATAAATCACATAGTATAATTAAGAAATTTTCAATACACCATTTAATTTCACTATTTTCTCTTTTAAGCACACACTACCAAATCACAAAATATTAAAATTCATTTTAACAATTATCTACCCAAGGCTTACCTACTTGGATTTCATCACCAAGGGGGAAGATGACTTGGTATTCTGGCCAAGTATAAACATTTAGTTGATAGTATATTTTGGTTAAGAACTTGACACCCTTATCATTATGGTGTGTGAATTAAGGGGGTAGGCCCCAATACCATTGCCAATAAAGATCCATTTTAGCCCAAACATCCTGAAACTATAATTAGATTGATTTCTAGTTCCTTGCTTATAGCCAAATTCCTATCACATCTAAAATTCTACTCTAATAATCTAACAACATTTAGGTTGACCACTTATTTATATTTTACATTCCAAGTTTGTCACTTGTTCTTTGCTCAATTGTGTATTGTATTTTAAAAACTTACATTAGCTAGTGTTGGTGCAAGGTTTTGTGTTGTGTGCATCAATTGGATTAACTTCATTGATCTAATTGATTGTGTTTTTACTTTCATTTCTTGATTTCATAAGTAATTGTAATTTTTTTCTATCTAAACACAGTCATTTATGTCGACATAATCTCTTATAGACTATCTATTTTTTTTTTATCTATTATGCTAAGCTGACCCAATCGACCTTGTATATTTTTTAGCCTCTATTTTTTGTGCTAGGTCAACCTAGTCAACTTTGTATAGTTTTTGATACCTATTTTATGTGTTATTTCAACCCAATCAACTCTTTATATTTTTATATCACTTCCTATTTACTTAGTTTTGCATCTCTCTTACCTTGTTTAGTCATTATCATTCATCATGAACTTTCTATTTGAAGACAATACCAATATTAATTTAATAGACATTATGAGTTTTACCAACCCTGATAAGGTCTCCCATAAGTAGACTAGGGCTCCTCTCTTAGATGAGAGTAATTTTCATATAAACACTTTCACAATTAACTATGTAACCCCTCCACATTCCTCTTTATAGCATAATACTCTCTTCTCACTAGAAGATCAACCCAAATTAGAGTATACCCCTAAAATGCTCTTATTTATATCTAAATTTCCTCAACATCGAAGATAGGATCCTTCTACTAGTTACCATCTCATGATTAGTGGTCAAGTTGAATAGCCTCACTCATAATATCTCACATTCTCACATGTATTTTGGGGTACTAACTTGTTTGATTCTCAGGCTCTTCCCTCTATTATGACCCATTCTCATACCATGACCTTTTCTTATTTAAAATTTTCCACCTCTATGCTTGGTATCTCCACTAACATGGTAAGTTATACATCTATTGGGACTATTATAAGACCCACTCTCCCTAATTATTCCACTAATTCACCATATTATTCCAAAGCTAATCATGATTCTAGTGCTTCCTCTTTTCATCCCTTCACTAGTCCATATTTTTCCACAAATGCAAAGTTTGCCACTAGTACCTCACATTCTAATAATTCCTCTCAAACTCCTATAAAAACAAATAGTGGTACCCAACCGACTAAGACTAACTCTAATTATTCAAATAATGCTAACAATGCCAATCAAACCCACCAACTCTTATTTTAAACACTTAATCAAATGAATAACTTAAAATCTCATAATATAAATTAAATGATGAGAATATAGAATAACCTTCTCCATCTTCAAACTCATCCTCAACCAATGTCTTAGGGCATGTATAATAAAAATGTTCCCCCACCTCCTCTTTGGGATTCCGAAGGCAATCTCATCCCTTAACCTCCTTTGGTCAACAAAACTATTAAACATCTTCAAAATGAGCCTCTTACCACTAAAATTGCTAATATTTATATAGGAGGTATCACCCATACAATTTATTATAATGGATCAACTAATCCTACACTTCTTCTAAGAACATTTGTAAATGTTTATAACCATTAGGTCAAATTGAACACCTTTGTTTCTACCAATTTATTAGCCAAAAACCTCATAAAAGATGATTTTGATTGATACAACCAACTTAAACCTCATTCTATTACTAGTTTGGTAGATATAGTAAATGGATCTAGTATAAGAGTTCCAAACTAATGATCTTCCCAAAACATACTTTATTCCCAATTTATAAATTGTAAACAACTTGAAAATAAAATTGCCCAAGATTTTGTTAAAAGGTGGAAAACATTGTCTGATATATGTGAACATAACATGGTTGATTATAACCTTTTCTATCTATATACCAATGCTCTTTTTTTGAAGTTAGAATATCAAGTCTACTCTCTCTCTCCACATACCTTGGAGGAAGATATTAACCAATATAAATTTCAATATTTCCTTATACGTCAATTTGAGCCACCTAAACCTTCTATAGGTACTTGCATCTTACTTAAGAACAAACATCATAATGCTACCAATGATGGTGTTATAGACTCTTATGATACCATTCACACTATTCAAGTTATTTTTACTAACCAATCCTTAGAACCATCTCCCCCTTCTAAAAAATACACTAATCCTAGTTTATCTTAACCTAATAATATCAATGTTCACAAAACCCTATCCTCGGATGAATTACTAAAACATCTACCTAGGTCTCTTCAACAAAAACTTGATCCCACTCTTCCTATGAAATCCTAGTATGATCTTAACAAGTGTTGTTGGTTTCATACTAGTTGGGGTCATTCTCATGAGACATATAGGAAAATTTGTAATTTAGCTATGGATTTTCTTCTTGATCCTAATTTTGATCATGACTCTATCATTCAAAAACATAAATAATCTTATGACATTAATTTTAAGTCTCATGAAACAAATATTAAATCTCAACCCTTGAATCATCTTAAAACTCATTTGGCTATCTATAAAGATCCTCTTCCTAATCACCAACATAATCAAGATAACCAAGATAATCCCACCTCTTCCACTAATAATATATAAAGTCTTGTTGACCTTAATTCTAAATAATATGTGGTTAATATGACTAATATGTGAAGGGTGGTTTCTTTTATTGATTTTCAACCTATATACACTCCTCCATTATCCTAAACATTTTGTGTTATCTAGGATTCTTCTCCAACTCATTTAAATGAATTAGGGCAAGATGACCTTATAAACTTTGATGAACTAATTCCAACTCCTCATTTGGATAACACTTCCTATTCTATTTCTACCCTCCCTCCATCTTCTTTACTTAACACTAATGAAATTTAAGCTTCTATCAACACTTACTTTACTAACTCTCAACCTACACTTGAACCAACTACTTCAGCTTCTGATCCATAAGTCCAAGTTATAAAAGCCTTTTTTTCAATCTGCTTGGATCAGATTTAAAATAAAATAGAATATTTAATTTCCAATTTCCCCTTTTAAAAAATCTAAAAAATTAATTAATAAAATTTTCATAATTAAATAAATGAAATTGAAAGGATTTATGATCATAAAGAGGAAATTAAAAACAAAATATAACATAGAATATTTATTTATAGGGTTCACCAAATGGCTACACCCTTGGGTCCACTCTATGAGTGTTCTGATCTTATTAAAACTTTTTGAGGCTGATTACAAGAAATCTATTTTAGTTAAAAATTATTTTCATACCAGATATCTATCTATGCAATAAAATAAACCTCTTGGAGGTTTTATTGTCTCTGTATTTAGATATCTCTATTGCTAATTTACTATATGCATATCCACTACTTTTCTACCAAAATCCTATTACCACCTCTATAAAATAACATGTAGTTATATATTTTCTCAACACTACTTGGAATTGGTTGGGCACTAACAAATTTCCTTGGGTATTAAAAATTTCCCCAAATTGGGGTTTTTACCATTTTGACAGCATGGAATTGGCTCTATGGGGTTTCCTATTACCTATATTTAGTTTTTCTTTGTAGTCAATAAAACCAAAAATCCCAAAATAGAATTCAACATCACTGGCATATAACTGAGCATGGATAATGGTGTAGAATTAGTGCCAAAGTTGATCCAATCCATTTAATAATTAAACTTCCCCACATAAATAGATAATTAATGCCCATAATGTTGAATGGTTATAGGCCATACTATTACCCAAGATCTAATGCTTTAATAATGACATATGTCTTCTTTCTTTGCTACGTTCAAGATTCCAATATTAAAAAAAACAAGATTTTTATTTCTTGATTAATTAAAGATTATCAAGAATCAAGATTCCAACACTTGTCAAATACTTTAATTTAATTTTAACATCCAACACTTTATGTATTCGAGTCCACACTATATAAAAACATGCACTTCTTGATAAAAACAAGATTACCATGATTCCATTCATAAAAAGGTGCTAAAATCAAGTATCACTAACTCCACATAATCTTTTGTGGAATAAACATGCATTTACTTTCAATGCCACCTACTTCTTTTAAGAATATTACCCCACTTTTAACTTTGGTGCTAACTTAAATATTCATGAATTTTTAAAAGTGGACATGTTATATTTTATTAAAGAATACATGAAATCTTTTTTTCAAACCTCATGCCTTTTAAATGACATGTGTGACTTAAAATCTTGTTCTTTAAAGATAATCTTTATAACCATTTTCTTTAAAGATAATATTTATAAATGGTATGTATTTTCTTTATTTCTTTTTCTCTATTTTTTAAAGGGAATAAATATTTAATTAAAAAATATTAAAATATATTTATTAATTTTTAAGAAACATATTAAAATATATGAATGTTTAATTAAATATTTTAATAAAAATATATTCATTATTAAATAATTAATATATTAAAATATATTTTATTGGTACCAAATTTTCAAAATTAATTATAAATGTTATGGTAGAGGTATGGCATTATTGGCTAGATAATGTCCCACCTACATTCACAACAATAATTAAATATTGTAAATAATTGATCAAAATCATGGGGTGGAAATCACCTAGATCACCTTTGCAACATAATTTATAACCTTGTTATAATATTTATCCTTCTTATCAACATAAATTTCAATGCACTTTAACTCCTCCTTTTGAGGAACCCCTTCAACATTATGCACCTATTTCTAAAAACATTCTTATGGGTTATGATGAGTGGGATCCCATCATGGAACTCACCAATATCCCATCTAAAATTCCATTCTTTGAGATTTTGAGGACCCCTATATCATATAAATCATCTTATATAACTCTTGATCAAAATGAACATCCTTCATCCTCCACTAGTAGGACATGAAGCAACTTTATCTAGATCTAAAGATAGCATATTACAAAATTGTGAAGAGATGTCCATCTATGTTGAAAAAATAATGGAAACTTCTATTTCCTTAAAATATCCCATAACTTCTATGATTCTTACTGATATTATACTTCATGCAGATGATCCTCCTCTATTCATTAGTGTCTTAATAGGATATATCTAAGTCAAGTGTGCATTGATTGATGAGGGTTTAGGTACTTGTGTAGCCTCTCTTAATTTTATCAAAACCCTTGGATATTCAGAATAGAATCTCAAATCTACACATAACACATGCCAAGGATATAATTGAAGGAAAACTCCTTTTTTATGTTGTGTTTATATTCCCATAACCATGCCACTTATCACCATTCATGTGAAGGTGATGATATTTAACTTTCCTCTCTCTTATAACATCCTTCTTGGTAGGTCATGGATTCACCATATGAGAGTAGTTGCTTTGTCTCCCTGCTAATGCATTAAATTCCCTCATAATAGAGCCATCTATAAGATTCAAGGTGATACTAACACTTATAATTTTGAACAATTCAAAGACCATGGTGTCTTTGAGATTCCTACTCTTGAACCATTGCCCAGTGTTCCATTTCATGAGTCTCAATGATTCAACTTTCTTATCAATTTAACTCAAGGTTATAATGAGCATCCTAAACTCATTAGGAATATTACTCATAACCTCTTAGATTTTAATGATGATGAGCTTGATGAGATCAACCTAAATATTAAAACATTCAATCTCTCACCTCATCTCATCTCTTAGATTCCTATTTTATTGTAGCCTCATTCTCACAAACCTCCTTGTGATGATATCCCCATTATCTTGACTAAGACTCAACATTTCATTCATCACACCTCATATTATGACAATGCCATCCCCACGTGTATCATTGATCTTCACACACTTGATTGCAATGATGGTTACACCTTATATGATCCATTTCTAGGTGATATTGTTCAAGCCCATGTTGATGAGATTATCCATTATCATTCTTCTTTGATTTACTATTTTCATTTATCTTCTCATATTATATCATTTATAGTTACTTTTTTTAGTATTTTTCCTCTTTATCATATGGTAGAGATGATGCTGATAAGTCCAATTTTTTAATAACCTCATATGAGTATGCATATGGATCATGCTAATATTAGGCCTTACCACTTTACAAGGTACCTTGATCCCTATAGATTACTTATCTTTGAGATACGTGTGACCTTTATTTAGCATTATGTAGACCCTACCCCTCCCTTAGTATAGCATACATTAGAACCCAATCCTTCTCTTGCTTTAATTGATCTCATTCTTGCTCTTGCTATAGTTGAGCCTATTTCTACCCTCATTATCACTGAGTGTATCCCTATTTCTGATCCCATTGTTCTTTCCATTGAGCCTAATCTAGTTCCTTCCCCACCATCACCTTTTTTTAGTGATGGTTTTATTCATTTACCTTCAATGGTTCCATTTCACACCAAATGGATTGATAAGCCTTCTCACATTTATTCCACTTTTATTAGACCTCATCATGCGAGGAACTCTTTTAAGTTTACTCACAAGCATATATTAATACTTTGCATCCTTCTACCCCTCAATCCTTAGATAAGGCCATACCTTCCCCAAAGGTACTACTTTAGTATATTCCTATGTATGAAGATGTGTATTATCATTAGCAACAATGTGGCACCCATCACATTGATCATTATCACATCCTTCATCAACACCTTAAAGATCACATTATAGATATTCTTGGACCTTCTACAATTCCTCCCATAGGTTGTTCTCATAAGAAGGATCCCTCTTCTTCTCCCATGGTTCTACCTCCAATGATTCCATCCCATCTTGTGGTCCCTTCATCACCTTCTATTTCCCCACCCATGGATCTTCCATATCCTATGGATTCTTCTCTACCTTTGAGTCACTCACCTATGGATCCTTCCCCACTAGTGATTCCTACATCTCCCATAGATTCTGATCCATGCATCCTTATAAGTAGAATTACTCCTCAATACGATCCATCAAGAATTCCTACCTTTTCTATTGAGGATATTAGATGAGAAATATTTTTCAAGTTTTTTCTAAAGATAGATGAGTTATTAGTTGTAGTTTGACTCCAACTTCATAAATATCTATCAGATGTTCTAGATAATGTGTGTGGGAAAATATATTAATATTTATGAACACATGCATGGTGTTCTTATATTTTGATTTGGATTGTACATGTGATCCAATATTATCTTTATCTATTTTTTTTATCATTTAGCATTGTGTCAAATTCTTATTTATCTTACATGGTGACTTTAATTTTGCACTTTATATATTACTTATAATATTATATACATTTACTTATGAATATGTTCTATATCTTTTATTTTTCTTTTTCATCTTGTGTTTCTTTCTTAAAACTCCCTTATTTTTATTTTTCATAATTGTTTACTTTCTTATCTCTATTTTTCATTAATAATTATCATTGTGACTTGGTTATATAAACATGGTTCCCTTTATTAATTCCCTTTTTACCATGTGATTAGTTAGAAAATAATTAATCTCATTATAATCTCCTTTCACTGGTCCACTTTGGATATCATTTATTCCCTTTCTTCCTTTGTCAAAAACTAAGCATTAAAATGGTTGAGACTTGAGATAACATGTTGGTTAATTGTTAAGCCTAAGTGTCCTAGTTAGTCTTGTTTTCAATTACTTAGCTTTCTTTAGCCTAAGTTTATAACTCATTCTTGTGTATCCCTATATCTCTCATGATTGGTCATTCCAAGTCTGTAAGGAGGAGGAATCTTAAATATCCTTTAAAAAATAAAAAATCCAAATCATTTAACAAAATGTAACGATACAAAAGGCAAAAACATTTCAAAATTCTTAAAAGTCAAATCACACTAAAAGATGTGATTCAAAACACATCTCCTTATTCTAGTCAAATATCAAACTCCATATTTGGCCTCATGGTAGAGTCAAGGTCCATTAGGTTGTGGTAGGCCATTAGATTAAGAAAGGAGAATAAAAAAACTATTTTAGTGCTACCTACTTTCTCATGCAAGTACCCAATCTTCGTAGTAGACCAATGGCTATAAAGAGATCTTGAGGAACAAGGAACACATCATGGGAATGTAGGTCCATTTTAATTTGATTATTCCAATATACCTTCTTGAGTTTATCTTAGTATCATGCTTATTTTTCTACACAAATTTATGTCTATAGAGAATAGGTTTCCTTTATACATTAAGGTTCACTAGTCACTTAATATCTTTTCATGTCCTTAGTATGCCTCCTATCTTCTAATGTCTTCTCATAAGATGCCTTAATTATTATTTTTACATTCCCCTTTTTGCTTCTTATATTCTTCATATTTCTTCATGAGAAATATTTTTTTTTTCACTAATCACTCCCCTTGGGATTCCATTTGTGAGTTGTATTGTAAGACCATGGATAGGACCTAGCCTTCCTCAAAAATTACATAAATTTCACATTCCTATAATCAAAATCCATTATTAATATATTTTCACATTAAATTCAACCTCATTGGTGTTCGTTTTGTGAGTTGTAGTGTAAGACCATGGATAGGACCTGGTCTTCTTAACATTTTTTCAATAATCCAAGTCACAATCAAAATTACACATGTCAAATATGAGATAAGATGTGATCAATTATGAGGTTACATGTCATTGACATTATTCACAACTTGATTTATTATTTTTTATGCTTACTTCATTTTTATTTCATTCTTTTATCTTCTTATTTTCTAGTTGCATGTAGGAATCTAGCTATTTCTTCAATTTTTCATACTTCCTAGCTTGAATTAGTGTGACAAATTTAAGACTAATTTTTGCCAGTTTTGTATTTATTTTATACTTCCCAATGTGACTTAGTATGATTTATTCACTTAGTTAATTTTTTTATACCATTTGTTCTTTCACATGCTCTCCACTTTATTACATTATTTTCATACTTCCCAACATGATTTAGTGTGATTTTTACTTGTTTTAATTTGGTGCCAAATATTTCTCTTGGTTTAAAAACAAAATTTTTACCATTTTTTTTACCACTCTTTAGGTATTTATAATTATTCATTTATTTTTTATTACACATTTCCCAACATGAAATAGTGTGTAGTACATTTTTTGATTGATTATATTTTACCAAGTCTTTTTGCCTATTTCTTTTTAACCATGCATGTGTTATACATAATACTAGAAAAGAAACCACAACTCATATATTTATTATAACATATAAAATAATAGCAAAATACATGTCCTAAAAATAAATATATCTAAACATCAACAACCATAACCATAATGCAAACACATATAATCAACATTGAAATACCAAAATGAGATATCTCTATATATCAAGAGTTTTAATATAAAAATGAAACCATATACAAAGATCTAGCTCTATGGTTGGGCCCCATCCTACCCATATCATTTCCTAGCCACAATACTTGTAGATGCCTCAGTTTGACCCCTACAAATAAAACACTATAAATAGGCTATCTTAGATCTTAGTCCTAATACCTACCTTTATAGTTGAGCCACTTAAACCTACACCCATGCCAACTGGGCCAAGGTCACTAGATGTGTCACCCTCTCCTACTCCTATACCTATGCCATATGGGTTAGAGTCACTACATGTGTCACTCTCTCTTGGGCCTATGCCTATGCCATTTATGTCATGGTCACTAGATTCATGGCTCTATCCTTAGCCAGGTCCTTCTATGCCCATGCCTCTCCTACACTCACTCTATTGGTGGATACATCCCCTCTTTATGCATTTTTAATTTTATTATGGACTCTCCAACTAGTTTTAACCATCTCTCTTGAGCTAGGGTAGATGGTACCCTAGAATTCTCTAGTATAATGGGGTTGTATAGCATCAGTGCCTCATCTAGGATATCATGGATTGTTCCCTTCATTAGGGACCCCCATCTAGTCTCCTCTCCTATATAATACCTAAAAAAATTAGACCAAATATATAATAGATCATTGATATATCTCAGAATATATCTATCTCTACTCTATATAAAATAACTTAAAGTAAAACATAACCATCTATTATTACCTATCTATGTGTCAGCTACCATAGTCTCTCTATTTATGTGACCACAAATCATAGTCTACACATCCACATGTCCTTTGAGAACCTCATTTATAGATCACTATATAAAAATGAATCTTGAAGTCACAACTCATGCCCATCTTATCTTACACCTATATGGTCTATCTATCATCTAAATCTACTTTGGCCCACCTATTGAGTCATCTAAGATGATGATAGTCTTTTCTATCTCTTATCTCTCCTATGTCATGTCTATGGTGGTTGTTTCTCTTAAAATTATGAAGCTAGTGGTGGTACCTCTAGTACTCTTGCCTCCACATCCATATCCTCCCTCTCTACTACATGTTGTGCTCAACTAGTCCATGGTCTCTCACAGCATGGCATGAGCATAAGCCTAGCAATTGGTGGCCCTAATCTTCCTCTCCCTCATAGATCTCACACATGTCAATCCCAAAATGTGGTAATCACTATAGGTACATTTTGGTAGGGAAATCCCATCTATCCTAGTATTTTTTCCACTAGATGCAGCTTCATCCACTAGGTATAGTGCCCTATCACCTCTATCTATGCCAAATCTCATGTAACTATCTCCTATCTAAGCCATATCATAGTGATGTACCCATAAGGCTACCATATTATATCTACTCATCTCACCATTTATAGCACTAGTACATGGGGCATGGACTGCACTACCTAGCCCTATCTCCATCTCTAAAATTGAGGTAACCTATCATCAATTGCATGGGGAAACCTAACTAGATGATACATGGGGAACCTTTCATATATCCATGCCATAAATTCTATAATTGGTCCCACTAACTTTTACGCTCTAGATAACATGCCATACATATCATGCACAAGTGATACCCAGATGATAGATCCCATGTCATAAATCACCCTCTACTCTAATATCATTTGGCTCAAGGCTACCATAAATAATTGTACCTTACCATCCAACTTATGACACAACCCCCATGATGTCATAAGTCCTATCACAACCTTTTATATATCCATAATCTATAATTTATGTACATTAAACATGTTCACCGTCAATGTAGGGTGTATCATCTCTAAGTCCATTACCCATATGGCTAAAGCTCTCCTCTCCTCCTCATTATCAGGTACTCCTATGACTATAGGTGTCCCTACTATGGGTATTCCTAGGATGGCATGCACATCCTCCAAGGTGATACCCACCTTTATGATATACTCCTCCACCTCCCACCTAAAGGTGTTAGTCAATCATTCCTCAGCTCCCAAGAACATGACTAGAAAATCTAAACTAAATGGAATCCTACAATCTTCATATAACCTCCTAAACCTAAAGTAATCAACCTAGATCTACCCTCTATAGACAATCACTCTAATAAGTTAAGAGGCCATGATGCATCCACCAAATGCCATAATCTTGGATGCCCTTGCAACTAGGAAAAAAAAGATGTATTTGATCCTCCATGTCATTTATAATCAAAATACATTCTTTCCAAATATAAACAAAAGCTTAATTACTTTTAAATTATTCATTTTTAATCAATTGGACCTATTTTTAGCCTAGTAATCCCTCTTATCCCTCATGCAATCATTATAGGCCCTTTTAACACTCTTTTAGATTATTTCATGTATTTCTATACTATTTTGGTCCTTTGGTCAAATATTAGTTTGACCAAAATTTCCCTATTTTGACTTGGTTGACTTAAAAATCTAAGTCAACCCATCTACTTTCCCCCTCTAAGTGTTGAGTTATCATAGTGACTTTTTGTACTAGGTTGACAATAATGAACTAGGTCAGTAATTTGGAAAACATACTACATCAACACATACCAACTAGGTTGGCAATGTGGATTTTGACACTTTTTAGCCTACTTGGTCAATTTGGTCAACCTAGTTGTTTTTCCCTATTGACTCCTTACATTTTGTGAAATAAATGCCTTCTAATAGTTATTTCCCAAAACCTTCCAACCCATTTCACTAAATTATTTTTCATACCCTTAGCATCTAATTTGGGTTCAATACATTGTCTATAAATGATTTAAATTATAAACTTATAAAATATACTTAAAATCACTAAAATATTCAAAAACTAGCTTGAGATTCTTAGTTTCCTACCTGTAGTGCACTTGCTACCACTACTAGAGGTCCCTCTCATCTAACCTATCATCTCCTCACCATCCTAGCTCATTTTCTCTATTATATCTCTTTTTCTCTCCTTCACAATTCGAAAATAACAAATGACTTTCATTTCAACCTATTTAAAATCACTTTTCAAAAATCTTAATCTTTCAATTTTTTTTCGTCAGATTCCTTATTTTGCCTCTATCTTTGTTTTTACTCATTCATTTTTTTAATCATAAAATATTCCAAAATCATGATTACATAAATAATACTTTCCACTAATATATTCCTATCTCCTAAAATTTCAATTTTTGGTTATTTTTTATATTAACTTCTATAGGTTCACCTAATGTTCTTCACATTTGGATAGCTTCACTTCTCTTGCAGTATAATTCTTTATATAAAAAAATAAGGTAAATAAAGGTATTTATTTTTCAATTTTATCCTTTCATTTATCTTATTTTCTCCTTACTACATCTTACTTAGCATCATCACTATGTGTTATCATGTTTTATTCCTGAAGAACCATCATGTGTTTCATTCACATGATACGTGATGAGATATGAGTGGGTAATATGTATACACATAATATTTTCAAAATTCTATTGATTAATAACACTTTTTATCTTGTATGAACTCATCAAGTCTCAATCTCTTTGAGTGCATGCCTTAAAGGGTACACTAGGAAAGGGGTGGGTAGACCATTGGTGTTTTGCAAGATTATTGTCCCTTTTGGCACTTGTTATCTACAAAATTATCTCCTAAAACCATTATAACTAATCTTTTTTGTCTTTATTGTAAACTTTCCAATCACTTGCTACATTTTATCTTCCTATTACTCACCTTAATCCATTTTTATTAGTCATCTATACTATGTTGACTAGGTTGACCCTATATAGTTTCAGGTTAATTTCACTTAGGAATTAATTTGGCCTTTAACCAACCTAACTCATGATATAGTGAATTATTGTCTAAAATTGTGCTAAGTTGACTAGGTCAACCCTATCAACTAGGATTTTTAGAAGGGTTTAGGTTCAAATTCACCTATATATACAAGTTCATTTCCATCATTTATTAGGAGAAGAAGAAGAAGTAAGAGCAAATGAACATCTACTAATTAACCATTCTACTTGAGGAGTAAGCTTAGGGTTCCATACTATCTTTGGAGATAAAAATCATGTCTTGTGAGAAGTATTTTTGATGCATTTATAGGTTGTGTATCCTAGAGTTGATTTGTCTTTGTCATTATTATATACCACAACAATCTTTTGCAAAGCACCTTGGCCAAAGGAGAGATTGAGGCTATTCCCAACTTTGTTCCTATTATATATATATATATATATATATATATATATATATATATATATATATATATATGAATTTTTAATTCTCTTCCATTTATTATGATTTTATACACATTGATGTGATTATATGTCCCTTATGCATGTTTAGTTTTATTGTTTCTAACCCCTACTTTGATCCACAAGCTTTGGTGAGAACTAGATTAGATTTTCTTTACTTGTTATTAGTTTAAGTGAGATATAAAACTTAGGACCCCCTTAGGGTTATTGTGTGGTTATTATTTCTTGGAAGCTTTGGAACCCTCCCTATCATAGTTTATTTTGGTAAGATATCCCCTAATCAAGTCTACCAGATCCCCATATTGGTCATGTTTTTGCTTAAAAAAAGTGTCCCCAATATGAAGTGTATGGTATGATATATATTATATGAGTTAGGATTGATTTATAGACATGGTGAATTTTTTATTACATACACTAAGTAAAATTTTATTATACCATAAATTGATTCCATAGTTGATTCTATAGCCAACTATGAGATTTTATCCCTCATGCATAGTTTCTTGAGGTATAACAAGATTCATATTTCTCTCAATGATCAACATAAAATAAATTTTACTACCAAGTGGGGAAGATTTCATTATGTTAATATTCCTTCACCTCAAAAATATTGAATCAACTTATCAATAATTAATTAACCCATTATTCAATAATCTCATCCATAAAATTAAACTTATGTGGATGATTTGATAGCCAAATACAAGTGTCATCATAATCATATTCATGGCCTTTCCATCATATTTGATCATCTTATCAAATATAAAGTTAATATCAATCCTTCTAAGTGTGTTTTTGGTGTTACCTATAAAAATATCATAGTATTCTTAGATTCCTTACAAGCGATTGATGTAGATCCTACTAAGATCAATGTTATTCTCAACATTATTATACCTTGGTCCATTCTTGACATTCACACTTATCTTGGGAATTTGGGGAAATCCAAATATTCATCCCTAAGATGGCTTAACATGTATATTTGGTAAACTCTCTCCTTAATAAAAGTGTCACACTTGAATGGATTGATTATTGTTAAAAATATTTAAACAACATGAAGAAATAATTAATTCATCCTCATGCTCTATGAGAATCTTCCAATGACTATTATCTCATTTTGTACAAACCATATACCCCCATATTACTTAGGGATATCCTTACATTATAATACTATTTAAGAAAATAATATGAAATCTTTTATATTAATTATGCCATGAATGATTATGAGACCCACTACACAAAAGAGGAGCATGACTATATTGTAATATACTTCATGGCTAATTTTCTTGACATTTTATGCTTTATTAGACCATTTATATCATTTTCCATTCAGATCCCCTTCATCACTTCTTCTCTAAGGATTTATAAAATTGAGATCAAATTGGAAAATAGATGGTACTCTTAAGGGAGTTTGACTTAATAATTATTGCCAAAAAATAATCAAAGGCCAAGTGATATCTAATCAACTTGTTACCACACCCATCCAAGTTATACAACACCTTAAATACACTCTTCAATATGAATATATTTTCGTAATAAAAAACACTAACCAAGTTATTTCACTCAAATAATAACTTTAAAATTCTATGGCTGATCGTGAGGCATAGGCTCCTGAAGAGTAAAAAATAATAGTCTCTAAACCAAAATTATCTACCAAAGATACTATAAAATAATTACCTAAAGTTATCATAAATCCACATGAGGAAACTTGGATACTCCACTTTGATGGATAAAATTTCCTTCAAGGAGTTGGGGTAAGATTTGTCTTTAGATGGATCATGGTTGGTGATCTAAAATTTAAAGGCTTAAAGATATTAGTACATAGTTTTTCCAAAAATATTTTATGATTATTATATGTAATTTCAAAGCATCAAATATCTTAGCATGTGTCTTTGTTGACCATGATAAAATCATATCTCTTTATTTCATATTGAAATTCAAGGTCATTAATAGAATGTATAAATATGAATAGCTCATCCTTGGGATGCAATAAATCATAGATCTATACATTAATTATCTATATGACTTAGGAGATTTACAACTTATATGCTTCCAAATTAGTGGCACATATCAATGTAAAAGTGAAAATACTATTTCATATCATAAAATCACTTCTAATATTTCCAAATATTTTTCATATTTTACCATTGAATAAATTAAAATATATAAAAATGATATCATATATTCTCTTGCTTCCTTAAATTCTCTTTTTCATCATCATCAAGCACTGCATGACACATAGTTCCTCATCCATATGAGGAAGTATCCATATACTTAGACACCTATGGATGATTACCTTATTTTGAACATTGAAGTTATCACTAATCAAAAAATAACATGGTAAAATTACACCATCTAATTCATTGAAAATCATGCTTACCCTCTTTAGGCTAACTCTTATGAATAGACTAGACTATGTAAGCAAGATTATAAGTACACACTTAGAAAAAATATCATCTATTATTGAAATTATGAACATACCCTAATCTAATGAATTATTCAAGAAGTATCTTATATTATTGAATAAGTGCATGTGGGAATTTGTGGTGTCTATTGTAGTATACATGTTACAACCTACAAATTCCTAAAAATGGGATATTTTTGGCCCACTCTAAAAAAGATATCATTATTTTTTCTAAGTTTAATCCTTTCCAAATACATGACCATCTTATCCACTCTCCTCTAAATGAGCTTAAAACACTTGAATATCCTTAGCCATTTTATATTTGGGCATTATATCTTATAGGAAAACTACCTCAATCACAAGATGTTCATGTCTTTATCATTATCACCACATAATACTTTACCAGTTGAATATAATATATGGCCATTGTTAATGTTACTAGAATAAACATATATAATCCATACTTAATTAAATCATATTTCATTTTGGGATTGTTCACACCATCATTTATGATAATGGTGGGAATTTCAAAATCCAATACATGAGGCAATTGTGTGTAAAATAAAAAATTATACACTTTCTTTTGACACCCTATCACCCTTAGTGCAACGGCCAAGTTGAATCTATGAAAAAATATTAACAAGATCTTATAAAATATTATTAGGGATTGTCCTTTAGATTGGCATCTCAAACTACACCCCACACTTTGGGTTTGTATTACTAGTATACATACTACCATGGTGGAAACTTGCTTCTCTTTAGTTTGTGTCTTAGAAGTTATCTTACCACTAGAAGTAGAGTTACCCTCCTTGTTCATATATTTTCAAGACATAATTACCGATGAAGAGATTCATGAATCCTACCTTCATGACTTAGGCCTACTTGATGAATGACATATGAATTCCTTACAATAAAGTCATCAATACAAAAACTAAATAGATAAAAAAACATAAAAAAGAAAGTTAAAGTTTTTACTTTTGATGTTAAAAAATTAGTGTTAAAGATAGATTAAACCCATGAAAAATAGGTCAAGTATGCTCAAAAGGGGTAGGGTCCATAATTAAAGACATCCTTGGATCTATTAGTTATAGATTGCAAACAAATGAATGATATATCTTCAAACAACCAATAAATGCTTCATTTTATAAGAAATATTTTGACTAAATTATATTATCCCTAATTTTGTTTTATGTTTTTTTCATTTTTGCACATGTTATTTGCATGCTTATGGTTAGTGTATGTATTTCTTAATAAGATAACATTTATTGTACCACTTTGAATCTATTGTTGTAGTTTTTAATTTTTATTATCTATACACCTATGGGTCTTTATTTAACAGTATCCCTAATACCTATCTTTGGTCCTTAGGTCTTTTATCCCTTTTATACCACCTATTTTTCAATTTGTGGCTACTTTCATAACACCCAAAGAATGTAACTAGGCCTTCTTCATAAATACCCACTCTCTTGAATTTTTCAACCATTTTTTATTTTATGATTACTTAATTTATATTATCATTATATACACCCATTTGGGTCTTACATTACCATTTCTTAATTTTATCTTAATTATGCCTCTTATATTTTCAATTTGTAAGTTGCATGGTAGGACTTGAGGAATGAACCAAGACATCCTCACAAACATCCATAATTTTTCATTTTCACTACATAGATTTATTTTAATCCTAATCTTCACCAAGTGTATTATAATAAATTTATTATAACCTATCGATTCTAAGTTATAAAATTCAAATCACACCAAAATATGTGATCTTTATTTGGCACATATCCCATTTTATTTGAAGATCAAACTTTGTAGTTGGCATCATGATATATTTGAGGTCCATTGGGTTGTCATATACTAGGATAATGGGGTAGCATTTCATGTACTAGTATATAATTATATATTCCTACATTCTATTGCCACTTATTTTCTCACACACATACTTAATATTCACAATAGGCTAATGGATCTGTAATGAGTCCTGAGAAGTAGGGAACATGTTATGGGAAGGTAGGATAATTTTATTTTTCATGCATGATAGCATTAATGGAATGATACTTATGTTTTAATAGTTATCCTAAGCTTATGTTTCTAGGTAGGGTTCTCTAGGTCCATTGATGTTGAAAACCATTAGTCTCATCAACTTAATTTGAGTGTATTATTTTTGATAAAGATCATGTTTTCACCTTGGTGGTGCCATGTTTCCCCTCAATCCATTCTTCCCCCTTGATAGATAGGTTTTTTATAAATATTTTCTAGCCTTCTATACTTCATATTCTCCATCTCCTTTAGATATGGCAATAATATGGAATTTTTATATTTTCCATCTCTAGAATAGAAGTAGCATCTTTGAGTTATTTCAAGATTATCTCTTTATCATTTCCTTATATTTATAGGATATTTATTAATTATGTTTTAGGACCTTTAATTTTTTTATCACACCAAATTACACCCTTGAATAGATTGATCAAGCCTTCCTCATCTAGGTGATAACATGGAGACACCTCTAGGTTTTGGGTGACCTAATGGTTGAGGTAAATCTCTAGATAGGGATAGATACCTTGATTCTTCACCCTGAAATTATTAATAAACCTATTAATTTATAGGAAAAGGGGAAGAAATGAATAAAAACTTGTAAATGGGAGGTGATTCACCAAAATTGACACCCTCCATTTGCATATACTACACTAAGAACATGAAAATGTACTAAAATATATTGAACTAACTCAACATGAGTCTATAAACATTAGTATTTCAATATGAAAATGAATATCAAGATAATAACTAAGAGGGGATGACCAAAGGGTTTCATAGGAGACACTAATTAAGTAATCTCCACACTTATTCAATACATGACCATGTACCACACTCCATATGACTTGTTAATATGACTAAAAACCTACAAGTAAGTAATGAGATAGGATAAATGAAAGAGAAATATGGCATTAATACTAACATTCATAAAGTAGCCATGAACCATACACTAATTACAACACTAAGAAGGATGGGAATCAGCTTGTATTCATCTCAAAGGAAAAGTACAAGTGTTATTTGAGCAAGGATTCACCCTAATTAGGTTGAGAATCCTTTTAAAAGTCTTACAAGGGCATAGATATAGATAAATAAGAGAGGAAGATAGAAGGTGGATGTAGAGAATCAAAGATGACAATCATCTCACAATGAATCAAGCTATAATAAAGAAATCCTACAAGTAGGAAAGTCTATGAAATCTCTTCAACACATGTCATCTTGGTTTGATCTTCCTCTTAAAGAAGGTGGCGTAGACTGACTCTTGACCTACCCATGACTCATATATATTCATTTAATATTTTGCTTTATTAGTCTAAGAAGAGTTACAAGATCATATTTTGACACATATACACTTAGTATCTTTGACACCTTTATATGTTATTCTTGGCTTCTCAATAATTCCTCCCATCTTGACAAGAGTGAAATTCATCTCTTGGACTCCTTGTTTAGGTTCGATCCTTTTTTATAGATTGCCACTATGGCCTGACCATCTCATAGGTTTCTTGGATGGGGCCATATTATCTTTGCCCAAATCATGACCATTTAAATTACCTATATCCAACTTGTAGAGTCTTACAGTAATAATGTGATATATTTTAGGAGGGTACATTGCAAGTTTTCATACCTTAAGTCACCTTGAAGAGATAAGCAACTCTATTTACCATTTACAAGTGAGGAGAAATAATAATCTTAACATACTTTATATATCAGCATAGAGGCTTCTTAAGTGAATTGATTAAATCCATAATAACTTTTTATAGGTTTTACAAGGTTTCTCTACCTTTTTAAGAAGGCTTCACAAAGTCACAGCCATGAAAAATAATTAAAACCTATAGGTTTAGGCTAATTGACACCTCTATTGGTCCACACATTACAAATTAATGGCTCACAAAGGTGAAAATAATAGATGTAGATGTCATCATGGTGGTTTAAATACATTTGTATTACATTAAAGCCAATCAAACCACCATTTTCTCCATCGAGCTCCTTGAAGGATTAAACTGACTATTTTAGGTGCTTACCTTGTTAATGATTTTTAATAAATTTGAAGGCCTAAATTTATGAACCAATGATATATATTTAGAGTGGGGATACATATTAAACATCCCTAACATATATTTGAAACCATTCATCTTCTCATTTAAATTATGAGTAGAAAATTGACTTCTTGAATTCTTCACAAGGAAAAATAGTGTTTCGAGGTGGTTTCCTTTCTTGGAGATTATTCATACTGTATAGGACCATTTAGGAATTATTAATTACAAAAACTTATAGCATGATCTCATATTCAATACCTCTCAATACCATTTATACCCATGCATCTCCTTCATGGAGTTATGAGCTTCGAAAGGTAGTCTTCCAAGCTCAAAACTATGACTTGTTTACTCGAGAGAGGTATTTTCACCTAAAGGACCTCAAAATATTATTATCTATTTATAAATGATAAATTTAGGTATAAAAAAACTTCATTGTCTCTATAGAGTGATTTTATTACATCTCTAAATCTCCATGTTTCCCAAATCTTTACTTTTTCACCTATAGGGTTTAGGTAGGGTTTTAGGTCTACTTAAGCACTTTAACCATAGAAACCCTATTTTAGTGTCCTCTCATACTTAGAAAGTTAAAAAAAAACTTTGATAATATTTTTTATGGCCCATATTACTTATCTTAGTCATCCAAACTACACTTAATGAAAAGAATATGTTTTTCTTTATGAGATGATTCACAGTCCTAATTCCGTCCAGCTGAACCTATGTGTTTTCACTATTCTCCTATCCTTTGATTTAATAGTGGGCTACTATTATTTATATAAATAATATATCTTAAGGATAATGGTAAAATTAGTCTTATACACCTCATATTCTAAGAAAATTTACCCTTCCTCTTATTGTATATATGCACAACCTTGTAGGTGCCTATATCAAATTTAGAGTAGTCCTACTATTTGAATTCACTCTTCCACTTTGGTGACTATCACATAACCATGGAAATAATTGAGAATTTAATGAGATGATTTTTTAACCTTTATAAATTCCAAATTTTCTTCAATTGATCATAATACTTTTAAAAACCTTAAAATAATACAGACCTATAACTCTTTTGCTCAGACTTGTAGGTACATAAATACCCCATGTTTTGTCTTCTTTAATAATAGATGGTATTAAAAATATTACATGGGATTTTAGTTATAATTTAACATAACCTAGACTTATTATATTTAATTAAAACCTAAACTTCATTCATAGATCATATGTTTTCTTTTTTACTCTTGAGCTCTGTTCAAGAACCTATCTTCTCTCTTGAGGATTGTACCCTTGGTTTGGTGGAATAAACACACTTTATGAATAAATGTGGCATTTAATTTTCATAAATTGAGTGTGATATGTTGGTAAAAATGTTTATCATATAAATTTAATTTAATTTCAAGTCTAAAACCCTTAAATAGTACCATATTTGGCAGAAAATATTCACTCTCTCAACACCTTCAAACTAAAAACTTCACATTTATTTCATGTTTAGTCTATTTAGGCTTACATAAAAAATTTAAAGGAAATTATGGGGATAAATGAGATAAAATATATTTTTTATGAAATTAATACCATCATTTTTATGCATGAAAACATCTTTTACTCTCAAGAACCCTACCTGCAACTCATAATTCAATCAACCATAACATTTTTTAGAATTTGATCTGGTCTATGATTACTTGTATTAAATAGATATAAGGAGTATATATGAGGTTTTATATATCTTATCATATTTTTTTCAATCCAAAAATGCTACCTCTATCCTTTAAATGGCATCATACCTTCAAGAACCTTGTCTACTATCTTCAAAAAACAATAAAACACATCATTTTTGCCATTTGACTACTCACACATGCCAAATGATGGTGGAGTATGATGTGGAAGGATTGTGTAGACATTTCAAGAACTCAAACCACTTTCCATTTTCATTATTTAACCTTTAAATGCATTTAGATAATAAAAATCATGCCCATGGGGTTTTAAGAGGGTTTAAGGAGCTGTCAATGCTCTTAATGATTGTTCATAAAGGAGGGGAATTTTATCTCTTAACCAATGCCATACATTTAAAGTAAATTAGGTCCCCATCCTTTTCATAATATATTTGGTTCCAAATCTTTCTCCTTTGTGTACCATCCTCAAACTAGTTGGCCTTCTTGAAGTTGTTAAGAAATTGATGGAGTTAATAAGGTTTTCTATTTATTTGGATATGTAACACCATATTAAGCATGTATTTGGATTTTGGGAGGCTATAAAGTACCCTAGACATGCTTCAACACCCATTTCCGTTTTTACTTGGTAAGAGATGCTTTGATCATGCATGGAAACCTATAAAAAAACCTCAAAATGTCTTCTTTATGCAATAGAGTTTGATAATTTGGATTAGTGACTTATTGGATCTTTTTGAGAGATGTTATTTGAGTCCTCATTAACATTCATAATGTAAATGTAACATAAAAACCTCTTTCAACCTACCTTTTCTCATTCTACACTATATTATAAAGGTGAAATATTAAGATAAAGATATTTTATGAGTGGGTTATATGTTAAATAACAAATATTTTACAACATTGACAAGGTTTATGTGAAAAGGGGATAAAATATGTTCTTAAACAAGTGTTACATGACATAATCATTGACTTATAAAATAACTTGAAACATATGGGTTTTATACTTGAGATGCATAGATAAGCAGAAGACAACTATGATAAGTATCTTAACTTTTGTAATATTATTATAAACCATGTTAAACACCTTATAAAATATCAAGCCTTGAGTATTGGTTATTCAATTGAGGACCATGAATTAAAATTTTAACTATGCCACCTTAGAAGAACTTGATTACTATTAAAAACAACACCACTCCTCATCATGACAAGGTAAGCCATGAACAATAAAAGAACCTTTGAGGACTATCAAAAAAATCAAACAAGTCTAGATAAACAAGTTTTAAATTCTACTCACTTATGGTCACCAATTTTGTCTAACATATATGGTGACCTCTTAGGATTGCATACTTATTATGTACCTAGACTAGTAGCCTTCTTATATCCATTAGGTTATAGGGTCACTTAAGCTTAACACATACATGATTTTCCCTTAAAAACTTACTAAAACCTCTTAAAAAGGATTAAATAACTGACCACCCTCCCAAACACAACAAACAAGAAATAAACTCACCAATAATATATTAAAACAAATAAGAAACACCTCATGCTAAGAATCACTTAGAGAAACAAAACACAAGAAACTACTATATACAACCAACCTCCAATTTTGGATCCTTTAGGATAAAAGGGAAAATTTTGAGATCTCCTCCATGAGATAAATTTGAGTGATGGTCAAGCTACTTTTGGAAATTATGCTTGCTCTATAAACCATTTTATTAACCATCGATGTCTTTGGCCTATCTTCCAATGGATCAACATTAGAAAACATTCCTAAAATTAATAAAAACTCATTTTATGGTTATAGACACCACTAATGTTTCTCTTAAATACTAGGATAGTCCTCTAATATGGTTGAAGTTGTAACCTCAATCTTTGATGACTCATTAAGATCATGTTCTTAAAATTTTACAAATACCTCATCAATATTCTTTGTAGGACATATAGGACTAGAAATAACTTTAAAATATTATATTATATTAAGGTATGGATAGAATGAATTATCATGAACATGTTATTCTCCACCTTGATATTTCATGTAACTACTAAGATAGAAGATGAATATCTTTTTCAGCTTTTGAAAACTAGTCAAGAAGTTGATAACTAGCTTTAAGAACATCAAACAAGTCTTCATCAAGTGAAGTAGTCTCTTGGGATGAAATATTTAAATTTTTTATCTCCTTATCCTTAATCAGATTGTAGTCCCTTTTAAGAGCACATAATCTGATTCGAGGACAATAAATAAGTCATATAGTTGTTCTTCACATATTACTGACTCATTTGGGTCTTCTTTTGCTTCTATGGAGGTTGGTATGATGATGTTATCAGTAAGAAAAAAGGAGGAATTAAGGTCTAAATTTTGATCAACCTCTTGAGTATATTCTCTAAATTTCACAACTATCTTATAAATATCTTCACATCGAGCTACATGTATATTATCCAAGTTTGAACAAAACTTTTCCAATGCTTCCCAAAAGGAACCTTATTCTTGATCACTTTAAGGGATGTAAATTTCAATATCATCTCTATACTTCCATTTAAGGACAATATATCTATCCAATGCTTAAAAATATTCAAAATAATCATTACATATCTAAAAATTTTCTTCTTCAAGATCTATCTATTGGTCACTAGGATCCATTAAAGTTTCTTTCAAACGTCCATCTTGTTCATGAGACTCAACAAGACTAGTACCCAAGGTGTATTCATGAAGGTTTCTCTCATACTTAGCTATAACTTAATCAACTAATGCATGATCATCCTAAATCCTTTCATCAAGACTCAATCCATGAAAACTAGATTGGTCTTCCTATTCCTCTATGCAAAATAGAAGTTCATCTACCCACCCAAGATCTAATTAATAATTCTTCTCTCATGACAAACCTAATTTTTCCTCTTCTTGAGGTCTACTAAATTTTACAACTTCATTTTGGGTTTCATGTTCATTCTCTAGAGGAGTTACATGCTTTCTTATCACCTCAAATTATTCCATGAAATTATGGTATAACTGCTACCATACCTAATCATAATCTTTTTCTTCATACTCTTCAAGACTGTTATTATGAAGATAGGGTGATACCATGCTACATTTTACTCCTATATAAATATCATATTTCTCCTCATCTTTGAAGATTGAATTGTTTTCTTCTTGAAAAAATGGACTACCAAAAAGGATCTTTTCATCATACACACTTGAATCACTCTCCTCATAGCCTTCTTGAGGATCACTTGTAGCTAAACTTTCTTGCTTCTCAATAGATGCCACCTCATCATCCCTTATTGAAAAACTCTCATTTTCAACTTAATGCTCATATGTTTCCCTTGATACAACATGTTCTTTCTCCAAATGGGACGTGGTGTAGGGGTAGGAGATCTAATTAGTTTATGTGAAGCTTGAGAGGCTGTCTTCCCAACTTAGGATTTTGAGGGTAGTAAGATCATTGAGTAATTATTGGGTAGGAAGAAAATGAATTTTTTTAAATATGTTCCATTATTCTCTTTCCACTCCCAAATCACTCTATTAAACATTGATGTATTTTTAACTTCATAGATAATTTTATCTTGAGCAATGAGTGGAATATTTGGTAGACTTAGAAACTCTCTTGGTTTGACCTATACCACCTCCTCTTTTTTCTTGTTTTGTATGGGTATGGGAGAAGGCTAATTTTCAAGGATTGGAATGATGTAATCAAGTGTCATAGTCCAAGGTCTCCATGATGGAATGGTTTGAGATTCTTGAGTAAGAATGGGTGGAACTTACATGGGCATAGGCTTTTCTTGATGGTATGTTGAAACTTGGGATAGATTTTTAGAAAATGAAGGATATTTTGGAGTAGGAGAGAGCACATGAGATTTATGGTATTGATTTTTTTACCTTTAATTAATAACTAACCTATTTTCCATATACTAAATCAAGCCTTTTATTTCTAGCACATAATTGATTTTCAATGGCCAATTCTTCCTCTCAATAGTTAACCACTTACTCTTAACCAACTGTAACAAGTCTCCCATTTCCTAAATTATTTCACTCTAAATGTAAGGGTTAGGTACAATTAGACAAAGCTCATCTTCTCCATAAATATGTCTCATTTATTTTTCATATTCTAATAGTTTTCTTTGAGATTTGATAGGAATTGAGTAGGAGCAACATAAATTTGACAAGGTTGACTATAGGGATAACTAGGATGCCAAGGATACTAAGTTGGGGTGGGAAGAGGCATATAAGACTAATGGTAAGGTTGATACAATACTATTTGAGGGCCACTTTGGGTGAATCCATGAATGTCATTAGTTTGATATGAATAATATGAAGTCATAAAATATGCATTTCAACCAAATGAATGATGATAATATGTACCAAAATTTTAATTTATAGGTACTTGGGATACTTAAATCATATGTGGTTCACTTGGGGTTGTGATTGATGATTATTTTCATGCTTTCAAAGGCTAGTCTATTGATGAACATCATCAAAAACTCTTCAATGTATGAAATCCTTACCTCATCAGGCATGCCATAACTATTGTCATACTAAATTTCACCTTTGAGGAGGTTTTACAAGCCTTACTTGTATAGGTGATATCATGGAGACACCTCTAGGTTGTGGGTGATCTAATGGTTGAGGTGAATATCTAGAGAGGGCTAGTTCCCTTGATGCTTCACCTTGAAATTATTACTAAACCTATTCATTGTTGGGAAAAGGGGAATAAATTAAAAAAACTAATAAATTGGAGGTGATGCACAAAACTTGACACCCTCCACTTTCCTATACTACACTAAGAACATGAACAAGTATTAAAATCTAGATGAGTTTCTAAGCATTAGTATTTCAATATGAAGGTGAAGATCAGGATAATAACCAAGAGAGGATGATCAAGAGGTCTCATAAGAGAAACTAATGAAGAATTATCCATACTTATCCAGTGTAATACCATGTACGACACTCCATATGAGTTGATAACATGAATAAAAACCTACAAGTAGGTAATGATATAGAACAAATTAAAGAGAGATAAGACACTACTACTAACATTCATCAACTAACCATGAAACATACACTAATTATAGTATTAAGAAGGTTAGAAATCATCTTTTATTTATCTCAAAGGTAAAGTACAAGTTTTATCTGAGTAGGCTTCACCATACTTAGGTTGAGGATATTTTTAAAATCCTTATAAGGCCATACATATAGAGAAATGAGATAGGAAGAGAAAAGGTGGATTTAGAGAATCAATGACAAATATCATCTCATGATGAAGAAAGTTACAAATAAGAAATCCTATAAATAGGTATGTCTACAAACTCTATTTAACATGTTTTATCTTTGTATGATCTTCCTTTTCAATAATTTGGGGTAGAGTGACTCTTGACCTCCCCATGGCTCATCTCTCTTCATTTGAACTACCCTTTCTTGGTCTAGGAAGAATTACAAGATCATATTTTGACACATGTCAGCTTAAATGCTTTGACAAATTTTAATATTATTATTGGACTATAAATATTACCTCCCATCTTGATAATATTTAAATTCAAAACTTGGACTCTTTTAGGTCTAATTTTTGTTTATAGATTGCCATTATGGCCTGCCCATCTCATAGCTTAATTGGAAGGGACCATATTATATTTACACAGATCATTATCCATTGAAATAAACTAAATCAAAATTATAGAGTCTAATAATTTTAATTTTATATGTTTTATGAGGAATCCTTATAAGTTTCCATACCTCAAGTCACCTTGAAGAGATTTGAATCTCTATTTACCCTTTACAAGTGAGGAGAAATTATCATATTGACATACTTTAGAGATATAGAACCTATTTTATTAACATAGAGGATTATTAAGTGGATTTTTTAAATCCATAATAAATTTTTATAGGATTTAAAATCTTCCTCTACCTAGTTAAGAAGGCTTCACATAGTCATAACCCTGAAAAGCAATTAAAACATGTAGTTTGAGGCCTATTTCCACCTCTCTTGTTCCACACATGCCAAATTAATGTCTAATAAATGTTTAAATGAGATATTAATATGTCATAAATGTGGTTTAGATAACTTTGGAGTTAATTATGGTTTCTCAAACCACTATTTCTACATTGAGCTCCTTAAAGGGTTAAACTAGCAGTTTTAGGTGTTTATCTTGTTAACAATTGTTCATAAATTTGATGGCCTAAAATTTTGAAAAAATGTCATATATTTATATTTTTGGGACCTATTATTCATCCCAAATATCCATTTTAAACTATGCATCTTATAATTAAAGTTCTAAGCACAAAACTGTCTTCTTGAACTCTTCACAAGGCAAAATAGTGTTTTGAGGTGGTTCCCTTTTTTGGTGATTGTTCAAACCATATAATCCTATTACATAAGTATAAATTCCATAAAATTATAATATTATGGAATATTTAATACCAAATATTACCATTTATACCCATTTATCACCTTCATGGAGTTATGATCTTTAAAAGGTAGTCTTTCAGGCTCCAAACTATTACTTTTTACTCGATAGTTATATTTTGGCCTAAAGGAACTAAAAATATTGTTATACCTTTATAAATGATTATTTTGGGTCTAAAGCATCCCCATTATATTTTCAAAGGTATTTAATTACATCTCTAATTATCCATATCTCCCAAAGCTTTGCTTCTTCACCTATAGGGTTTAGGTAGGGTTTTAGGCCTATTTAAGCACATTGACCCTAAAAACCCTATTTTAGTGTTCTATCATCCTTACAAGGGTTAAAATAAATATTATAATATTTATTAGGACCCATCACATTTATCATAGTTATAAAAAATCCATTTAATGCAAAGAATATGTGTTTTAGTGAATTTCAACTTATATTTTGAGAAGGGAAGAAGAAACTAAATATGGTTATGGTTGAAAAACCTATTTAACTGCACACACATTAAATAAGATGATTGTGAAGAAATACTCTCTATCTTGGGAGGATAACCTATAAATAAGACAACACTAAATCAAATGTTTGGTTAGATAGATAGATAGATAGATAGATAGGTGGATTGCCTAGGACTAGCTAGATCCTAGAAGCAAGAGCTTCCTCAAGGGCCGTCAATCCACACATTTTTTAAAAATTAAGTTTGGAAAATAGAAGATAAATTACTTGAATCAATAATAAAAAGTTACTAAAATTGAACACAAGAAATTCTTGATAAATAAATGACTAGAAATGACTAATATAGCAATAAGCAAGTCAACACTAATGTTAAACAAGTCAAGTGTGCTTCAAAAAATAGGTTAGGGATCTATGAATAAGAAATGACATAGAAAGTTAGATTTGGTTAGGGGTAGATAAATGGAAATAACTTGCTATTATTTTATACCATAGTGAACATCGATGGTTGGTATGACCATCAGTGGTTAAGGTGACCATCAATAGTTAAGGTGGTCATCAACGGTTGGATAAATCTTTGGCAGTTGAAAAAACCATTGTTGGTTACTGTGTGTAGGCCTAGGTTGATAAAAAAAATTATTGATGGGATCACATAATGTAATTCTAATATATTTTCTTGTACGAGGCTTATTGTAAAATAAAAATAAAGTAGTTAAATATTGAAAAAAATACTTAGCTTATAGAAGGTTGGTTAGATGAATGGTTGAGGTGGTTAATTCATCGATAGAGTTTGATGTGATTTTAGTAGAGTAATTATGCTTGGTTGTCATCTAAGAGGTGGTAGTAAGTTATATCTCTAATTTTATGGCTAGATTATTGGATCACTAGATGAAGTGACCTATAACAAAACTCTAAATGTAAAAGCTATTGAATTCATGGATCTCACATCCTATTCCTCTCTTCTTATAGGCAAAGAAGGAGAGGTGTAATAAGATGTTAATTGAAATTTATAATTATAAATCACACATGTAATGGCTTGCACATGTATTTAGATGAGTTATTTTTAGAAAACTAAGGTGGAGTTGATGTGGGTGTTTAGTTGGTTAAGCGGTGCAACCATGACCATCAGCAATCAAGGTGACTGTCGATGGTCAAGGGCCAAGGTTAAAAGGTGGTTAAATGGTAGTTTTAGTTAGTTAGTTAAACTAACCATGGTTATGCTTACTCAAGGTTGAAAGGGTCAAACTGGTTCTAACAGGGTCCAAGGGTGTTTTGACATTCAGAATTATGGTGTGTAGATTTATGGTGTTTACATTTACCCCCTTTTTATTATGTTTCTTGAATAAAAAGATGAAAAATAAAAATGGATTATTGGTAAAAGGTCAAGCTACCTCAAATATGGGAGGAGATATTCCCCCTAAATTCAAGAGTAAATGAGGTAAAATAGAATTAGGTACAGGTTTGATAAGTGGTGAGGGTGATGCTAAAAAGGGTGAATGATAGATTAGGTATTAAGGTACAAATAAGTATACAAAGTGAAACAAAAAATTTGATAGCCAAGATCATGAATAGACTAGGTTTTCATAGCTAGTAAAAATAAATATTGGTTGTTAGAAGGACAAGTGACAAGTGGACTGCATGACTGCATTTAGGCGTGATAGCTAGGTACATTCATAAATGCAAGTCTCATAGGTGATGTTAGTGTTTTTGTGGGTATCCATGGTAGGAAATACTCTTGATGAAAGCAAAAATTAGTCAAGTGTCATGATTATCTAAGGTAATAATTTCTCTTGAAAAGACATAAATGGGTCAGGTATGTGTGAGGTGGTGAAACTGTAAAAAGTGGTCAACATGGTAATGTTATCGATGCGATAAAAGGACTAAGCAAAATTCATTGTAAAATGCATGCTAGTTGGGCCTAAATGGACTAATGTTGAGATGATGAGGTGGTTGGGATGGGTGGAGAAGGTAGTCTCCATAGGTGGGTGTTTTGAGTTGGGTTTTCTCTAAAAGGGAATGTCAAGGTAAGAGAAAAAATTTGAGCAACCTGACCATCGATGGTTAGGGTGATTAAAGGTGACCATCGGTGGTCACCTTGATAATTGATGGTCAGCATGAAACCCCTAAAAGACCATAGTCAAAAGTAAAAATTAAATCATTTTTACTCATTTAAACATGTTCTTGTTTTAACTTTGGATTTCTATGTTTTGGTGTATTGGGTGAAGTTTGTAGATGATGATAACTAAGGTGGATAATTGATTTGTGAGTGGATTGAGTGTTGAAGGGTGGCCTAAGTAGGATGTAGCATAAATGTGGACATGGTTGGGTAAGGGGTCCATAGATTCTTCCTTGATAATGGTCAAGGAATGGGGTAGGGGTTGCACTTAAATTGATATTTTAGGTGTATTTGGCAATAATATGGAAATTTACATTTTTTAGTTTGGGTCATTGTTTGGCTAGGTTGGGTGGGGTATGCCCTAGTTAGGTTTTATATGATTTTGGTAAAATGGGTAACTAATTCAAAATTTGGATAGGGTAGGTTAGTTATGGGTAGGTTGAGGGTAGGAATGGATTATGTGGTACAAAAAAGGGTAGTTTATATCTTGTTTTAGGTGGGTTAGGGTTTTGGGGTATTTATATCATGGTCACACATAATGACTATCAGTGGTCATCCTAATCATTGATGGTTGATAACCATCGACAAAAGGGATGTCTGATCATTAGTGGTCATAATGACTGTCGATGGTCTCCTAGTGTAATATAGGTTTTTAAAAATGTTTATTGTATTTTAAGGCATAGTAGGTGTTAATTGTTTGGTATAGGCTGACCTGTAGGGTAAGTGGTATATTTGGTGGGTGTAAATGTTAGTTTCAATAGGTAGGAGTTGAATAAATGGCCAAATGGGTAAGGTTAGCTAAGTTGAAGGAACTTAATTTATAGGAAACAATATTATAGGTGACTAAGCTTATTGTTAGTGATTTATTGTAAGCATGAGAGATGATACAAATACATGATTAAGTGTCACACATATTCATAAAGGTTCACTAGGGGATGATCCTAGAATATTAGGCCTAAATGGAGGAGGTTAGGTTAGGAGTGATATGACACTACCAACACGTGTTGCATGCTACATCTATGATAATGGCCCTCATTGAGAGATGAGATCCATACATGAACACCTTCCTTCTACTAGCTAGTCATCTTATGATCCTATTAAAGGATGTATATAAGATCACTTAGCTACACATGTAGGGTGATTTAATTTACCACATTGAGTGGGAAGAATGAGATGAGTTTTTAATTTAATATATGGGGATGACTAGGATCATGTCAGGTGGCATGCTAGGGGATTATGATACTCTATGCTCTATCAAAGGGAGAGGGGTGAGAGGAGATTGCTGGTGATGATGATAGAAGTGTCATAATTTTCCCTTCCTAACTTTATCAGTGGGAGGTTCCCATACTTTCTACTAGGGGTGTTAGTTGAGGTGTTATTGGGGTATAGAGTGTTTGGTGGGTAACTATGCTTTTGGCATATATATACATAGATATATGGGGCTTTAGGGCCCATAGGAGATATGGTATTAGTGTCAATCTAGTTCTACACTATTGGGCTTATGAGCACATTTGAGTGATGAGGCTAGTGGGGATACCATGAATAGGATACACTCAAATAGATTTACTAATGGGTTACATGAGGTCGAGAGATGAATTTACTACTTTAGGAGTGGGTGGAGGGGCTCATGATGTAGATTGGTTTAGGGGTGCATAGGTGTAGTAGTGATGTTATTTAGAGACCATATGTTGGGTTCTTAAAGTGGGCTAGCTATAGGAGGCAAAATCTATCCTTATAAAGTTATAGGTAGATCTTTGACTGGAGGGATGGAGAGGTAAAGCTCATCACATTTGATAAGGTGTGTATGTATTTCAACCTAGCTCAAGGTATTCTAGGTTCATTCTAATATATATGTATGAGGATGTGGAGATCCTACTACCAAAGCCACATCCAATGAGGATAGTGTTTAACTATGAGGAATTGCTAGTGAGGCCAACAATTGATGATGCAAGCTTTATAAATGGTTACTTGGCATGGTATCATGCTCTATACACAATAGCAGACATCGGTGGGGATTATGGTGGTAGGAGGATAATGGATGTAGACCTATCTAAGAGAGGAGGCTAGAGGGAAAAGGTACAAGGAGATGCCCCAAATGCATAGATAAGAGCAGTGTTAATTACAAAAAAGGCACATGTTATAGTACTACAAGGTTAGGTGGTAGCCTTACAAGGCTAGGTGGCTATACTAAGAGGTGATAGGGACCAGACTAGAGATTGACCAGCCTTAGTCACACAAGAGAGAGACTCCTTGAGACATAGAAGAGGAAGAGGAGGAGATGCATTAGTTATAAGACCATTGAGTATGATCCCCATAGCATGATACCTATCTATAGTAGAGGAGTTATGATATTATGAGGTTATATTCTTGAGGTGGTATCCTAATGTGCCTTGATGGGTTGAGTATAAAGCAAATTTGGTAGGTAGTGCCAAAATGACATCACCAATTTAGTGGGCTACATCTATAGGTAGACAGACATGTACTATAGGGGGATAGGCACTAAGACCTAGTGGTGCTCCAAGAGATAGTGGTGCCCTAGGGGTAGAACTATGACATAGTTCACATATTTTTATTTATTATTATATATCATTTTGATTCCAACCTATGAGCCAATGTGAAGAGATGACATTTTGAGAGAGACATGATTATTGGATTGTCTACATTATAATTTTATTGACTCATGATTTATATATATACTTCTTGCTTATTGCTTATGTTCTATCATTTTATTTGATGTTATGGGATGATGTGATGTTTATAGTGATTATGCTCATGTTATGGATACTTTACACTAATATATAATCACCTAGGTAGGCATGTGATGGCTTTTATTTATGATGTTGATGATGCTTATGTTAAATTTTAATAAGTATACACTTCCTTATTTGTATTTAGACATGTGGTAAAAATTGTTAGTTGCTTAATTGTTCATGGATGATTGATTTTGACATGATGATGGATATTCTAATGATGGTTATTTTTTCTTATGATATATGTTGATACAAGTGTTGTTATTTCATTTAAGATAAAATACATGAGGTAAGTTAATTAACAACACTAGATGTGAGAATAAAGAATATAATCAAGAGATGAATGTTTTAGTTAAAACATCAACGAGTTATGAGAGGATAAGAAGAGAGCATGATTCCTATTATTTGACAAGGACTAAAAAAACCAAAGTTGGATTGGCTTAAGGAACATAGGCCCTTCAAATGCTTTGCATTAGCATTCGATAGTTGGTTAAAAAGGTGTCTTGCTCACATAATGTTGAGTAATCTCAAAATCCCTTGATTATAGTGTATAAATGGGAGACTAATTAAAATGAAACCTTATTATGACACTAACATGCCTCTTTTGTAGGTTGTTAAAGAGCTAGTATAAGCAAGCCTATGTCATACAAAGTGTAAACTAATTGATGTAGGAAATTGACTCATGAAATCCAATCGCAACTTTCAATTTTTTTACCTATGAGAGTCGATTATAGCTTTCAAAATTATATTGATTTTGTTATCACTTGATAATGGATCTTTTGCTTGTTTTAGTTGTTGTTTAGGGGTTGGAGAATTTGATTGATGTGGGAGGTTTCCAATAAATTACTTATTTTGATAAATGATTTTACTTAGCCATCCTTCAAGGGAGTGTTCTAAGTCTATATGTTTTTTAATGATTTTGATAGCTATCCTTTAAGGTAGTAGTCTACCTTACTTTGATTAATTCCAAATATGATTTCAATAGCTATCCTTTGAGGGAGTAGTCTATGAATGCTAGGAATGACCCATGATTGCTATTGGTTTGGGTTTTTCTTTTTTGTTTGACAGACGTGCTTATATGGGCTTAAGGATTCACATTTATGAAGGAAAAATTAAAATCACAAGAAGGTTGAGTATGTGTGCAAAGGTTTTGGTGACAATGATCATGGGAATCTATCCTATAAGAGGGGTGAGAAATAATATGATAATCATGCCATGCTAGAGCCTTAGTACCCATTGTTCAAGATGGGGCTATGATTGTGACAAGTAATCACATGATTCAATTTTAATCAGTTTCCCCTAAAATAGGGAGATGAACATGGTTTGAAAGCAAGGGATGAGATTAAGTCAAACAAAATATGAGCTTGATCCTTCTTAACAAAAGAAAGGATGCAAATGCAAAGTATTAAGGGGCTTAGGTTCTAGATTTACATTGAGAGAGGACAACTGGTAAGATCTTGATCTGTGCTTATGGATAATGATATAAGGTCCAAGCTAATTGAAATCAAACTTTCCCCACTTCCTTTTCTCCATATTGGTGACATGTTGATTTTCCTTTAAGATGAGGTTTATGATTTTGAATTATCATACCCTAAGGTGTTTTCTATAGGCACATTTGATGTGATCTTGATAGACATGAAAATGGGTAAGGGTGGGTAAGAAACACTCATCGAGTAGCTCAAGTTGGGCTAAATGGTGTTGATGATAGTCATCTTTAGAAATGAGATCTGCAAAGATATGAAAAGAGATGGGATTTAGACCTCAAGAGGCAAGATAGCCTCCACTCTAAACATAATATAGAAAGGGGTAACACTCGTAGGGGTTCAAATTCTAGTATGATATTCCCATAAGGTAAAGGGTATGTGCAAATGCTAATCCAAACTAGATGCATTGACTATTTTAGTGAGCATGTTGTTAATAGTTTTGTTAGAGGCCTCTACCTATCCATTCACTTGAGAGATATAGGGAGGAGAAAATTAAATTAATACTTAATGTGTCACAAAGACCCTAAACTTGCTTTTTATTAAAATATTTACCATTTTTAGTGACAATTTTGTGAGGAACATTGAAATGGTAGATGATGTAATTATTGACAATTTTGACCTTATAGGTCAAATTATCACCCCTATGATTCAAAATTTTACATACCATTTTATTTTTCTTTGTGAGTCAGTATGTGGTCGTAAAAATTCATTGAAAAATCCATGGTTAATAGGACTTAAGGTTGTTTAGGTGATTTAAGAACTTTTCCTTTAGTTGTCTTGTACTTGTTTAGTCATTTCCTGACTTATTTGAGCCATTTTTAGTGGCGTGAAGATTCTAGAGTGTATTTATGAGTTTAATATCATGTTTAAAGGTCATTATATCCATAAAAAATTAATAATCATGTTGATCGCTTTCTAGACTAATTTTATGACTCATTTCTATACAAAATTTGACCATTTTGTGTCATTCAGAGAAGGTTTTGATAGTGTATAATTAATAAGAAGATTCATTCCATATTTATTAACCTCATCATATATGCGAGAGATTATATAAAACATTTTATGTAATTTAATTCAGATTTCCTTGGTGAAAATAGCATTTTCAATGCAAAATAGGCCTTTTTGAGGCATTCACTTTGGTTTTCAAAGACTTTTTATGATAACATCATCATATTGGATTAATTGGGTACCTAAAAGGTCATATCAATGGTCTAGAGGAAGTTATACATTAAAAATTTATAAAATCCAACTTTGCTCCAATATTGACCTTCCTTGCATGTTTAGAAGGGTAGTTTTTAAATGGTTGGTACGAGAAGAGGAAAGAGATTTGGGATATTAAACTTTTTAAATTTTTATGGGTATGATTAATATTGAAATTATTTTCATTGTTTCATATATTGGTACCCTCATCTTTATGAACAATCGCTATGAGTAATAACATGCCATTATAGCCTATGCATCTAAGAGGGGTCTGTTCTTGAACCTATTTATAAATATAAAAAAATAATAGGGATAAATGGTTTTGTGGAATATTTTTTAGGTTAATTATTATAATTTTAATCATGGTCTCATTTTATAACTCCTTTCATAATGGAATTTAAATAATAAAACCTTGTTTCTTTCACTATCTTTGAGAATGGTCTCTTAGGTTAGTTTTGAATCAAAAAATGATTTTTTAATCATATTTTTTCATATTAATAGGTTATAAATGTATTATATAAGTAAATTTACACCTTTTTCACCAAGTAATAGCTCATAATTTTCCATTTTGGGTATATCTCATTTGAGAGAAATTGAGCTGAGTTTCCTAAGGTTGCAGGGTTTTAGTATACTATGGTGAAAGTATTGATGTTTCTTAGGGTGTTTTATTTATCCATTACTCTCGTTAATTACTCTTATTAATCTCATAACCATTAATCCATTCACCATTAAGTATGAAATCTTCATAATCCTCACATGGGGTCAAAATTGTAGTTTTATTGCATCAGTCATCATTAGTAAGGACTGTATTATTTATGAAGGTTATATTTACTCCAAAATATGGTTTGTTTTCAATTAATTAATAGGCCATCAAATTTTACATTAGTAGTCCATGTGAAGGATACTTAAGATAAGGTAGGGTCATCAAAGGACTCTTCATCAACATCAAACACTGGGCCAAGATTCCCAAGAACTTAGATTTGAAGTAATTTTCAATGGTAAAAGGTAGTTTGAGGACAAGGAAGTATTCAAATAATAAATGACATTAAAATATTGGATAAATAACCTCATGGTATATAAATCAATTGTACTCACTTCATGTAACTCCAAGAATGAATTAGATAGACTAAGTGTCTCTTTAAAAGAAAACCTTGTCTACAGTAAGGTTACATCAACAAGGGTCTAAAAAAGAGACATGATAGAATGGCATCCAAGTCAAGAATCCAATACACTTGTCTGAGGTGTAATGCGATCATCCATCCAGGTCCCATGCTCTAGAACAAGGTCTTAAGTGATTGAGGATGTAGTTTAATAACCTTTAGAAGTCATGAGACAAGAATTAAAACTTAGTCTAAAGTTACTTATAGTAGTCATTACTACTATCACAAAGTACAAGGAAGGTAAATGGTTTGAGGATACCATATGAGTAAGTTTCAAGGAGAATGGCTGAGTTATTCACTAAGCTAATATTCCAAAGAAACTTGAGTAAATTTAACCATTGAAGTGAAAGTTTAGGGCCTAATAGCAATCTCAATACCATCTTCTTTTCAAAAATTAAGGTATTTTTGGAAACTTTAAGGTAAACTGGTTCCTTGTTTCCAAATAACCTCACAATGGTGATAGATGCTTCTTCATGGAGGTTATGAGTTTTTAGAGTAGTAATAAAGTTATGAGTCATCATGATGCCTTAAGACCATATTTTATGGCCCTCCTCTATCTATATAAAGGTCTGACTTAGTTAATGGACACCATTGGAGTGTTTCAAAAGATGTCTTAGTGGATGAAGATGGCTTCCAAAAGTGCATGATAGCTCAGGTATATGTATGTGAGCTAGGAGGTAGTTTAATAACCTTTAGAAGTCATGAGACACGAATTAAAACTTAGTCTAAAGTTACTTATAGTAGTCATTACTACTATCACAAAGTACAAGGCAGGTAAATGGTTTGAGGATACCATATGAGTAAGTTTCAAGGAGAATGGTTGAGTTATTCACTAGGCTAATATTCCAAAGAAACTTGAGTAAATGTAACCATTGAAGATAAATTTGAGGGCCTAATAGCAATCTCAATACCATCTTCTTTTCAAAAACTAAGGTATTTTTGGAAACTTTAAGGTAAACTAGTTCCTTGTTTCCAAATAACCTCACAATGATGATAGATGCTTATTCATGGTGGTTATGAGTTTTTAGAGTAGTAAAATAGGTTATGAGTCATCATTATGCCTTAAGACCATATTTTATGGCCCTCCTCTATCTATATAAAGGTCTAACTTAGTTAATGGACACCATTGGAGTGTTTCAAAAGATGTCTTAGTGGATGAAGATGGCTTCCAAAAGTGCATGATAGCTCAAGTATATGTATGTGAGCTCCTAAGATTAATTTAGTTGATTCTATAAAGGATATTCACATCCATTTCATAACCTTCCCTTACCACTATTGTCTTACTTTTCTCACTATCTCCGTACTATGTTTCACCCTATTTCGTGCCCTAATATCCTTATCACTCCACTCCCATCCTTATTCACCCATCCACCCTCCTTCATAATCCTAAAATTTGTTAATAATCCTAGATGTACCTTTAGTAAACTTTCAAATTAATGAGCCAATATAAATAAGGGTACACATTTGTCTACCCTATTAGGGACGTAGACCACACACAGTCATCTATACAGTGTTATCCATGTCATGAAATGTAGATTGAGAGAAGGTTGTGGTTGATAGGACTGAGGTATCTTATGGGTGATTCATGGTTAGTGAGGCTTGAGGATCCCAAAATATAATACATGTGAGGGATTTTGACACTATATAAAATTCCTAACATAGTGATACCTAACCTACATGAAGCATTCATACACTCATCGTCAATTTCTATAGACTTTTATAAGGTGGCTATGTAGAGAGAGAATAAAGATTAAAATGGCATAATGAAGTTGATAAAGACTTTAGTATGAGGGTTGAGGCCATAGTTTTGAATTCATCAATGCTACATAAATATCTCATAACCCATTTTAGAAGGCAATATAGTCAACATACCTTGAGTTTTCTCATCATGAGGGTTATTCAATGGTTCAAAGAGACTAGAAAATTTAAAGGAAGCTTAAGCATGAAATTATATACATTGAAACTTATAAGTTTAAATTCCACTTCAAAGAGCCATATATCAGTACAAATTAACACTTACAATCAGTCTCATAAAGACTTGATAAGGTTCTAGGATAGTTACAAAGTGTCTTTTCTAAAAAGGTGTGGTTGATTATGTTTTGTCAAGTAATTAACATCAAAGGGGAGGTGTAATCAAGGTTATGATGGAATTTAAATAGTATTGGGGACCTTACAAGATAACCATAGTAGGATCCTTCACCTATAGTCTCATGGTAACATAAAGCCAATAGTCCAAGTTGTTTTTTAAATATGGATGCTTGGTTAGTGAGGTTTCCATGGTTAAAGTTGGTTTCAAAGTGAACTTGGATGGTGATGGGAACAAGTGATGAGATAAAGTATAAGTAAATGAATATTATCAATGGAGAGAAACCTTTATTGTTAGTCTATACAAGGATCCTACAATTCTAAGCACTTACAGCTGCAGGTTAAAAAAATAAGGGTTTAGATGTAGTGATGATGTGTTATTGGGATTGACATTATGATTAATATAATAATTAATTATAAATTGTAACAATATTAACATAATAACTCAGATATTTATGATATTAAACCCTTAACATGATAACATATAGTGAAGATGAATCCCTATAGTCAAGTGATTGGGAAGCATGCTTTGTATTCACCTAAAATTTGATATATAGATTTTTATTTATAAATATTGTATGAGTGAAATTTTTTAAAAAGGAAATGATAATGGGAAATAATACTTTGGAGACATAAATAATGCTTTTATATCTTCCAAATACATTGAACTATAAGCTGACTCAAGCACTTATCCTCAGTCAAGCTCAGGTACATGAGGGTTCTTTCATCCACATGAGGTTTTGACACTTTGTATTAAGAACATGGAATGGATGAATCATCATGAATTAAGTGATAATTAAATTAAAGGATAAAATATTTCATGAATAAAATCTATAACAATTTACCTAAAATTAGACCAACATTTCCTAAGCAAAGGAACACAGTCATATAACCTAGAAACTAGACCAGTCAAAGTGAGGATTACAAGTTGAGGAACTGGGTAGGGTTATGAGTTCCATTAGGTCATATAACACATCAAAAATGATACTATATGTATAAATATATTCATATATAATTTAAATAAGGAATAGGAGGTTCAAAAAAGACACATACAATCCATATACCATTTGTGCACATAATCAATGCTTAAGAAGTTTGCCTTTGGATTTTTGGATATTTGAAGGTGATAGAAAGATCAATTTGACTTTAATTTTTATATAGGGAGTAATAATGACCCAAGTAACACCAAAAAATATTTTTTTTTCATGGTAAAATAAGGAACATATCATCTATTTTATCTCAGAGTTAGGCCACTTTTAGGCATGAATGGAGACAAAGAATGATGAGAAAGTGACCAAAATGAGCATTAGGTGGTCTTGAAATAATTTTTAGTGATTATAGATGATTAAATAATATTTATTGAGATGTAAAAAACATTAATTAATCCTATTAATGGTGATAAAACACTCATAAGTGTTGGTGGGTGGCCATTTGCACTTAAAACCCACTAACATAGACTAGGCCTTTTGCCCAACAGGGGGTCATTTCCATTTACAAGGTATAATTACCATTAAAAATAATTTTAAAATTCTAAATGGGGATATATAATATGTTTTAAATATTTTTGTTCATATAATAGGTCACAAAGAAGCCTCTTTTGGGTTCAAAAGCAAGATAGGGTGCACATAATGAAGGAATTCACTTGAGAGGCCATGTTTGGATGCTCACCCAATAAAAAAGGTTTATAATGGGACCTAAATTATTTAAGGGATGTTTAAGGTGGTATTTTAACTCAAATTTTTGTAATTTTTTCTCATGTTGGACGTTCAAATTTTATGAATCATCCTTAAGGGTGAAAACTACCAAAACCCCTCCCAAAACCCTGTTTTGAACTAGTTTGCAAGTTCTGAGTGGGAAACCCCACAAAACCACATATTTTATTTATTAAACCTACCATATTTTTTATATTAATATTATGGTTTACTTAATTTATTTTTTTGAAGTACATTCACTTGTAGGGAATAGTACAAAAATGGTACTTTTCTTATTTTTGAGCTAAAATAAGAGTTCCATGGATCATCCAAAGATGAAAATTGATAGAAAAAGAATATTTAGACTTGTTTAAATTTTAAAATATCAAATTTTCATAAAAAAATCATCTATAGGTTCCCAAACCATTCCATTATTTTGGGCTAGTCAGAAAATGCCTTCAAAGGACAAGCCTTCTAAAGGCCATTTCATGGTTTTGGTACTTGTAGGTGGTTCTTGACAACAAAAATTTACATGTATAATGGTGGGGGAATGATAAAATTTTTTTTAAAAAAAAATTAGGTTTAAAAACTATATGGTTTACCAAAAACAAAATTTATCTTCTAGGGCTTAAAGGGCTAATTAGGCCTAATTTGGCAGGCTAAATGGGCTAGAAGGCATATCAAATCTTAGAATTTCGATATGAAATATTGTATGGAGTTGTGCAAGGATAATGGGTACCTATAAAATGTATTTTTTTAAATCATCACTTCCATTTTATTCCAAACAAGGAAATTTTTTTGAAAATAGGGATACAAGGAATACATGGAAAACACATGATTTGATTGTCAAATCAAGATTTTTGTAGTGGTTTCTGCTTTAAAGCATCTTGAACCAGGTATTTTGTGTCCTCAAAAATAAATCCATGTGGTAAAATATCAGATTTGATGAAACTTTGAATAAAACTCCTTTTCCCTCTATGGCATAGTTCAAATTGAGCCTTTTGAGGGGTTTAAAGGCTAAATAGGTGCACATAGCCTATAAAAAAGACATGGAAAGTTGAGTAAGGATATTTCACGCCATGTTAAATATATTAAGAGGTTGATTAATAGTTATAATGAAATAATTATTTGTAAAACATCTCCAATAAGTTTAAATAGGAATCTTCCTCTTCTAAAGCCCATGTGCAAGACAAAGTAAATTTGTTAAAGGAGTATTATAAAAAAAATATTGCAAAGTGTTATATCATAATTAATGAGCCTATATAATGGTTAAAATTAAATACTTTCAAGGAATTGAATACCTACATCCATGGAAGAGACCTTTTCATCAAGGGAGACAAGAAAGCTAAAATCTAAGGGTTAGTGCAAGAATATAACACTCTCCAAGTGCTTTAAGATTAACCAAACAAAATGATGAGTATGATAAGACCCAAAAAAAAATTAAAATTTATTTTCTATGACACTTTATGAAGGGTCAATATTTGAGAATCTAAAAATTCTATGTAACATTTTTGGAGGAGCCATTTGATCAAGTTTGAAGTCCCCTACTTTGGGGCTATTTTATCTCCAAGAATTTCTTTGCTATATGTATTATTTTTTCCAAATTTTAAGATGAATTTATTATATTTTTATTGTGCCTAAATTCTTCCAAAATTTATATTCTCATTTTTAACAGAAATAAGAATCAAAATTCCTCTATTTTTAAGTCTTTCCTAGTGAAGTATATGTGCTTGTCATTGATATAACTTAGTGAAATATTTGTTTTCCTTGGTTATAGTTTGGTTTTGTGACTTAATGAGAGATTTTTGATGTTATACAAGTCATTATATGTTTCCAAATCAAGTTTTAATTCATGTAATAGATGTGAGTATAGTCTTTCTTTACATGAATTGAATTTGTAAGGTCCTTATTGTGAAATATTGATGTAGAAATCTTACTTGGGTGTAGTGAATGTGTGTGTAAGATTTTATCTTTATTATAAGTGTAATTTAAATAATTTTAGTTCAATTTTTTTTTGCATCACCTTCCATTTCAATTTTCATTCAGTTTCATCCATTTTCATTGTCTTTTACACCCTTTTCCTTGTTAGAATTAGTAAGTAGTAGCTTAAAAGTAAGTTTTAGTGAAAGAACCAAGGGAACCAAACCTATCTAGAAATTATCTCCCTTTTGAATTAACCCACACTTTGGAGAGAATCCATGTTCCAATAAGAGTGAGTAATTTCACAATTTTTCACAAGGGCACACTCTTGATTAACAACAATAATGGTTGATAAAGTCAAAAATATTTTCTACTTTGATTGACACTAGAGGAATAAGCTCTATCCACTTGGTGAAATATTTAGTCACAGTGATGATAGAATGATGTCACTAAAAATTATTTGGGTTGATTTTACCAATAAGGTCTAGATCCCATTATGAGGAGGGCTAGAAATTAGCAAAAACATGAAGACTATGGGTAGGTGTGTGATGTAGATTAGCATGTTGTTGACAATTAACACACTTTTTCACATAATCATAATAGTCTTGGTTAAGGGTAGGCCATTAATATCCAAGGTGAAGGATGATTTTACCTAAAATGAGGCCACTAAAATATCCCCTACATATGTAAACATGTGTTTCTTTGATATCATGAGAGGCTTTATGACTGCATAGGCAATGGAAGAGGAGAACATCAAAGCCATGTTTATAATTAATTGACCCCCATAATGGTATAAAATTAGGGACACTAGATAAACATTCTAAAATAATTCATAGAAAGGCCAAAAGGAATAATGGCAAGGTTAAGGTAGTTGAAGATATATTGATACCAAAGGTCAGGTTGGGTCTCCTTCACATTGAAGATGGTGGGAGAATCTAGTTTGACATAGGAAGGTTGGGTAAGTATATGGATAACAACAAATAGATTAGATTCAAAGGGTGTAGACAAGATCTAAGATTCAAATGAAGCCATGGTGTCAATGAACTTATTATTAGATCGTAGGGTTGACTAGATGTGGTAGTGTTCAAATGATGTTAAGATGTCATCAACTATTTGTTTGTACTATTGAAAAACATCATTCTTACACTGGTAAAAACCATTGATTTTATTGACGACAAGTTGGGAATCACCAAAGATGTTGATTTTTTTGACTCTCAAAATTAAAGCAGTCTAAAGGCCTATCACTAGGGCTTTGTACTCATCTATATTATTGTTACTTTTAAAGTCAAGCTTAAAAGATAAAGGAATAGGTTCATCATCAAAGGGAATAAGGATGATGCTATCTCCCAAACCACATTGACACTTTGATCCATCAAAGAACATGGTGACTTGATAGGTGAAATTCACCTAAGAGAGGGTCATGATGGACTCATTAGGGAACCCAAGAGGAGGAGGTTGGTTGTCTTCTAATGATTCTTTAGCCAATTGGTCAAAAATGATTTGACCTTTAATTAAATTTTTTTAAAGGAACTCAAGGTCAAAATTTGCTGAAATCATGAGTCACTTGGCCATAGATTTGTTTTAGTATGGCTTAAAGTGTATATACTTGAGTGGGTTGGTGTTGGTTATGATATAGGTTTTATGGTTAAGAAGGTAGTGGTAAATTTTGGTGGCCACAAAAAATAAATCTAAGAAAATTTTATTAGTATGGGTGTATTGAGTCTCATACTCTACAAACATATGACTAATGTAGTGGACAACTTGCTCTTTGTGTTGTTCATCTCAGTGAGCAAGCATTTCCCCTAAGAAGTGGTTAGTGGTAGAGATGTAAAGGTAGAAAGGTTGGTTTTCCTTGGGAGGGGTGAGGATAGGTGGAAACAAAACATACTTTTTTAGTGAATTAAAGTCCTTTTGATAGTTGTTATTCCACTTAAAACATACATCCTTATTCAGAAGGTGATGGAAGGGTTGACACCAATCTAAGAGCTATGAGTTGAAGTGATGGATTGATTGGAGCTTCCCCTAAAAATTCTAGAGTTGCTTAAAGTTAATTAGAGGAAGAATGCCAAGTATTTCATTGATTTTGGTAGGATCAACCTCAATTCCCTGAAGGGATACAATAAAGCCAAGCATTTTTCCTGACAAGACCCCAAAAATGAACTTATTTAGGTTAAGGTAGACATGGTAATGGATAAGTCACTCAAAGATAATCTAAATAATTACCAAATGATCCTTATGATATTTGTATTTCTCAAGAAGGCCATCCACAAAGTTTTCAATAATCTTGTCAATAAAGTCATGGAAGATGAAGGTCATGGCACATTGGTAGGTTATACTAGCATTATTTAATCCAAAAGGCATGACTATATAGTAAAAGGTTCCCCATGGGGTAATAAAGGTGGGTTTTTCCTGATCTTTATGGGTAATTATGATCTAATTATAACCCTTGAATCCATCCATAAGATATAACACCATGTGGTTGGCTATAAGATCAACTAGTTGGTCAATGTTTGATATAGAAAAGTCATATTTGGGGTAAGTGAGATTGATGTCATGAAAGTTCACACAAATTCATAGTATCCATGTGGCTTTGGTGATAGGAACAATATTTAAAACCCATTTGGGATAGTCAATGGATTCAAATAAATTGATAGATAGGAGATGTTGGAGCTCTTCCTTAATGAGAAGGGCTATGAGAGGGTGCATTCATCAATTTTTTTTCTTAACAAACTTGTCATCACAATTGGTGGCTATGTTATGGGTGGTAATGTTGGGGTATATTAAAAGAATATCATGATAAAATCAAGAAAATTTTATGTTGCATTTTTAGAGGAAAGAGGAGAGGTCTTGAAATTCCTTAGAATTTAGTGATTGGCTAATTTTGATAATGCAGGGTTTATATGAAGTGCCCATGTTGATATCCATAGTGGATTTTCTTAACATGGTTGAAGTCTCAAGATGAAGGGATTTATGGATGGAAGAGTTTGGTGTACCAAGGTAGGTGAGATTGGAATCATATTTTTGGCAGTAAACCATATTAATGGTAGGAGAGTCATCTCCTATCATCTCAAGATGGGTCAAAGGGATGGTTATGTTTGCCCCGTCCTTTTGATAGGTTATGGGTCTGAGGTTGATCATGTTTAAAAAAAAAAAGTTTAGGGGGGATGATATCATCCTCCTCACACTTAGGTGAATAAGAGGTGGGTGAGGACGGAATGCCTTCCTTAATAATGGTGGTGGTAGGTGGTTTCGTTTTCCTCTTGTTGGGTAAGATGAAACCGAGGCCATGTTTCTCATGAATATTTCTAGTTTTAATGGAAATAAAATTATGTGGGCCATGCTCATATCATCCCAAACTAAATCCTTTCCAAGCATACCTATGGAGGTATGTCTTGGTAAAACCTAGGTTGTCCAAATAGGAGAAAATAGAGGTGAATGGTCATGGTGAAGAGGAGGTGGTAGAAGCATTAAGTAGTTTGTTAAATCCAACAAAGATGAAATAGGTTTGATAGTGTGAAGGTCCAAAGGGAATAGTGGATCCTATATTAGGGTCATACTCATGTTGGTGGTTAAGTTTCCTATACTCTTGAGGATTTAGGAAAGCATCAAGGGAGAAGAAGAAATATTGTCCTAGTGAAAGTCATTGGAATGTGGATTCCAAGTGATCTATGATGGGAATTTGATCCAAAGGGATGGATGAGATAGTATATGCCTCATTGGTGGAAGAATATATGGGTTTCTTCTTCATGGTTAATGACTTATCTTTGGTTGATGAGGGTGTGCTATATGGAGGTAGGAGAATGTTGTTGGGTTGATAAGTCATGTTACATAATGAAAAGGGACTTGGGTCAGCTTGTATAGTGACAACCTAGCCTTCATGCTCAAATTTGATGTAATGGTGAAGGGTAGAAGGTACAAAACCCATTGAGTGAATCCAAGGTCATCCTAGTAAGACATTATACTAGAATTCACCTTCCACTACATATAAGAGTATGACAAGTGTGTACGGTCCTAAATGGATATGGAGGATAAGAATTCCCAAAGTGGTGGGCATGGTGTTGTTAAAATATTAGAGGATGTCTAAGGTTTTGGACATGACATTGTCTAGTAGTTTGAGTTGATCATAGGCATGTGAAGATATTATGTTAATACTAGATCCTCCATCAATCACAACTCATTTGATGTGGGTTTGGTTGATGTAATATATAATAAAGAGAGGGGGATCTGGGTCATCAAGATAGATAGAAAGTATTTCCAAATCCTTAAAGGTGACAAGGTTGGAAATTTAGAGAGTGCCAAGAAAGGTTACCAGAGGTTGAGGGTCTTTAAGTTGGACCTCTACTGATTTCAATGCTTATATCATTTCTTGGTGATTACGAGGTGAGGTAGATATCAAATCATATAGGCTCATGTTCATCATGGTTTGGTGAATTTGTTTAAGAACCACTCTAATGATTGATTCAGAGGGGTTGGATTGGGGGTACCCAAATTAGATACCTTGGGTTTGGATAAAGGTGAAGGTGCTTGATTTTGACTTGGTTGGGAGGTGGAAGATGGGTATATACATAAGATGGACACTTTATCCTTCCCCTTATCCTTATAATGAGTGTGTGATCATGTATCATATGAATAGTATGGGTAGAGGGAAGAGTTAGGGTAGGAAATTGATTTGGTTGTTTTCCACTCTGAGGTGAGAGTGGAGGAGTAGGTAGGTGTTGGGTAGAGGTTGTTATTAGTTGGATTGGTAATGGGCTCATGGGAGGTTTATCTATTAATATATCATCCTCATCATAGATCTAACTAATTATGGTTTGGAGAGATTTGTAGTTCTCCATGTCATGCCTTAGTTTCCTATGATAGGATCACACTTAACAAATGTTATACTAGAATAGTTTTTGACTAAGAGGATTGAATGGCCTAATAGGAGGTAACTTCAAGCAAGAAGGTTATAGTAACCTTTGTAAAATGGTTGAGTAAGGCTCAACTAAAGGTGGAGAGGGTTTACAAGTTTTTGTCTTAGTTGGTGAGGTGGAGGTCTTTTCATAAATAGGTTTGGTGGTAAAGGTCTTGGGTAAGGTGGTGTTTTGAGTTGATGGTTTTAGTTTTGGTAAGGTAGAGGTTGATAAGTTAGAGGTGGGAGATTTTAGGGTAGGTAGTTTGGTTATTGATGGTTTTTTGAAGATTGGTGTGTCAAAAAGCAAGTGTGTTAGTGTAATCAATAATGGTAATTGGGTTTTGGTTGAGATGATCTTCTTCCCAATAAAAGTGGAGGGATGAGACCCAAAAATAGAAGGCAAGGTTAAGGGAGGTAAAATTTTGGCCTTCTAAGCTTTTTTTATCTTCACTTCCTTAGTTGATTTGGTTTTGTGTTTGATAAGGTAAGTTTTAGTATCAAGGATGGGTGATTAAGGCTCTACGTAGCAAAGATGCCAATGTTTTTGGTTGGTTCATATTTTTTAGTTAGAGAAGGTGATTTGGTTATTTGGGTTCTTGGTGCTTTGGATGGTTGAGAAATGGTTGGTTTGGTATAGGGTTTTATTGGTTTGGTTGATAATGTAGGAATTTAGATAATGGAAGTGGTGGGTTGGCCTACCAAATGTGTGGTTGGAGGCTCTTGTTTGGTAATGTAAAGAACCCCAATTTTTCCCAAAAGGTGGCTCAATCCATGTCCAATTTAGAGACAAATTTTAATCTCTCAACTAGTCTACAGAACGTTTTGTAGACTGGTTTGGTTCCCTGGGTGGTGGAATCAAAGGATGAACCCAGAGGTTGAGAAATGGGAATGGTGACCTCATCCTTTTCATCAATCAAATGATGCATGGTTTGGATGGGTGGTTCCTCTATGGGAGGTGTAGGTGTGGTGGTTTATTCCTTGGAAATTCTATCCAAAGGTAAAGTAAATTGCTTGTTAGATAAGGGAGAAGGTAAAGTGGTGGTGGTTGCTTGTTTAGGGATGCCAATTAAAGGAAGGGTTGATGTATCCACTATATCAATAAGTGTATGAGGAGAGATGGGTGATTCCTTAGTTTGGGTCTCCAAAAGAGAAGGTAATTCTACTACCTTAATAAGTGGAGATGGTAAAGAATAGGTAGGTTTTTTAAAGTAGTAGGTTATTCAATAATGAGTTTGTCAATAGCCATATTGATGGTATGGGAATCATGAGAACACTCAAATTTATTGATCTAATCATTTTTAAGTGCATGATTAGGAAAAGGCTATTTAAAAATGTCAAGGGCTTAGTTTGAAGGTGAATTGGGGTTGTCTAATGTGAGCTCCCCCTAATCAATAAGGTATTGGATAATGATCTTGAAGGTATTATACCTAATAACGTCATGCCCAAATACTTGATGGAAAGAACATAGGTCATTCTCATTATACTAGCTAGGTTTAGGATGAGAGGAATCAAATTTTTAAGGAGGCTTGATAAGAGGATGTTGTATGATATTAGCTTTCAGTAAATTCTATATGATTGAAGCATAAGACTCCCCAATTAGAGTAAATTACTTATAATTGTTTTAGTTTTTTTTCATGTTTTACTTTTAGGATTTAGAGGATTTTGGTTGATTGACAGATGGTGGAGAAGTGACTTTAAGGACAAACACATTTATAGTCCCTTTGATTTTTAAATTGGTATTGGTTTGGTTACTCAATTTAGATCAAGAAGGCTCATTAGTTTTGTAGGTAACATTTTTGTTTTCAACTTTAACTTTCCTTCATTTATGGCTTTATTTTATAGTTTACTTGCCATGGTAAAATATTCATCAAAGGTTTTGAATCTCTGAACATGCAATGTATAAGAGATTTTTTTGTCACATGCCCAAGTAAAAATCTATATTAGTTTGGGTTGGGGTAAAGAGAAGGAAATTTGATTGATTGGGCTTCTCCAATGAGATACAAAATTAGCAATAGATTCATCATAAAATTTCTAGATAGAGTAAAGGTCAATGATGAAGACTGGACATGTTTATGGAAAAGATATCCAAGAATGTTTGGGCTAACTAGGTAAGGGATAAAAGAGAGTGTTTGGTTATGCCACTATATCAATCCAATGCTAGACCAGATAGGGACATAGGGAAAGTACAAAGAAGGGGGGTATCATCATAGGTAATTAAATAACATGCATGCCTAAATAAATTGAGATGTTATTAGGGATCCTCCTTAATTTAAAATTTATAAAACTTGGGAAGTTCCCACTGGGGAGGAGATGGTCTGATAGGGACAGATGGGTGGATGGGCTCATTATAGATCTAGTCATATGATAGAATTTTGTGAGTTCTAGAGATGGATGACTCTTGGGTGGTCATCTTATCTATGATCATTTTCATCAAATATATTTGGGGATATACACTTGAAAGGTTGTAAGTTGAATATTATTGTGGTGGTTGGGTGACATATTGGAAATTAGTAGGAGGTTGAGGATCTACCACATATTGATATGTGGACATAGTTAGTTGGGTGGATGCTATGTAGGGGTAGGTAGATATAGGTGGTTATGTAGTAGGTATAAGTACATACCATTGTGGGTTAGGCATGTAACTTGAGTTTGCTACAACTAGGTACCTATTGGGTAGAAGTAGTGGTTAGGTTGGTAAGAAAAGGAAGAGTAGTGACCTTTGTGTTGATTGGTGATAAGGTAAAAGGTATAGGTACCACAAGATTTTAAATTATAGTAGTGGTTATAGGGTTAGAGTTAGTTGAAGGAAGGTTGGCAATGCTAGTGGTAGGTACCCCCATGGTGAGGAGAGAATAGGTGGTTAATGGCTGGGTAATTCCTAATATAGAGGAGTTGGTGGGGGTACAAGGTATAAGGGTGTTTGTAGGTTGGGTAGGTTGGTTTTACACAATAGTATCAAAGGGATTATTGGTAGATGAGGAAGCTTGGGTAGTAAATTATTGGGTAGTAACTATAGTGATATAAGTGTTTCCAATAAGGTGGGAAGGCATACCATAATGTGGGTCTACATGTGGAACTGAGGTAGGGGTATGATGAGGAATAGTGTAAAGATAATGTTGAAGGGCCATATGATTGTTATCTAAAAAAGATGTAAAGTTTATATCTCCTTGGGGAACTTGCCAAGGGAAAGAAAATACACAAACAATCTCACCACTAATAGAGATAAAAGACAATAAAATAATAAGGAAATAAAACATACACTAAAAATTATATTAAGTCCTAAAGTAATTTTTATTATTTCTTTTGTCTTATGCCTTAAGCTTTCAAGAAATGGTGTGACTAAAATTGACTTGTAGAGCAGGTACTAGAAAATAAGTCTATGGATGGTTTCAATTTATGTTGAGGCTCTCAAAAAGGATTTGTATTAGGAATAAATATGTGGCTTGGTATTAGGGCCTACCCCCTCACTTCACACATTACAACAATAAAGGTGTCAGGTGCTTAGCCAATATATACCAATTTTTAGAGTTTATACTCAACCAAAGAGCTGACTAGGTTCTCCCCTTGGTAATAACATCAAAGTAGGATTTTAAAGAAAGGGTAAGGTGATCACTAGGTGATGAAATCCTATTTGGGCCTTGTCTCAAGTTTTTTTGATATTTAATTGATGAAGGTGGTTTGGTTTCATGTGTGCAACAAGAGTGATGTTACAATTGAATTACTTCTCTTTAATTTAACTAAGTGATCTAAGCTTACAAGTAACCAATGTATGTAATTAATTTTAAACCTAAAAGAAACATTGATTTCATTTATGATCACATAATAGATAAAAGAGAATATAGATGAAAATAAAATAAACCCAAGTAAAGACACAGGGTCCCATCAGGCATGCGAGAATGTTTCTTTAAATTTTAGCTTATATTTTGAGAATGGAAGAAGAAGAAATTAAATATGGGTATGGTTGAAAAACCTGTTTGATTATGTGTACATTTATTGAGATGATTATTAATAACTCCTCTTTGGCTTGGGAAGATGACCTACAAATAAGACAACACTAAAGAAAATGGTTGGTTAGATAGATATCTAGGTGGATTGCCTAATGCTAGCTAGATCCCAAAAGCAAGAGCTTCCTCAAGGAGTTATCAATTGACTTGTTTTTAAATAATTAAGTTTGGAAAACAAAAGATAAAGTACTTACATCAATAATCAACTGGTACTAAAATTGAACACAATAAATGTTTGATAAAGAAATTACTAGAAATGACTAATATAACAATAAGCAAGTCAACCCTAATACTACAAAAGTCAAGTGTGATTCAATAAATAGGTTAGGGATCTATGAAAAAGCAAAGACATAAAATTTTGGATTTGGTTGGGGGTATATGGGTGGAAATAAGTTGTTATTTCCTATGACAGTGACCATTGGTAATTAATTTGATCATCGGTGGTTAAGGTGACTGTTGGTGGTTGGATATACCATCATAGATTGAGACAACCATTAGTAGTTATTATGTGTAGGTTTGGGTTGATAAAAAGTCTAATTGATGGGATCATAGAAGGCGATTTTGGGAAATTGGCTTATACTAGGTTGATTGCAAAATACAAATAAATTAGTTTAATACTAGAAAAAAAATACTTAGCTTATAGAAGGTTAGTCAGATGAATGGTTGAGGTGGTTAGGTCATTGATAGAGTCTAACATGATTCTAATAGAGTAACTATGATTGGATATCATCTAAGGGGTGGTTTTAAGTGGGATCTCTAATGTGATGGTTGGATTACTATATCACTAGATGAAGTGACCTGCAAGCAAACTCTAAATGCAAAAGCTCTTGAGGTCATGTATCTTACCTCTTGCTCCTCTCTTCTTATAAGCAAGGAGAGGCATAACAAGATATTAACTAGGATTTATAATTATAACTTGTGCATGTAATTTCTCACACATGGATTTAGATGAGTTATTTTTATAAAATCAAGGTGGAGTTGATGTGGGTATTTAATTGGTTAGGAAATACAACACTAACCATTAAAAGTCAAGGGAAAAGGTTAAAATGTGGTTAAAGGATGGATTTAGATAGCTAGTTAAACTAACCATGGTTAGGATTGATTAGGGATGAAAAGGTCAAATTGGTCCCAATGGGGTCTAGGGGAATTTTGTAATTTGGAATCACGGTGTGAAGATTTCAAGTGTCTATAATATATTTTTCTTTATGAGATCATTCATAGTGCCAACTCTATTCAATTGAACTTGCATGTTTTCACTATTCTCATATTCTTTGATTTAGTAGTGGTATATTTCTATTTATAGGACTCATATAGCTCAGGGATAATGGGAAAATTGGTATTCTATGCCTCATATTATAATAAAATTTACCCCTCCTCTGATCATCTATATGCACAACCTTGTAGGTTATTATTTTAGATTTAGAGTAGTCTTACTATTTGAATTCACTCTTATACTTTGGGGACTATCACATCACCATGTAAATCATTGATAAGTTTATGATATATTTTTTAAAGCTTTCTTAGGTCCAGAGTTTCTTCGATTGATCTTAATACTATCAAACACCTAAAAATAGGATAGACCTGTAACTCTTTTACTTAGACTTGTAGGTGCACATTACCCTATCTTTTATCTTCTTTGACTATGGATGGTATTGAAAATATTATAGGGGATCTTAATTATATGTGAACATAAACTTATACTTATTATATTTCATTAAAAACAAAAATTCATTCACATATCATATGTTATCTTGTTCACTCTTGAGTTTTATTCAAGAACAAATCTTCTCTCTTGAGGACTATACCCTTAGTTTGGTACAGTAAAGATACTTTAGGAATAAATTTGGTCTTTAATGAGCATATAGGGAGTTTTATATGTTGGTACACATGTTTAACATATGCCTTGAATATAAATTTCAAGTCCAAATCCCTTCAATTATACCATATTTAGTAGAAAATATTAACTCTATCAACACCTTCAAACATGCAACTTCACATTTATTTTATGTTTAGTATATTTAGGATTATATAATTCCTTTAAAGGAACTGATGTGGACATAGGAGATAAAATAAAATGGATAATAAATGAATACATTCATTCTCATTTATGAAAACACATTTTAATCTCAACAACCCTGCCTATAACTCACAATACAATCAACAATGACATTTTTTGGCATTTGATATAGTCTATGATTAATTTTATTGAAGAGATATGAGGAAGATATATGAGGTTTGATTTATTTTATCATAAATTTTTCATTCAATAAAAAACACCTATATGCTTGAAAAACATCATACCTTCAAGAACCTTGTTTGCCATCTTTAAAAAATAACAAAACATAACATTTTACCATTTGACTAATCACACATGCCAAATTATGGTGGAGTATGATGTGGGAGGACTATTCAAACATTTTAATAACTCACACCACTTTCCATTTTCATTCTTGAAATTTTAAATGCATATAGACAATAAAAATTATGCATTTGGGGTTTTGGGAGGGTTTAAGGAATTTCTAATGCTCTTAATGATTGATCATAAAGGAGGAGCCTTATATCTATAAACCAATTTTAAAAATTAAAATTCCATTAGGTACCTCTCCTTTACCTAATATATATAATTATAACTCTCTCTCCCCTCTGTATACCATCCTGAAATCGGTGGACATTCTTAAGGTTGTCAATAAAATGATGGAGATAAGAAGGTTTTCTATCTATTTAGACATATAAGACCATCTTATGCATGAATTTTTATTTTTTGGGGCTATAAGGTGATCTAGACATGCTTCACCACCTAGTTCTATTGTTATTTGGTTGGAGATGCTCTGATCATGCATGAAAACCTATAAAAACTCCTCAAAATGTCCTCCTTATGGAATGGAGTTTGATCATTTTGACTAGTGCCTTGTTGGATCTTTGTGAGATATGTTCATGAAGTCCTCCCTAACATTCATAATTAAAATTTAATGTATAAACCTCTTTCAACCTACATTTTCTCACGTTACACTATATTTTGAAGGTGAAATAATAATAAAAGAGATTTTATGAGTGGGTTATATGTTAAATAAGGAATATTTATATACATTAACAAGGGGTATGTGCAAGAGGGAGAAAATATATTCTTCAAAAAGTATTACATGAAATAAAATATGCTCATTGACTTATAAAATTACTTGAAACATGTGGGTTTGAGACTTGAGATGCATAGACAAGCACAAGACAATTATAATAATTACCTTAAGTTTTCCAATATTACCTTAAACCATTTTAAAATCCTTATAAAATATCAATCCATGAGTATTTTTTAACCAATTTAGGACCATGAATTCACATTTCAACTATGCCACCTTAGAAGACCTTGACCCCTATTTTAAGCAACACCACTCCTCACCATGATAAGACAAGCTATGAATAATACAAGAACCTTCAAGGACTATCAACAAAGTCAAACAAGTCTAGATAAAAAAAATTCAATTCTACTCACTTATGCTAGCCAATTTTTGATAAAATATTTGGAGACCTCTTGGGATTGCATGTTTGCTATGCACTTAGAATAGTAGCCTTATTACATCTATTGGGCTATAGGGTCACCTTAACATAACACAAACATGACTTGGACCTTTAATGATGATTACATCCTCTTAAAAAGGATGAAACAAATGACTAACATCCCAAACAAAACAAATAAGAAACAAACTCACCAACAAGATGACTAAAACAAATAGGACACACATAGTGCTAAGAAGCACTTAGGGAAATAAAACACAAGAAACTACTATGTAAAAGTAACCTCATCAATGTTATTTCTAGGATATATAAGCCTAAAAATAACTTCAACCTCTTGAATGATATCAAGGTATGGCTACCATGAATTATCATGAACATGTTCTTCTCCACCTTGAGCTTCCTTAGACCAACTAATAGAGAAGATGACATCTTTTTCAACTTTTGAAAACTAGTCAAGAAGTTGATAACTAGATTTAAGAACATCAAACAAGTCTTTAGCAAGTGAAGTAGTCTATTAGGATGAAATATGTAGAATTTCCTATTCTTAGCCTTAATCAAATTGTAGTCCCCTTAAAAGAGCACATAATCTAATTCTAAGCCCATAAATAATTCTTGTAGTTATTATTCACATATTGGTGACTTATTTGGGTCTTATTTTTCTTCCATGGATGATGGTACGGTGAATTTCTTAGTAATAATATAGGATGAGTTGAATTCTAAATTTTTATCAACCTCTTGAGTATATACTCTGATCTTCACAAGCAGCTTATCATTATCTTCACATGGAGCTATAGGCACAATATCTAAGCTTGAACAAAAAATTTCTAACTCTTCACAAAAGGAAACTTATTATTTCAATGGAATCATGATAGATCTACAACTTTGCTTCTTCAAGATTTATATCTTACTCACTAGGAGCCATTAGAAATTATTTCAAACCTCCATCTTGTTCATGAGACTTAGCAAGACCAATAACCAAAATTTATTCATGAAGGTTTATCTCATACTTAGTTGTAACTTTATCAACTACTCCATGATCATACTGAACCCCTTCATTAAGACTCAATCCATGACAACTAAATTGGTCTTGTTATTCCTATGTGTAGAACAGAAGTTCATCTAACCACCCAAGGTCTAATTAATCATGTTTTTCTTGTTTCAAAATTGATTTTTCCTCTTATTAGGGTCTAATAACTGTTGCAACTTCATGTTAGGTTTCATGTTGATGCTCTAGAGGAGTTACGTTATTTCCAAGCACCTCAACTTATTCCATGAAATTATGGTATAGTTGCTAACATACCTAATTAAAATATTCTTCTTCATACTCTCCAAGACTATTACTATGAATATAGGTTGCTACCATGTTACCTTGTACTCCTCCATCAAGATCATATTTGTCCTCATATTTGAAGATTGAGTTATTTTCTTCTTGATAAAATGGAATACCAAAAGGTATGTCTTCATCATACACACTTGAATCACTCTCTTCATAGCCTTCTTGAGGCTTACTTGTAATTGACATTTTTCATCTTAGTGGATGCCACCTCATAATCCCTTATTGAAAAACTCTCCTTTTCAACTAAATTTTAATATTCTTCCCTCAATATAATAGGTTATTTCCTTAAAGGGGAGGTGGTGTGGGGTTAGGACAAATGATTAATTTGTGTGAAGGTTGAGAAGGTATCTTCCCAACTTGGGATTTTGAGGGTAGTAAGGTCATTGAAAAATTCTTAGATAGGAAAAAACAATTGTTAAGGATGTTCCATTATTCTCCTTCCACTCCCCAATCCCTCTATCAAACTTTGATGTATTTTTAACTTCACGGACAATTCCATCTTAAGGGATGAGAGAAGTATTTGGAAGTCTTAGAAACTCTCTTGGTTTGACTTCTACCACCTCCTTTTTTTCTAATTTTATATGGGTATGGGAGAAGGTTCCTTTTCAATGTTTTACATGATGTAATCAAGATGTGATCAATTATCATAGTCCCATATTATCTCCAAAATGGAATGGTTTAATATTCTTTAAAAAGAATATGTGGAGGTTATATGGGCATATGCTTTTCTTGATAGCATATTTCAACTTGAGTTAGATTTGGAGAAACAAAAACTAACTTGGAGTAAGGGAGAGCACATGATACTGATGTTGTTGATTTTTATACGTTTATGTATGAACTAACCTATTCTCCAAACACTAAATAAAGCCTCTTATTTGGTAAGTTTTGATTCTTCCTCTCAATAGTTTCCCACTTACTCTTAACCAATTATAACAAGTCTCTCCTTTCCTAAATGATTTCAATCTGAATGGAAGGGTTAAGGAAAATTAGACCAAGATCCTCTTCTCTATAAATATATCTCATTTTCATTTCATATTCTAATAGGATTTCTTTAGATTAGATAGGGATTGAGTAGGAACAACATAATGTTGACAACGCCGACAAGAGGGATAACTAAGCTACTAAGAAGGCTAAGTTGGGTTGAGAGGAGGCATATAATAATTTTAATAAGGTTGATATGATACTATTTGAGGGATAATTTTGGTGAATCCATGAATGCCATCAGTTTGATATGAATAATATGAAGGCATAGAATATACATTTCAATCAAATGAATGATGATATTACATACCAATTTTCTAATTTATAAGTACATGGGCTAATTAAAATAGATGTGGTTCACTTAGAATTGTTATTGATGCATGTGTTAATGAATATAAAGTTTATTGTATTGATGAGCATCATCAAAAAATCTTCAGTGTATGAAATCCTTGTCCCATCAGGCATGCAAAAATTGTTCACACACTAAATTACACCTTTGAGGAGGTTGTTCAAAGTTTCTTCATAAAGGTTATATCATGGATATACCTATAGGTTATGGGTGACCTAATGGTTGAGGTGAATATCTAGATAGGGTTATATCCTTTGATTCTTCACCTTGGAATTATTGCTAAACCTATTGATTGTTGGGAAAAGGGGACAAAATGACTAAACAATAGTAAATGGGAGGTGGTGGACAAGAATTGACACCCTCCATTTACCTATACTTCACTAATAACATGAAAAAGTATTAAAATATATTTCACTAACTCAACATTAATCTCTAAGAATCAATATTTCAATATGAAGGTGAAGATCAAGACAATAACCAAGAGGGGATGATCAAAAGGTCTCATAAGAAACACTAATGAAGCATTCTCTACACTTATCTAATGTAAGATCATGTAACACACTCCATATATAATATAATACCATGTAACACACTCTATATGAATTTATAAAATTAATAAAAACCTAAAATTATGTAATGACATAGGACAAATAAAAGAAAGATATAACACTACTAACATTCATCAACTATTCATGAAACATACACTAATTGTACTATTAAGAAGGTTGGAAATCAGTTTGTATTCATATCAAATGCAAAGTATAAGTGTTATTTGAGTAGGATTCACCATATTTAGGTTGAGAATCCTTTTACAAGACTTAAAAGGCCATACATATAGATAAATGAGATAGGAATATATAAGGTAGATGTAGAGAATCAATAATGACTATCATCTCATGATGAAGAAAGTTACAAACAAGAATGTCTATAGGTAGGTAGGTCTATGAACTCTTTTCAACATTTGTCATTTTGGTCTAATATTCCTCTTCAATAAGGTGGGGTATAGTGACTCTTGACCTCCCCATGGCTCATATCTCTTATTTTAAAAATGTCATTTCTTAGTCTAGGAAGAGTTACAAGATCATAATTTGACACATGTCCAATTATTATATTTGAAGCCTTGATATGTTATTATTGGATTATAAATGGTTCCTCCCATATTGACAAGAGTGGAATTCAGAACTTGGACTCCTTTTTTAGGTCTGATCATTGTTTGTAGATTACCACTATGGCTTATCCACCTCATAGGTTTTTTCATCTCCCCAACTCATTAGACATTGAAATGAATTATCTCTAACTTATAGAGTCTTATATTCATATTTATAGATGTTTTAGGAGGATGTATTTCAATTTTCCATACCTCAATTCACCTTGAAGAGATCTAAAACTCTATTTACCCTTTACAAATGAGGAGTAATAATCATCTTGGCATACTTTAGAGATCTAGAACCTATTGTATCAACATAGAGGATTTGTAAGTAAATTTATTAATCCATAATAATGTTTTATATGTTTTATAATCTTCTTATACCTAGTTAAGAAGGTTTCACATAGTCACAACCATGAAAAATAATTAAAACCTATAGTTTTATGCCTATTTACACCTCACTTGGTCTACACATTCTAAATTAATAGCTCAAAAAGGTGACTATGATATATTTATATGTCATCAAGGTGGTTTAAATACATTTATAGTTCATTAAATCCACTCAAACAACCATTTTCTACATTGAGCTCTTTGAAGGGTTAAACTGGCAGTTTTAAGTGTTAACCATGCTATCTATTTTTCATAAATTTTATGGTCTCAAATTATGAGCCAATGTCATGTATTTGGATTTTGGGGACATATTAAACATCCCCATGATCCATTTTAAACAATTCATCTTCTAATTCAAGTTTTGTGTAGAAAACTATGTCTTCTTGAGCTCTTTATAAGGCAAAATAATGTTTTGAGGTGGTTTCTATCAGTACACCTATAAAGTCTTATAACAAGCATATATATTTATTCCATAGAACATATAATAATTAAAATACAAATTTTTATAATATATTATAATATATTAACATATTACATCCCACCACTCCTCAACCCATGACAAAGATATACCTACCCCAAAACTAGTACCTGAATATCTTCCAAAATATGGAGATATATATTATTTTTGGCCCCAATGCACTACTCATCATACTAATAATTTATTAATCCTTTAGAATCATCTAAATTATAACCTAATTAAGATTCATATTACTACTACCATTCCTCCCATGGGTCTCCCTCACAATAAGGCTCCCCCTTCTTCCCCCATGGATCTGTCTCCATTGGTGACTCCTTCACTTGTGGCCCATTCTCCACTAGTGACCCATTCCTCTCCCATAGATTCCATTATAATTAATTATAATAATCATAACGTACATTATATCCACCATTATCATGATATTTCATGAATTACCACATTTTTTGTCAAGGAGACATGGAGTATTCTCTCAAATTTCCTTGAAGATCAATGAAACTTTGGTTGCAGTCTAGGTTCAACTTCATAGAGACTTATCAGATGTTATGGATAATTTTTGTGGAAAAATATATTAGTATTTATAAACATAATCATGGTTTTATTTTATTTATTTCTTAATTGTGATTAGATGTGTTCTCCAACTTTACATTTATCTATCTTATATCATTTGACATTGTGTCAAATTTTTATCTATCTTACATGATGACTTTTGTTTTACACTATATGTTGCTTATGATGTAATTATTTCCATTATGATATCTTATGGATTATTATTTATGATTAAATAACTAATCTTCTTAAGTTAATTTTCTATGGTTCTCTTGTTCTCTTTCATGATTGTTTGCTATATTATATCTATAAACATGGATAATTATTATTGTGACTTGGTTATACAAACCTTGCTCCCTTTAATCACTCCTTATTTATAATTTGATTAGTTAAAAAAAAATCATATCATTATAATCTCTTTTTATTCATTCACTTTTGACATCCGCTTGTTCCCAATTATTACCTTTCACAAACTAAGCATACCCATGATTGAGACTTGAGATAACATGTTAGTTCATAGTTAAGCCTAAGTGTTATAGTCAGTCATATCTTTAGATACTTAGCTTTATTTAGCATAATCCTAATGCTCAGTCATGTGTATCACTTTTTCTCTCATTATTGGTCATTAAAATCCCATATGGAGGAGGAATATTAAAATCCATAAACATTCAAAATCCAAATCATTTAACAAAAGGTAATGATTTGAAAGGCAACATTCAAAATATTTAAAAGTCAAATCATACTTAAAGATGTGATTCTAAGCACACCTCATTTTTATAATCAAAGATAAAAATCCATAGTCATCCTCATGATATATTTTAGGTCCATTGGTGTGTGGTAGGCTAGTAGATTAGAAAAGGAGAATAAAAAAATCTTTTAGTGCTACCTAATTTCTCATGAAAGTACCCAATATTCATAGTAGATCAAAGGTTCTATAAGGGGTCCTAAGGAATGGGGAATATGTCATGGGAAGGTAGGTCCATTTTAATTTTATTTTTCAAAACAACCAACATGAGTTGATCCTAGTAACACACTTGTTTTCATTCACAAATGTATACCTATAGTGAACAAGTATCCTTTATATATTAATGGTCACTAGTCATTTAGTGTCTTTACATGTCTTTAGTGTGCCTCATGTATCCTAAGGTATTCTCATAAGAAAATTAATTTATGATTCTTACATTCAATTTTTCATTCCCCACAACCCTTATATTTCCCCTTGATAAATATTTTTTTGTTCATTGATCACTCCCCCTAGGGATTTCATTTGTGAGTTGTAGTGTAAGACCTTGGAAACAACTAGGCCTTCCTCAAAAATTACCAAATTTTCACATTACCATTCCAAACATCCCCTTTTACCATATTTTCAAATTGTTTCCACCTCATTTGTGTTCCCTTTATGAGTTTTTGTATAATACCATGGATAGGACCTAGCCTTTCTCACAAAATTTTCCAATACTCGAGTCACAAAAAAATTACATGTGTCAAATATGAGATAAGATGTGATCGATTATGAGTTAAAAATTATTGACATGATTCCCATCTTGATTTAATATGTTTTATGATTACTTCATTAATATTTAACTTTTATCTTCTTGTTTTCTGATTGCATGTAAGAATACAACCATTTTTTATTAAGTTTTTCATACTTCCCAACTTAAATTAGTGTGATTAATTTAAGACCATTTTTCCAATTTTGTTTCTCTTTTGTACTTCCCAACATGATTTAGGATGATTTATTTAATTAATTTTTTTGTTTTTCTACCATTGGTCTTTCACATGCTTTTTATGTTATTCCATTATTTTCACACTTCCCAATGTGGTTTGGTGTGATTTTACTTGTTTTAATTTGGTGGTGATCTTTTTCATGGTTTAAAAAATATTTTACCTTCTTGTTTACCTTTTTTGGTTTATTATACTTATTAATTTTTTTCCATTATAAATTTTCCATCATGATATAGTGTGTAGTGCATTTTTCTGATTAAGTATACTTTTCCAAGTCTTTTTTGCCTATTTCTTTTTAAACCATTCATGTGTACTCAATAATGCTAGAAAATAAAACACTCCACATATATTTCCTATAACATATACAACAAAAGAAAAATATATGTGATAAAAAGAAATATATCAATGAATTAACAACCACAACTAAAATATGACTCATAAAATTAACATCCAAATTTTAAAATAATTTATCTCTATATATCATGTGTTTTTATACCAAATAAAAAAATAAATCACTCCATTTCTATATCTTTCTCATATCCTTCCCCACCAGTCTAAACTAGTTTATCTGAGCTGGGGTAGATGGTACCATAGGATAATCTAATGTGGTGGGGTCGTATGGCTCCATCACTCCATCTAAAATGTCATAGAGTGCTACCATGACTAAGGATCCCTATATGGTCTCCTTTGTTGTAGGGTTTACAAAAATAAAAACCCAAATAGATATTATATCACATATATATCTCAAAATCTATCTATCTACAGTCATATACAACTAGTATTATATCTCAAAGACTAGCAAATCCAACATCTTTTACTTATCCTAGCATCACTAACCACCATCACCCATATAATCATCTATTGATCATAGTCTCTCCATTGACCCATCCCCTGAGTACCTCATTCATGGGTCACATCCTAGTTAAAGTAAAACCCAAAGTCACCACCCATGCACACCTTGGGCCTCTCCTCAATGGTGCCTCTATCAACCAACTCTACCTTGGGTTGACTATCAAGTCATCCCACATGATAAATCTCATATATGCTTAATCATATTTATGGCATCTCCATCAATGGACTTTATAAGGTGGTTTTCACTCCTATAGTTTTTCCTACCATGGTACCAACCATAGCCTTACATCCACATCCATGGCCTCTCTTCCTCTAGCTATTGACTATCATGCTTGACTAGTTCATGGTATCACACATTGTAATATGATATTTGATCTCTCAACTAGAAATCCTCCTCCTCTTATCCCCCTTATATCTTTCATATGTTGTGCCCAAAATGTAGGCATGACTATAAGAGTCATTGGGTGTAGGATTCCAAACTATCCTAGTTGTGGCTCTACCCAGCAGGTATAGTGGCCTATGATCCACTCTTGATCCATCCCTAACACCATAGTCACCCCACTTGGCCAAATCATAAAACTATGTGCATATGGATACCACACAAACTCTCCTCATGTGATTATTTTTAGCACTGACATGTGGGACATGACCCACACTACCTATTCCTATCTCCATCTAGCAACCTGAGGTAATCTATTATCAACCACATGGGGTAATCCAATTGGATAATACATCAGGTACCTCTCATATATCCATCCTAGATCTATGGGTATCTCACTAGGTCTATTAGATCTCTCTTTTTCTTAGGATAATAAATAATACCAAATGAATTCCTTTTCACCCTATTTATATTTACTATTTCAAAATTATTTACCTTTAAAAAATTTACCATCAAATTTCTTATTTTGTTCATATCTTTATCTCTAATAATTCTTTTTTTAGACCATAAAATGTTCTAGAATTTTGATGTCATAGAGAATATTCTTTAACTATTGTATGTACATGTTGAAATTTTTTCAATTTTTGCTCTTTTTTGTTAATATCTAAAGGTTTTCCAAATGTTCCTTACATTGTACACCTTCACATCTCTCACATCTCCTTATTTATCTACAGTACTAAGATAAGTAAAGGCATGTGTTTTTTAATTCTATCCTTTCATTTATCTTATTTTATACTTATTTAATTTTATTCAAATTTATCTTAATGTGTCACTATGTTATTTTCCTAAAGCACCATCCCCTATTGCACCTACGTGACATGTGATGAGCATCAAGTGGGGCATATATATATAAATAATATTTTAAACCTTTATCAAATACTAATTCTTTATATCTTGAAGGAACCCATTGAGTCTCAATCTATCTGAGTGTGCACCATAAAGGGTGCACCAAGAAAGGGGTTCATAAACCATTGGTGCTTCATAGGATTGTTGTCCCTTTTTACCACTTGATATCTACACACTTATCTCTTAAAACCATACCCCTCAGCTTTGAATCTTATTTTTCACCCTCCTCTGTCATTTACCATCTTAATTATCCATTTCCCTAACCTAAAACCATTTTTGGTAGTTTACATGAATATGAAAACCACATTGACCCTATATTATTATTCATAAAGATTACTAAGAACTAGGTTAGCCATGGCCAACATAGTTCATCATTTAGTTAGTTTTTTTTCAATTTCAATATTAGGTAAACTGGGTCACCCTTATCAGCCTAAATGTTTTCAAAGGGTTAAGTTTGATCCACATATATAAACACATTTATTTCACAATTTATAAAAGAAGAGAAGAAGAAGTAAGATATATTTCACATCTACTTATCCACCATTCTACTTGAGGAACAAGCTTAAGGTTTCTTATTTTCTTTAGAGATACAGATTTTGTCTTGTTCAGAAGTCTTTTGGGTGCATTGATAGGTTATGTATCCTAGATATGATTCATCCTTGTCATCTTTACATACTAAAATAACCTCTTGTGAATAAAATTGGCCAAGGGAAAGATTGAGACTTGGTGGATTTGTCTGTAAAGGTAAGTATTCATAACTTTGTTCCTCCTTTGTAAGAGTAGATAGATATGCATTTCTACTTCTCTTTCATGTATTAAAATTACATATACATTAATGTGAGTATATTTATTATATGAATGTTTAATTTTAGTCTTTATTACCCCCCCCCAAATTTGTGCCATAAGTTCTGGTGAGCACTAAATTAGATTTTGCTTTACTTGTTATTAGTTTAGTGAATATGAAAACATAGGACCTAGTTAGGGTTATTGTATAGTTTTGTTTGATTGGAGGCTTTGGAACCCTCCCTAATGATATTATTATGATAATATATCCTTTGGATATGTCTATTGGATACATATTATTCATGACCTTGATTATCTAATGTATCCCCAATTGGATGTGTAAGTAGGATCTATCTTCTCCAAGCTAGGATTGATTTAGAGATATTTTACATTTCCCATTGTATACAATTTCCTTTCTTGGAAATTGTTCATACCAAATATGCCTATTTATGAATTTTAAATACCACAAAATTAGAGCATGAAATCCTATTTAATACCACCCAATACTATTTCCACCCATGCATCTCCTTCATGGAGTTATGAGCTTCAAAAGGTAGTCTCTCAGGCTCAAAACTATAACTTGTTTACTTGAGACAGGTATTTTGGCCTAAAAGACATCAAAATATTTTTTCCATTTATAAATGATTATTTTGGCTCTAAAAAAACCCCACTATCCCTATAGAGTGATTTCATGACATCTCTAAAGCTCCATGTTTCCCAGAGCTTTGTTTCTTCACCTATAGAGTTTTTATAGGGCGTTAGGCCTATTTAAGAACTTTAACCATGGAAACCCTATTTTAGTGTTATCTAATCCTTAGAACGGTTAAAAACATAGTGATAATCTTTGTCAGGACCCATCAAACTTCTATTATTCATCCAAACTCCATTTAATGCAAAGAATATGTTTTTCTTTATGAGATCATTCATAGTCCTAACTCCATCCAACTGAACCTATGTGTTTTCACTATTATTCTATTATTTGATTTATTAGTGGCCTTATATTATTTATGGGAATCATCTATCTCGTGTAGAATAGGAAAACTAGTCTTATACACCTCATATTCTAAGTAAATTTACCCTTCCTCTAATCATCTATATACATATCCTTGTAGGTGCCTATTTCAAATTTGGAGTAGTCTTACTATTTAAATTCACTCTTCCACTTTGGGGACTACCAAATCACCATGTAAATAATTTATAGTTTTTTGAGATATTTTTTTAACATTTATTATGTCCAAAGTTATTTAACTGATCATAATACTTTCAAACATCTCAAAATAGGATAAACTTGTAAATCTTTTACTTAGACCTGTAGGAGCAAAGTACCCTGTCTTTTATCTTCTTTGACTATGGATGGTATTGAAAAGATTATAATAGGTTTTATTAATATTTGAACATAAAAATTTAATTATTATAATCAATTAAAACCTAATATTCATTCATATAACTTATACTTTCTTGTCCACTCTTAAGCTCTATTCAAGAACCCATCTTTTCTCTTGAGGACTGTACCCTTGGTTTGGTGAAATATAGACACTTTAGAAATAAATATGGGATTTAATAAGAATAAATGGAGTGTTATAGGTTGGTACACATGTGTAACATATGCATTTAATTTAATTTTAAGTCCAAAATACTTCAATAGTACCATATTTAGTAGAAAATATTCACACTCTCAACGCTTTCAAACTTGCAACTTCACATTTATTCCATGTTTAGTATATTTTGGCTTAGATAATTCCTTTAAATGACCTGATGTGGCTATATCAGATAAAATAAAATGGTTCCTAAATTAATAAAATCATTTACATGCATGAAAACACCTTTTACTCTCAATAACCCTGCCTGTAACTCATAAGACAGGTAACCATGACATTTATTAGCATTTGATCTTGTCTATGATTGATATATTAAAGAGATATAAGGAGGATATAGGATTTTTCATAGATATTATCATAATGTTTTCATTTATAAACAACCACCTCCATGCTTGAAAACCATCATACCTTCAAGAACCCTATTTGCCATCTTCAAAAAATAACAAAACATAACATTTTTTCCATTTAGTTGATCACACATGTAAATTTATGGTAGATTATGATGTGGGATGAATTTAAAAACCTTTTAAGAAGTCACACCACTTTATATTTTCATTCTTTGACTTTTAAATGCATTTCAAAAATAAAGATTATCCCTATGGGGTTTTAGGAGGGTTTAACAAAATGCTAATGCTCTTAATGATTGTTCATAAAGGAGGGAACTTCTATCTCTGACCAAATTACACAAATTAAAATGCCATTAGGGAACCATAATTTCACTAATATCTCTAGTTACGACTCTCTCTCTCCTCTATGTACCATCCTTAACTAGTTGACCTTCATAAGGTTGTCAATAAACTGATGGAGTTAAGAAGGTTTTTTATCTGTTTGGACCTGTAACACCATTTTAAGTATGAATTTGGGGAGGCTATAAGGTGCCATATACATGACTCACCACCTATTTCCATTGTTATTTTTCTAGAGATTCTCTAATTATACATTTAAAGATGTAAAAAATCCTCAAAATATCCTCCTCATGCAATAGAGTTTAATCATTTGGACTAGTGAATGGTTGGATCTTTATGAGAAATGTTCATAGAGTCCTCCCTGAAATGCATAATGAATATGTAACATAAAAACTTACTTTAACCTACCTTTTATAATGTTACACTATATTTTGAATGTGAAATAATAAGACACATAGATTTTATGAGTGGGTTATACATTAAAGAAGGAATTTTTCGACACCTTGACAAGGGGTATGTGCAAGGGGGATAAAATATGTTCTTCAACAAGTGTTACATAAAACAAAATACCCTATTTTAATTTTAAAATAACTTAAAACATATGGGTTTGAGACTTGATATGTCTAAACAAGCATAAGACAACTATGACATTTACCTTAACTTTTCCAAATTTACCTTAAACCATGATAAACACATTATAAAGGATTAAGCCATGAGAATTGGTTAAACAATTGAGAACCATGACCTCACATTTTGACTATGCCACCTTAGAATACTTTGATCACTATTAAAAATACCACTCATCACCATGATAAAACAAGCTATGAACATTACAATAATCTTTAAGAACTATCAACAAAGTCAAACAAGTCTAGATAACAAGTTTTGAATGCTACTCACCTATGGTATCTAAATTTGGATAACAAGTTTTTGATTCACATTTTTTTAGCCATCCATAAATATTTTTTCATTTCACATTTGGCATCTTTTTTTAAGTATGGTTTTCTACTGATCTTACATTTGATGTTATTTTTATATTTTTTATGTGTCCTTTGTTTTATTTAGATTTTTAATTATCTTACCATTATTTTTTTTCTTTTTCAATCCTAAGTAGCCTTGGTTTCCTAACTTTCCTTTTCTTTAATCTACTTCCTTCATAGTTTAGTTCTAACCTAGCCTTAGCAATATCAACTTGTCAATTTTCTAAATGATTTAATCAGTTTTATTAGTGTTTCATACACATTCATTTATTTAATCATCATGTATTTATTCACTTTTTTTAATTTTTTTTAAGCCTTGTATCCCTAGGGTTTCTAAAATTCCATTTTGGCACCATCTATGATCAAGAGTGTTATTTTCATGTAGTGATTCAATGAAAATGGTAAGTCAAGGTATGTATATAATACTTTCATTTATTCATTTTTCAATAGTTATTTCAAAATTTGTGTTTATTTATATAATTGTGTTACTATGTCTCTTTCCCAAATCACCATCCCACATTACACTATTATGACATGTGATGAGCTTCGGGTGGGGCATATGTATATACATTATATTTTTAATTTTATCATTTATTGATGCTTTCTCTTACAACTAGTTTTCAACACATTAATCTCCCTAAGTGCATGCATTAAAGGGTGCACCCAGAATGGGGTGGGAAGGGCACATGGTGATTTGAAATAGATGTCATTATTCCATCCTAATTATGCATTTACTATTATCAATTTGATGTCCTCTAAGTGCCTTCCTATATATATCCCATATTTCCCTCTTATTAAAAATTTATAGCTTCCTTATATCTTATAGTATTGGCCTAGGTGGTACCATTTATTTTTCACTTCACCTTTCCTATTATACATTGGAAACATGATATAGTTTTGATCACATCTTTTGACATTTGTGCTATATCGACTTTACAAATACCATTCTATGTAAGTCAATATATTCTAACTATATCATATGGGATGATAGAATCATCTTAAAGTTTAGGGTTAGTTTTTGGAATTATAAACATATATAAGGGTAATATTTAATAAATTTCATATCATATATCACCAATTTTCTCTTCTTTCACTCACATTTATTATCTAAGCACCATTTGGGATAGTTAGTCTCTTAGGACCTTATCTTGAGGAGTATTTTCTTATGATTTATTGAAGTTAAATAATAGAAGTCATTGAGATTTCCTAATTTAGGATATATAGGTATTCATTCTAATCATTTTAGGTCTTCAACATACAACATTCTTTTGGAAAGCCCTACTTGAGGTAAGGGGACCATTGAAGTATCAGTGGGTCCACCCAAAGGTAATTTTTATATCCATATATTATTTTATTTATTTAATTAGTATATTATATATTGTTTTTTAATTTGTGTATAGATGTATATGTATCCTTTTTTAAGACTTAAATATACTAAATAAGCTAGTGTAGCCATCAGATTGCTTAGACTTTCCATAAAAAAATTTAGGTTGCATAAACCCCCATTTAATTGACCATTTCACCTTACCCATATAAAAACATTATAATCCATATTTTAGTTTAGTTTATACCTATTTAAAACCATACTATATATACATTTACCTTTGTTAAGGTCTAGTGAGAGAAGCATCCTTGTGTCACATGCATAGGATTTAGAACCCATTCCTCTTGACATTTAAATTATAGGTTACCCTTTACTATATATATTTACCCCTATTGTCCAAGTATCATAATATCTATTTTATTGACCTTATTTATGTCCTAGTCTATTAATAAAAAGAGGATAGTTGTATGTTATCCTAGCTTGTGCGCACATTCTAGTGAACCCAATGTGAATATTATCCATCATTTAGTTGGATCATTTTCATGTTTATTCTTATAGATTATTATAAAAGTATTCCAAATCATTAGACTAACTTTATTGTCCATCTTTATATAGTTTTATATCTATTTACAAATTCTATCGACTAACTTGGTATCATTCTATGTTTGTCTAGGCTATATCAGTTAGCCCCATATAGTTTTGTGTATGTGTAAAACTATATAAACAGTCCTGATGTAGATAAGGAATCCAAGAGAGTTAAATAATCATTAGTGGATAAATCCAAAACAACCTAATGACATAATTTATCAAGCCTTATCTCTAGGTTGAGTTATGTGATTAAAAAACCAAAAATACAAACTGGAAAGATAAAGACAATGCTTTTACCTGCCTTGAAGATATGTTTGAAAATTGGTCTAAAATTGGATCTCATCTTGTAGATGTAAAATTGTTTTTCAATGATTGAATCCTTGCATGGGGAAAACCTCTCCTTGTCTATAATTGGTCTGGGCTTTGGCTTGGCATTAGAGAGAGAAAATTGGTGACGCTTCTTGGAATAATCTAGTAGAGTAAGTTTACATTAGGAAGATTGATGGAATGAGAGGTGTGAGGGTTATATTTATATATTCCTTAAACTGATATGGACCATTCATCTCATCCTAAGATAGAGGGTTTAGGATCAATACTTAAATATATGATTACACCTTTAGAGTGTGTTATATATGACATTTAAGGCATTTTTGGAGTATAGAAATCACATTGTAACCAAGTTTAGTAATTTATCATCTTTAGTGTGTAAGAGGGGTGTAAGATATGTAAGAGTGTGTGTAAGTGGCCATGTCATAAGCCAGATTTTACACACTCCACTCTATTTCATTGATTTGACCTATGACGTCACCTATGTGAGGCCATAATTCAATTTTATATTTTAGGAAAATAAGCTATTCCAAATCCATGGAATTTCATATTATATGAATGATTAGGATAATTAATAAAGGTGATGAATTAGAAATTATAAGAAAGGCAAAATTTGTAATCTTTATTTTTTAATTAAGTGTTCACTTAATTGGCCTACGAAGACACTTGAAAAGGGCTAATTTAATTAAAGATGCACTGGATAAGATACGTGATTCAAGATGATCCATTGCCCCAATTAGGGATGTATCATTATGATTTTAGGTTAAATTGGTAGTTATCTAGGTAAATTTGGTCCAGCTAGAGATTTTTGGTTAAACTTGGATGTGATTGTAGAAAATTATGTTGAATGTAGTGTAGACATAGAAGTGGTTAAAATTAAGTGGCTATATTTTCCCCTATTTGAGAAGGAGTTAAAATACACTAGTCATAATAACATATTTTTAAATATTTAAATATTTGTTAAGAATAAATTTTATAATACTTTAATAATGATGTCTTCACTCTTCTCTTTTTAAACTTTATGAGTTAGTAAATTCATATTGGTGCCCTAAAGGGTTCTTGATTATCTATGGATTCCCCCTTGATGGGATGATTGGGTAAGAATTAGAAATATATGGGACCTTAAAAAAGAGAGGAAGAATCTAAAATGAAATAAATCTGATCGTATCAATGTTCCCTAATATGATAAATTTGATCATGGATACAAGAAGCTATCCTAGTATGGTGAATTTGATTGGTCTTAAGGGTTTGCCCCAATAGGGTAGATTTTCATTTTGATAAATGATTATTATGCACTTAATGAATTGGTTTATGTATAGTAGATAAGGAGAGATATTACTTCAGCATTACTGATTAGAATTCCAACATATTGATTTTTGATATAACATCAAATGATATACACCATGATATAAAAAACCATGATGACCAAGAAATAATGTGGATAAGGATTGACCCCTGATTCTAATATAAAAAGGAGAATAATGCACTAATAACATAAACCATGATGATAATGTGAAAATATGTTAATTTATTGACTCAAGTATAACTACATGATAGGAGGCACCATGATGATGCCCTCGCTAACACTATGAAATTAGTCAAGTCAACAATAAAAAATGGAAACAAATAAGAAATGAAAATAAACAATAAAACACAAACTAAAATAAAAACAATAGAAAGTATATAGTTTCTCATAAAAATGCACAAAGAATAATCAAAGATAATAATGATAGATAAACACATAATAACACCATAAAATAAGTAATAGTGAGTGATTTGTGCATGTGTGAAAGTAAGGCATTACTTTTGGGTCCTTGGTCAAGTGATAGGACAAGATGGTAACCTAGACAGAAGTGGGAAATATAAGAAAAAGGAAGGGGTGGCCTAACTAACTAAAAATTTGCCATTTTAAGTGAACATTACCTACATAGTTCGAAAGACTTCAAGCCAAATGTATTTCTCCTAATAATATGAGATATAATAAAAGTGATTACAAGAAAGGTATTTAATTAAAGAGGAAATATGAAGGGCATACTCATAAAATAGTGATTTAATTTTGAGAAAAATGGTAAAGAGAGTGTGGTTGATAAAGAAATTGCCTATGCTGATTTGAGATGCCATATGCATTCAAGCACTACTTAGATATTCCATGTGGACCTCAAGCCAAGGTATTTATCCTAGACATGGGAGTGAACATGATCAAGAAATGATAAAGATAAACATAAATGGTCATGGTTGGATAAGAGGTTCCTACCTAATAAATATTATAAACCACACCATATAGAATAAAGGTACAACCACTAGAGAAAATGATGAAAAATCAAGTAAAAAATTTACATCTTAATATCTCTCATGGATATTTTAAACCTTTTTTTGAACATTTTTATTTTTGAGTTATTTTTGGGATTTTAGAAATTTGAATATTTTTAGAATCTCAACTCAATGAAATATTATGAGATGTAGAGTGGGTTAACTCATAAAATGGTTAGAGAATAACTTAAGTTACTTTTAAAATGGTGAGAGTGTATAAAATTGTTAATTGATCTAGCCTCCAAAACTAAACACTACCTACTTAGTCTAAATGGACCTCATGTCAATGTAGTTCCAACATAGCAAAAAAATTATGAATTGACAACAGGGTCAAAAACATGAATAGCATACGTATGGCATAAGAATATAATAAATGGTACTATTTTTTTCCTAAATATGTCTCAAGATACCTTTCACTTCTATAACAAGGTAAAGATGAAAAGATTAATGGTCATAATAAGATAGGCTAAGTTGAATAGGATTGAATGGCTAAAATGGATAAGAATGGAAATGGTCAATAATGGCCAAGATAGCTTCAAAAAAATGGTATATGATATGTATGGGGATGACCTAAAGTGTCAAGGTACTTGTAGAAAACAAATTATTTCTCTTTTTTTTATTTTTAATTTATTTTCTATTTTTTTAGATTTTCTAGCATCTCAACTTGATGAAAGATTACTAGATGAATATGTGGATTCTTTGTTATATAACCAATACCTACTCATAATGATATATTTTTATGAATCTTATTGCTAATATGAATGATATGGATACTATCATGATCTTTGTTGGTCATTTATTCTACTTGATCCAAGCCTCTAGATAAGATATATTGATAGCCTCTAGAAAAAAGAGTACCACTAGGAAGGGTAAATAAAGGTAGGCATGGGATAAATAGTTTGATTGGATAATGGAAATAAGTATTTAATGGATAATATGATAATAATGGAATTTATAGTGGTTGGTGGATAAATGAAAATTGGGATTTCTAGTCACACACATTATTATTGATTTTATATTTGACTTGATTTTGGTTGTGGTAGGGCTGATATTTTCTTCAATAATTTCTTCATCAAGAAATATAGGATGGATTGTATTAGATATTGGCACCTCAAAGAGGTTTTAAATAACATGATATTATTAATTATTATGATATGGATTTTCTAATAGTGAATTTAATAAGGTTTCAATATGAGATTACTTTTCTTTTTGGATATTGTCTTATTTCTCGAGAAATTCTACCATTAAGATGTTACCATGGAAAGAGTTTAACAATGTGTGATTATATTGGTCCCAATTAATGTTTTTGGGGAAGTGGTACATCAATAGAATGGATAGGATGGTTAATGATAAAGGTATGTGTAATGTAAATTGAAGTATAAAAGGAAAAATAATTATCATATAGGTTACAAGGAGAACTTATGTCGATGCTGAAGGAAACATCCTCAAAAACCATGAAAAGATCACAAATGTTTTCAATTTAATATGATATAAATGTGCATCTAATGTTTCAACATCCATTAATATGTTTTGATTATGAAACTAATTTTGACTCAAGAGGATCTAAATCTAATGTTGAGGATGTCATTAATTTTACTTCTGATGTTAAAACTAATATTGGTTCCAGAATAGAACCCAATTATAATATTAGTTATAGAATAAAACTTGATGTCCTACTGAATTGAAATATCCACAAGTACCTTATTCACCTTTCACTTATAAATGAAGGCTTTCATATGAAGATATGTTTATAAATGGGGGACTTTTGGTAATGAATGAATAATGGATTTTTCAAAGATTGTATGTTTTGGGTCAAAGATGGGTGATTCACCAAAAATGTCAATAATGGTTTAAATATATTTATCTTAATTTGGAATTATACATATTTGATCATGTTTGGGAAGGAGATCATGAAATATCCTAATCAAGTAGTTATCAAACTTGGGCACACTTAGGTTGTTGATAGATAAGGGTCCTTGGCTAGGAAACAACATAATACATCTAGACTATTGGATTCATTATGGTGTCTCTTTAGGGTCTTTGAAAAAATAACGTAAGAATATAGCTAGGAATTTATCACCCATTTCCTAAAATCTAACAAAATATTCATACTTGTTATCAAATTATTGTTTGTTAAATTATTTTATACTAAACAACATATTTAGGAGGCATTTTTTCTTTACAATTGTTCATTACATTTGTTTTGGATTTAAGAATGGATTAGATTTTGGATTAATGGTAAGCTAATCGATTTGATATATTGATTTTTTGACATAGGACTAGCCATTCTAGAATAGGTTTAGGATCATGAGACACCATGACTCAAACTAACCTTGGACTAATGCCCCAAAATAATGATACATGTAAGTGGAATTGGATGGAATAAATTAACCCCAAGAAGGGTAGATTTGGCACAAATTAAAATTAGTTGAAAAGGTCTAAATTGGATTGGCCCCAAAAATGGTAAATTGGCATAGATAATAATAAGTTTGACCCAAAAAAAAGTGGTATTGGTCTAGACAAATAACCCAAATATGGTGGTCTTAATGTAGATTAGAATGGGTTGGCCTCAAAAAGGGTGAAAATCAATTGATATTTGAAAACAGCTCGAAGAGGGTGGTATTGGTCTAGAGAAATAGCCCAAAGAGGGTGGTCTTGGATTGGTAGAATTGGTTTGGTCCCAAAAATGGTAGTATTAGTATAGATTGGAATTATTCTAAAAGATATTAGTTGAATTCACTTTAACAAGGGTGAATTGGCAAAAATTGGAATGGGCCCAAAGAAGGATATTATTGTAATAAATTAGACTTGATTTAAATGGTTTTAATTTTATTTGGCCCAAAAAAGGCAATATTTACATAGATACGATTAAAATGAAAGAAATGGTGGATGATATGACTTGATCATTCCCACCTTACATGTGTGAGAGATTGAATAGAAAGATAAGAAATGGTTTTGAATTGGCATACTATAAATTCAAAATAATTAGATTTGGCCTAAATAGACTTGATTTGACAATGACATTAGAATGCAATTCAAGATGAACCTGATTAGATTGGAATGTGGTTCAAGATGGATTGGTCTAGAATTATAATGGTACAAAATTTGATTTAGTACATGGTTCAAAGTGGACTAGATTTGGCTTTGAACTGGCATATGGTGTAATATGAACTAGATTTGGCACATAATAACTTGGTTCAAGATGAAGTAGATTTTGCTTTTAAATTGGCACATGGGTTTGATATGAATTGGGTTTGGATTTTAAAGTTTTTATTTGACTTTATATAAATTTAATGTTTTGTTATATTTATCAATGAAAATATTCAAATGTAATAATACAATAAAAGTTTTTTTATGTAACTATCCCAATAGGAAAGGTGTGTGAGTCAAACTTGTTTCCAAAAGGGTTCACAAATCTTGTAACATCAAAGGATTTTAATAGGTTAGATTTTGGTTTGGAATGTTGTTTTGAAAGGCCATATAATTTTATTATAAAATTTGATCTAGGATTTGAATAATTTTGTCTCGAATCGAAACTTAGCATAATTTGACTACAATCAACGTAAGACCATGGAATAGGAATTGGGTTTAGATAATGTTTGACAAGCTTTGTTTTGATCATTGGAATTCAATTAAACTTTATTTTATTTATAAATTTGATTTAATTTGAAATTTGGGAGAATATTTGAATGTGATTTGAAATTGGAAGAAAGATTGAGTGGAATTTGGTTTTGAAAAGATCTAATTTAATTTGATTTATGTTGACCTAGTCAACCATGTTTGGTATTGGACTTGGCTTAGAATGTATTTAGAATTTGGAATTTGAATTGGTATTTATTTTGAATTGGGTGATATAATGACATAATTCAAACAATATTTGGCATTTAAAATTTAAAATTAGTACTTGGACTTAAAATTGGTATCTGGAATTTGCCAAAATTAGACTAGCATTATATTTGATCTTGGAAATGGTATAGGAAAGAATGACCTTGAAAATAAGGTTGGATTAAAATTAACACTTGATTTTAAAATAAAATGGATGACATATTGACTTAAAATGAACAAGAAGTTTGGAATTGGATCTAACTTTTCAAAGAAAGTTGAATTGGTTTAAAATGGTAATTAGAATTCAAAGGACAAGGCTTTTAGTTCAATTTTGGTATCCTAACTAAATGATTTGAATAATAAAAGAAGGTGTTTAATACCAAGTTATAACATGTTATTTTGGTTTGAATAGTAATTTGGGTAGAGTAACACCTCATCATATGTGTATAAAATGTTTTTGGTCTTCAACTTGGTTAGTTTGATTTGGTCTTCATTATAATCTTAGTTTTGACACAACAAATAAGCAAAAACACACAAGCATTACAAGGAGAATTATAAACTAATGAAATTTTACTTCACATCCATTGAGCCTTATGAAACACTTGCCTTGAGAGAGGATTGGAAGTTTAAATGTTCATTAAGTAAATTATTATAATTATTGGTAGGTTTTTTACACCCCCTTATCTCTCAAGGTTTATATAGTTAAGGTGATCATTGGGGATATTATCATTACATCCCAAAATCAATGAATGATACACATAAAAATATGAATATAAGAATCAATCCAAGATAATTACATTTATGATAGGTTCTTATCCCTTAAAAACCACTTTTGTCATAAGGGTCTTAGTGAAGTGCTACTAGATTTGGTGTTTGTTAACTGTTTTACAATGGGATATCTAAATGGTCCCTATATACCTCAAAGTACATGGGTGAAAATCCAAAAATGAATAAATTTAATATCATTTACAAAATTGATCGTTTAGAGGGTATTTCACATTGACCTTGAATATTGGAAAGAACTCCTCAAGATTATTTTTCTCATGTGATTTTGTGCAAGCACAAAGCTAGGTCTTAACGATGGAAACATTTCTCAATTTATATACCCCATCAAATAAGTGGGTTTGATAAAATGATAATATATCAATTCTTAGGTCAACACACACATAAATACTTGTATGAATGTGATGAAATCCACCACACTAAATCATATGAAAAATAGTGTAAAAGGAAAATAATAAGTCTTTTGTTTTCAAGCCACCCAAAAAGGGAGAATAAATGCAAAAACAATCCCATAAGAAAATCAAGTAATAAAAATAGCATGAAATAAAGTAAATAACTTGAAAATAAAAAAGTTTTTAAAACCCATATTGAAGTGTGAATTAATTTTAGTGCCCAAATCAAAATGTGAGTTAGAATTTAATTATTTTGACTCAAAACATAATTCCTTGGGTAAGGAGCTACAACATAAAATGATTATAAGTTTGAAACAAGTGGTTTTGAGTTAAAAAAACTTTAAATTAGGTTTTTTTTAAGTCTCGAACTTAAATCAAGATGATTCCATGATTATGTAGGCTAATTTCACTAATAAATGCTATAATTTCATAATTAGGGCATACACATAGAAACTACTTAATAGTTATAATAATTTTTCTATTGATTAAAATGATTTTGATAATACATTCGATGATTTCACTACTACTCAGTATGATTTCTCTACAGAGAAGAATGATTTTGATAATGTTTACCTATAGATAGAGAATTAGACATAAAATATTACATATATATATACATATATATATATACATATATATATATATACATACATATATATATATACATACATACATACATATATATATATATATATATATATAGGAACCAATTTTTTGCTAATAAGGACTACAATTGTGTAATTACGCAGAAAATGATAGAACATAAAGTATATAGAAATTATTTCATTATTTTTAGTGATTTCACTAATGATACAAATAATTTTATTGTAGTAAATGATGATTTCATTTTCAATAATAATGAATTCATTGACGTCGACATATAGGCAAGAAGAATGTAAAAAACTATGATGACAATTTTGCCATTAGGATTAATGATTTCACTAATCAAGTCAATATTTTCATCATTAATGTTTATAATTTCAAAATTATGTAGAAAACACTAGAACAAAATAATAATTAAATGATTTCACTAATCAATATTACAATTTCATTATTGTGCCATATATTTTTGCTATTAAATGACATGATTTTTCATGTTCACTTACACCCCCTCCCCCTCCACAAAACGTATAACACATAAAATATAAGGAAAATAATTTCACTATTTGGAAGTGATTTCACTAATGGTAAATATAATTTCATTTTTATCAAGAGTAATTTAACTAATACTATGCACAATTTCATGATCAAGACCTGTCAAGCAAAAAACACAAAAAACATGTTAAGATGATTTCATAGTTTTGGAATAATTTCATTAATGTTCCTCATGATTTCATTATTTATTATGATAATTTCATTGATAAGGCTTCTTAATTCAATGTTACATAGTCACGAATTCAATGTTTGCTCCTAAACATATTTTAATAGAATTTTCAAGGAAAAGAGAGAATTAGCTTGCTAGAAGGCCAATTCTATCAATTAAAAGAATGTTAGTGGTCTAAAAAGATTATGGGATGCATCTAATCCTTCAAGAGGACCCACCAAGTATGACGTTATGTAGATCAATAATCCAAGAGGGGTTACTCAATTGGTAGTGAATAAATCCAAAACAACCTAAAGACATAACTTATCAAGCCTAATCCTTAGGTTGAGCTATGTGATTAAAAAATTAGAAAGATAAAGACAACACTTTTACCTTCCTTGAAAATATGTTTTAAAATCAGTCTAAAATAGTGTATCTCAGCTTGTAGATGTATAATTATTTGTTGATTCTCGAATCCTTGTGTGGGGATATCATCTAGTTGTCTACACTTGGTTTTGGATTTGTCTTAGCATGAGAGAGAGAGAGAGAGAGAGAGAGAGAGAGAGAGAGAGAGAGAGTTGATGAAGATTCTTGGAATATTCCAATAGAGTAAGTTTACATTAGGAATCTTGATAGAATGAGAGGTGTTAGGGTTATATATATATATATATATATATATATATATATATATATATATATATATATATATATATATACATACATACATACATACATACACACATATATATGTATATATACATACACACACACACACACACACACACATATATATGTATATATACATACATACATTATATATATATGTATGTATGTGTGTGTGTGTGTGTGTGTGTGTGTGTGTGTGTGTGTGTGTGTGTGTGTATATATATATATATATGTATGTATGTATGTATGTATGTATGTATCTATATATATATATATATATTAGTTAAGCTGATTTAGACCATTCATTTATTCCTAAGATGGAGGGTTGATGGTCAATCCTCAAATCCATGACTACACTTTTGGAATGTGTAATATATACCATTTAAAGCCTTTTTGGAGTATGGAAGCCAAATTAGAATAAAGTGCACTCATTTTTCCTCTTGCGTGTGTAAGAGGGGTGTCATAGATGTAAGAGTGTGTGTAAGTTTCCATGTCATAAGACATTTCCCACACTACATTCCATTTCATTGACTTATCCTTATGACATCACCTATGTGAGGCCATAATATAATTTTTTTATTTTATGAAAATAGGTTATTCCAAATGAATGTAATTTCCTATTAGAGGAATGATTAGGATAATTAATTAATGTGATTAATTATAAATTAGAAGTAAGGTCAAGTTTGCAATATTTATTTTTCAGTTAAGTGTCCACTTAATTGGCTTGCGAAGATACTTACAAAGGGATGATTGAATTCGAGATGTATTAGTTAATATAAGTGATGAAACATGATATATTTACATAATTAGGGATGTATCATAGCAATTTTGAGTTAAATTAATAATTATGAAGGTAAATTTGGTCCAAATAGATATATATGGTTAAAATTGGATGCAATTATGGAAACTTATTTCAAATGTAGTTTAAACATAAAAGTGGTTAAAATGAAGGGTCCACACATGATACCATTTTGTGTATCAAATATTAGTTTTATAAATTTTTGATTGTATCATACAAGCTGATATTATTTTATTTTCCTATATAAATTCATTACATGTTGTAAATTTAGCTTTTGATCTCTATTTTTTATTTTCCCCTAGAAAATTTGTTATGGAATTTTTAAAACTACATAGGATCTATTATTTTGGGTATATTTTTTTTTAATTTTACCTAAACCATGGTGTGAAGGGTACTGACCTAATACTCAAGCTATTAGACAACACTATACATAGAGTTTAGTTTCCATGTACCTCATGGTATGTCAAAAATGCTTGGGTATTCCCTATTTTGAGCCATAAGAAGCTATCCATATGCTTTATTTTATAGTGCATCAGTAAGTCATCATCCCTTGGAAGTTACTCTCAACTGTACTCAAAGATGGAGTAGTGTGATTATGGGTAAGGTGGAACCCTCCATAGTGTGGTCACTATTTTATGATTGGGATTACTATATTTGAGGTCCTAAAACTAAATCAAATAATTTTTAATTTACCTCCATATCTTGATTTTTGCAAATAGTTAGTTAAATTTGAGATTACTTGTCTTATAGACTATATCAGCCAGCCTGATACTATTATATGAGTTATTTTGATTTACATTGGCTAGCCTGATACAATTCTATGTGCAAACTACAAGAACTAACTCATTATAGTTCATTGTATTTATCCTAATGTATCATCTATTCTAATACAAAATTAAATCTTAATCTAACTACATTGACCAATTTTAAATGAAAACTCCCTAATATATAATCCCCATAAGAAATAATCTGATTAGAAAAGGACATAATAAGGTTAAACTGAGGGTTTTCAATAAAAATAAAAAGAAGGGTATCTAGATTAAATAATTTAGTCAATAATAT
>JARHVA010009416.1:5000-50000 GCA_037957365.1 Torreya grandis | reverse complement strand
TAAATTTATACTTTCAAAGATGTATTTTTAGGCTCCCATCAAGTTTAAATTATAGAAGAGGACAAAACAACAATATTTTTTCCATGGAATGGGGGTCTTACATGTATAATGTAATTCCTTTTAGATTGAATAATTAACCTATTGTGTTTTTGTGAATTATAGTATAGGCATTCAATGCATTTATACACAAGTTCTTAAATATGTATTTGGATCATTGGGTTGTGTATGGGTTGGTGAGATTGCTATGCTAGTTTTAACCCTATATTTTAAATATGTAGATAATTTTAAATTTATTTTAATCTAAATACATGTGCATTCATGGTTCCAATTATAACATTATTTTAGGATTTTTTTTATAACTAAGACTTCTTGGCTAATAATGTGAAGATGAAAATGAATTTATAATTAAAAATACCATGCATTAAAAAATAAGTATGCATATTCATCAAGAATTATAGGTATTTCATGAACTTTATATGCAATTATGCACATAAAGATCTTTGGAGGAGTTGCTTAATAAGGATGGTCCATTCAGACAAGGTGATCCATTCTCTCCTTATTTTGTTATCTTAATAGCTAAAACCTTGTGTAGAATCATTGACACTATAGGTTATTCCAAGTTTATTAAGGGAATCTTAGTGGCTCCAAACACCAGATATGTCACCCAACAACAATTCAAGGATGAAACTCTGATGATGGGATAAGCTTTAGTTTTTGAAGCTAAATGCCTCAAGAAAATCCTTGAAATCTATGAGATAGTGTTGAGTCAAAGTGTTAAATTCCTCAAAATCTACTTATTTTTTAATTAATTCTTTTCCTTCTTTGCAAGGGAATATTTCCAAGATCATTGGTTGTGTTATAAATGATTTCCCCTCCTACCTTGGCATTCTTCTTTTTGAAGTAAATATAAAATCATATCTATGGAATCCTCTCATAGATAGGATTTAGAAGTTGTCTGGATGGAAAGGGAATTTATTGTCTTAAGCTAGAAAACTATAACTACTCAAGAGCTCACTATAAAGCATCCTAGTTTACTTCATGTCCTTATTTGTTATTTTGGGAAAAGTGGCAGGATAAATTGAGAAAATTTAAAAGAATTTTATTTGGCAGGGAATGGAAGATAGATTCAGATTCCCTCTTTTTATTAGAATAAAGCCTATTTACCTTTAGCTAAAGGAGGATTGGGTCTCAGAAGAGTGAGATCTATGAATCAAAATTTATTAGATAAGCAAGGGTGGGGGTGATTAAGGAATAAAACTACTGGACTAAGATCATCGAGGAAAAATATCTAAATTATGGGGAGGGTTCTTGTTTCCTTATGGAAGAAGGTCCTATTAACAATTTTACCTTTTGAAAATCCTTGAGAGCTGGAAAGGATATTCTCAGGAGAGGGTTAAAATGTAAACTAGTTAGAGGAAATAAAGTTGATTTATATGGGGATCTATGGTTAAATCAAATCCCACTAGGTTCCTTACCTCATGCAACAGGGCTAAGTGAGTATTTCAAAGTGGCCATAGGTCATAGGGTGTGTGAGTATTGGAAGGAGATTGATGGTATAAAAATTTGGAAGCTTCTCCACAAAGAAGATTTGAATCATCAACAAAATCATTTCTTACAATATTTAAATATGAAACTTCATAACACTCATATCAACATCTTCCCAAAAGATGGTGATCTTATTTAGAAGGCTAACCCCAATAGATTATTTGTTGTCACTTCTAGTTATCTCTCCCTATGGGACCAAGAAGAAAAAGAGGAGAATTAGAATTGATTGTGGATTAAAAATATTAATCTAAAGATAAATGTTTTCTTCTGGATGGTAGCTCAAAACAAAATCCTAATAGTGGATAATCTGATGAGGAAGGGAATCACAAATCCTAATAGGTGCTCTCTTTTCAAACATGAGGTTGAATATACATAACATAATTTCCTTTACTAATCTTTCACTTAATTTTTTAGTCTTTGTTTAATTTTTATAACTAATCTTGGTTTCCACCTAGGTCCATAAAGGATCTGATCTACCAATGGGAGTCACCTTGCAATTATCTACCTCTAAAATTATGGTAGAATCTTGCTCTTCCTCACATCTTCTATTAAATATGGATTTCAAGGAATTCAATTATTTTTGACAATCTAAATCCTATTCATTCCTCTTCTTTAAAAAAATTTATGGATTTTATCAAATAGAAGGCTAGCCTATATCTCATCCTATAATGATCCTCCCTTCCCCTAATTTTCTTAGATTCTCCTCCTATTGACCTTTGAAATCCCTATTTACTCCCACACGTAGTGTGTAGATAGATTGAAGATCAAGTGGATTCACCCTCTTCTTTAATGATAAAAATTAAATTTTGATGGAGAGGATAAAGGGAATCTTTGACCTATGGGATCTAGAGGTGTTATTTGGGATTCTAATGGGAACATCATGGTAGCCTTTGTAGGACCTCTAGGGATCCAAAATAATCATTTGGCTGAATCCAACCCTACTTATTGTGGCATAGAACTAGTAGTTAAATTGGGTTTAGATTATTTGTAGGTGGAGGGATATTCTATGAATATCATCAGTTACTTGAAAGGATCATCTCAATCTTTCTAGAACATAACTAGTATAATAGAAGATGATAAAAATCTACTTACCTTCTTCAAGCAGGTGTCCATTGTCCATTTTTATAGAGAAGGTAATAAATGCATAGATAAAATGGATAATTTAGGGGTATTTAGTAGATCCCTCACCCATTATCAAGGTGATGTGACATATATTGATGACATCATCCCCTTCATTGAGCTTGACAAAGGATAATCTATTATGTGATATTATGTGTTTCATTATTTTTAAATACATTTAGCAAGGTTGGAGGAGATATAATATGTGTAAGGAATCCATGTATCATCCATGCTTTAAGACATCACACATATGGATTTATTTCACCTTAAGTCTTAATAATTTAAATCGCACTACTTTCAACATCATTCTAGATTTTACTACAAGGGGCCCCATTTACAAAAAGCATATAAGAAGTATATACACAAGGATGAGTAGTGACCAAGATTGAGTAGAGAATTATGCATAAGTGAGGGAAGCTAATTACATTTTAAAAAACATGGTTAAGGGTGGGATCATAGGCTACATGGAGAGACTACTTGGTCATGATATGGTGACATCCAAATATTTTACTCATGGTTGGAATGTCAGGGAGGTTTGAATGGGAGGTTTGAAGCTCATGTTAATTAATAATTTATAGGTGACATCATAGGTATGGGTTTTTAGGTGTGAAATCATTTAAACATAAAAATATAAAGGAATAATTATTCATCATTTTCTATAATACTGAGAAAAAATCCCAAATAATTGAACTAAAAAGGGTACTTTCCTATGAAGTGGCCATATTTGTGCTTCTAAATAATGAGGTATATCACCCTTGAGGGGAATCACACAATGATATTCTCTCACCTTTTTATACTCTTTAATGACTTTAGGGGCCACCCAATTAGTATTATTCTTCTTTCTCCTCAAATCACTAGAAGTGTCGATTAATAATTTTTAATGTAACCCCTCAATTGATATAATCCACTAGGGGCTTAGCTTGATCTTGGTCAAAAGGGGATAAACTTGTGGACCAAGTATATAATGGAGGCCATCCATATTAAAATTGAGCATGAAGAATATGATAGGGAGGATGATTTTTTCTCAGACCCTGAAGCTGAACATGTAGGGGAAAAAATGAATACTTTAGAGCAAAGAATATCTAGGGAGACTTCAATATTAGTAGTAGCCAAAAGATCACCCCATAATTTCTGACACCTATCATTAGTATGGGATGGGCCTCCTTCAATTTCAAACTGAAAGAGGAGATCAAATAGTCCATTGAGAAACTGTAAAGTAAGGTGACAATACAGAAGCTCCTGAGTATAGAAATCTCTTATAAGTTTTAGAAGCTAAAAATCTTGTTGGTTCTTGGTGATCTCTCATTAGGTAAGGTAAAATTTCAACAAGATAAGGAGGAAGAAGAGGATATCAAGTAAACCCCCTAGGCAGTAAAAACTATCTATAGTGGTAGAGGAGATGAATCTAGGCTAGAAATTGAATAGGTGAAGGAAGAATTTAAGTCTATAGGGCTAAAGTGCAAGAGGCCAATCATGGAATCTATGTAGAGTATAGGAAATCATAAAAGAGGCAAGGAAAATAAAATAGAAAACATGGGGACCAACAAATTGGTCCTCTATTCTAAGTCTGAGGAATTAGACTAGCTTTCATTTAGGGTCTATGTTTTCTCTCACATTTTTGCTAGTATTTTGGCATCTTTTTGGCTAAAGTTAGTGGTTTTGGTTGGTTTTTAGGTTATGTTTCTTTTTATCTTGCTATTTTTTACTGAATATCTTCTGGTTTCTTTCTGTAAGGGAACAAGACCCATAACCCATATGTTAAACTATCAAATAAAAAGGATAGTCCATTCAAGTGGAAAAATGCACATTAAGAGGATTTTGAGATTTTGAAAGGAAAATTGGCTAACATTCTAATTTTATAGCTCAAAAATAATAATATTCTATCTCATGTATAATTTGATGTCTCATGAACAAGTATGAGGTAATACTTGGACAACTAGGGGAGGGAAAGATTGACATACCTATTACATTTGTAAGTAGGAAGATAGCCAAGGCTAAGAAAAATCATATAACAATAAAGATAGAAGCATTTACAATGATATATACACTATATAAATTCATATAGTATTTACTTACTAGTTAGTATGTGTCTTTCATTAACCATTAGGAATTTAAATATTTGGTGAAGAAATCGGTGTTACATGGATATATTTATTAGTGGATAGTATTATTTCAAGAGTTTAGATTATTCAACATTCATGAAACCATAGTATTAAATTTAGGACCAAATCATTTGTCATGTATTTAGATAGGTAACTATGTGTGACCTATTAAGGATAACATAAAATGTGCATAATTATTCAAGATGTAAAGAGTTTTTGAAGAAGTGGATAACATTTCTACATTTTTTACTTTAGGTATAACTCTAAAATATTAGATGGGTAAACAAAAAAAAGTATATAATAAGAATTGAACCATATCATCTAATTTGGGGATATGTATACAAATTATGAAGAGATTAGGTATTGTATATATGTGTGATGGAACATAAACTTCCACGAAGGCATTATAGGTGCATAATATGTATGAGAAGCAACAACATGTAAGATATCATTGGTTGGTTATTAATGGATGATATTACTTAAATATTTTAAATAATATGTGTAGGAAATGTGATATCTTCAAGATGGTATGTAAATTTAATAGATGAGATGAAATTCCATTAATCCCTATTGCTACATAAAAGCCATTAAAATTTGGGTTATGGATATTTTTGATCTAATTAAACTTGTTGCATTACATATTGGTTTGCACTATATTATAATAGTCAAAAAATTCTTAAAATTATGAGTTGTACAACATCTAATGTGACTAGATTTTATGGGAAAAAATAATTATAAGATATGGGTGTGATTTGATCTTAACAAGTGATAGGGGAACTCATTTTTGTGTGGAAATGGTGTGAGATTTACTAGAAGAGTTTATTAATGTGCATGATAAGAAAAATACTTATTGTATACACATAATATTTTCATACTTTTATTGATTATTGATATTTAGTATCTTGTAGGAACCTACCAAGTCTCAATCTCTTTGAGTCCATGCCTTAAGGGGTGCACCGAGAAAGGGGTGGAAAGACCATTAGTAATTCATAAGATTTTTGTTCCTTTTTCAACTTTATATCTACACTCTTGCCTCGTAAAACCTAGAACCCTAAGCTCATTTCTCTCTTTCCCATCTCTTCACACCATTTTTCAAGCTTTATCCCTCATTTATTACCTTGTATCCCTTTTGAAATATTTAGTAAGCTAGGTCAGCCTAGTTGAACTAGCTTATTCTAGGGGTACTTTGCCTTTCCTTATTACCTTGCATCTTGACCGACCTAGCATAAACTTCAAGCATTACCCAAGCATTACCCTAATAATATGATAGGTTGACCTAGTTAACCTAGCACAACCAACATGTTTTAGAGTTTTTAGGGTGAGATACTACTATATATATACAAGGTCATTCCTTACCATTTCATACGAGAGTTGAATTAAGCAAATAAGTGTGAATGAACATCTGCTTATTAACTATTCTACTTGAATAATAAAGCTTTAGGGTTTAATACTTTATTTTGGAGCTCTGATATTGTCTTATGGAAAAGTCTTTTGAATACATAGGTAGGTCATGTAGCCTAGATCTGGTTTATCTTGGTTATCCTTACAAGCCACAATAAACTCATGTAAAGCACCATTAGCCAAGGGAGAGGTTTTGACTTGGCAGGTTCATCTTCAAAGGTAAGTATTCCTAACTTTATTTATACTTTTTAAGAGTAGATAGATAATGCAATATGTAATCTTCTCTTCCATGTATTAGGATTCCATATAAATTGACATGGGTATATGTCTCCTATACATGTTTAGTTTAGTTTTTATTCACTTATTTTGTTCTAACCCCTAATTTGTGCCACAAGCTTTGGTGAGCACTAGATTAGTTTACTTTTCTTGTTATTAGATTAGCTTACTTTCTTTTTTATTATCATAAGTGAATATAGAAACCATATGACTCTTTTAGGGTTATTGTGTAATTGTGTTAGATTGTAGGATTTGAAACCCTACCTAGCATGATGTGTTTTGATAGATGATGCAAATGATCCCCTAATTGGGTCTAGTGGATCCTTATATTAGTCATGCTCTTACTTAAAAAATGTGTGCCCCAATTGAAAGTGTAGGTGTGATCTATCTTATCTGATCTAGGATTGATTCATACACACCATGAAATTTTGATTTCATACATTATATTGAACCTAACATGAATCAAACCCTTATAAGGTTTCTCTCACTTATTTTTATTCATTTTATCATCTTTTATATCATATGTTTTGACTTATTGGCTTGATTTTATCAACCCAGCTATTTTTATTTATGTGTAATAACATGAAACTAGATCAACCATCTCAACCTAGCATAGGTTTCCAACACCTTGTAGACTTTTAGTTTAACCTACTAGGTCAACTGGGTTGACTTAGCATAGTTCCAACCATTTTATAGCAAGCTCTTGTTCAAGATTCACAGTGCAAGTTCAAAATTCCAAACTTATATATTTATAGTCTGATAAACTAGGTTAACCAAATTGACTTATCACATTCCAAACATCAAGTTTAGTTTAGTAGCTCCACCAGGTCAACTTAGCACACTTTTCAAGCTTTTAGAGTAGGTTCCTATCTCACTTAGTTGACTAGCTTGACCCAATTTTATAGATTGGGCTAGTTATCTCCAAGGTTATAGGTTAGTTACATGTTCTATTCTCATCTTGAAAACACTAAGGTCAATTTCTATTTCTCTATTTCTACTCTACTATGTACTTTTCTTTCAAAATTATAATTTGTTTATGTATACCAATCAGATTGACCATCATTAGTTCAATTAACTATGTATTTCATTTTAGTATCTTCTTTTCTAGACTAGTTATAGGTATATGTCATTTCATTTTTCATATTTTTATCAATCCTTTCTCTTTTCCTATATGTTTTTCTATGATGACCAGCTCAACTTTGCACTATCCCAAATCCTAGTTTCTACCTCTGTCCACTGCACTAGGTTGACTTCGTCAACCTAGCAATTTCTACAACTCTTGTGCACTGCACTAGCTCAACCTAGTCAACCTAGCATAGTTTTCAAGCCTTTTTCTCCTTTTTTAGCTTTTACTCTTTTTTCTAGGTTAGTTCTATGGACCCTATCTATCATTCTTGTCCCTATTTTACACTAGGTTGATTGGGTTGACCTAGCTTTATTTTTATCACTTTCTAAATCCTTTTTTTCTCATGTTGATTTCATTCCTCTTTCATCATAGATTTCCTATTGGATGACAACACTAAATCTCAAATGACAGGCATGATGGCATTCATCAATCCTCATAGGGTTTCCCATAGACAAAGTAGAGCTCCTTTTGAAAATGCTAGTAATGTCCATATTACAACTCACACAATAGACTATGGGTTCCCTCATGATACTTATTTACAACATAATCCTTATTTTCTCCTAGAAAACTAACCTAAGTTAGAGTATACTCTCAAAATGATTTTATTTATTAACTAATTTCCCCAACATAAAGGGAAAGATCTATCTACTATTTACAATCTCATGATCGTTGGTCAAGTTATTGAACCTCATTCACCACATTCTACATTCTCAAATGGATTTGGTAGTACTGATTTATTTAATTCATAGCCTCTCCCTTTGATCATGACCTCTTCACATGTTTCTTCTTCTTCTTTCCTTTCTTCTACCTCCATGCCTAGTATCTCAACTACCATGGCTGGTTCTACATCTAGTGGACCTTCCTTAATATCCACTATCCTTAATCCTTCCACTAGTTCATTGTTTATTACCCAAAGCATTCATGCTTCTAGTGCTTCTTCTTTTCCTGCATTCACTAGTCCATCTTTTGATACACAAACAAGCTTTGCCACTAGTTCATCTCATTTTCATCATTCATCTCAAGATCTCAATAACACTAATAGTGGTACCTAAGCCACTAATACCAAAACCAACTCTTCTAATAGTGTTAGTCAAACTCTTATAGCAGAGGTTACAGGGCTGCCTACGGATGGACTTAAATTTTCCAAGCAGACAAGCATTTTGAATGAGGCCTTTTGTAAGTTCCCCAAGATGGATGTGGAAGAGCAGAAGCTGGTCAAGAATGGGGATTTCTATGAATTGGAACAGATTAAGGGGATATGGAGGGATGTCTTATGATGTATAAGGGAGTATTTCATCCTGGATGGAAGAAGCAAGAGAGTGCATAAATTCCACTTTGTTTTCCTTAATCATTTCAGACACAAGGTAAGATTTTCTTTTCCCTTTTACCTGCACTTCTCTTTGGTCCAAAGTTTATTTTCTCACAGGAAGAAGGAAACGTGTCCTATCCTACATGAAGGCCTAATTCTATTAATTGAAGGCTACTGCAAGAATAAAGCTATGGTTAAGAACCCTAACCAGGGGAAAAATAAGGAGTCTGGGAGCAGAAAGAGTGAAATTGTAAAAGGGAAAGACAAAATCAAGTTCCCTAGTGCCAAAAATCAGAATGTAGAAGAAGATACAGAGCAGGAGAGAATTGATAAACCTAGGGAGGAAAATTTGGAGGAAGAAGAAGGTACTGAAAGCTGGAATACAAATTCAAATGAGGATGAAGAATGTCAAGAGAAGAATGAGAAAGAAGGAGTCAGTAAAGAGGAGGAATCTGAAAATAGTAAAGAAGAAACTAAGGAAAATCAGAAAGTGTCAGAGGAAGATATTGTCCAGGATGGCCCTGTTGAGGACCCTGTTTCAAGAAACGAAAGGGAAAATATAGTTCAGGATGACAATCAAGAAATGGACATGGAAATTCAAACTAGAACAAAAGAACAGTATCAAAGGGGCCAAGAGGATCACTTTGAAGAAGGCAAGAATAGTCCCAATAAGAATTCTAAGGAATGGAGAGAGAAAAGGCAGAATGATGGAATGCACACACCTATGAGTTGGGTTAATTGTAAAGCAGAGGCTTCTCTCCAACTTGATTCTTGGATGTGTAAGGAGATTAAGGATCTCAAAAGGAAAGTGGAAATTATGGAAGATAACCAGAAAGCTACATGGAACAAAATTAACAACATGGAAAAATAGATAAGAGATATCCCAGTCAAGCTCAAAGATTACGAGAATAACCTTCGAGAACTCATTAGGGAGAACAGAATGAAAATGGAAGAAGTAACGTCCAACATTTGTGCTGCAGCTACCAATATTGGAAAAAGAACTAGCGAGGAGACCAAATCTTTGGAGGGGCCTAGCAAAAGGATGAGACAAAGCTCAAGAAAGAAGGCTACACAAGAGGGAGCCAAGTTGGCGGCAACTACCACTCAGGATACTGTTGTGAAAGGTAAAGAAACTGTGAAAATGATTTTGTAACTGGAAGAATAGTCTGGTTCTTCTTGTTGGTTATGTTTTCTGGTCTTGTTCTCTGGTTTCTTTTTGTAATCTTCTATCTATGGTGTAGCCAGATCTATGTTAAATATGGGTTTTGACTAGTGGTCTCTTTGGTGGTTTTAGGTCCATATAAAACCTGTTTTTGCTACTTCTCTATAGTAGTTTTTAGGTTCTGCCTGTGGGCGTTGAAGCTTTATCTTTCTTTCCTTGTACTTGGGTTTTGGGGTCCCATCAAAACCTATTTTTACCTTTATCTAAAATGTTAGTCAAACTCACCAACTTCTATTGTAAACTCTCAATAAAATGAATGTTTTCCAAGCCCATAACATGAATCAAATGATGAGAATACAAAAACACCTTCTTCATCTTCAAATGCAATGCAACCAATGGTTTGGGGCACACATAACTAAAGTTTTCCTCCCCATCCTCTTTGAGATTCTCAAAAGAATCGTATTCTTCAATCTCTTTTAGTCAATAAAACTATCAAGCATCTATAAAATGAGCCTCTCACTACTCAAATTACTAGCATTGATATATGAGGTATAAGACCTATAATCTCTTTTAATGGATCAAATGATCCTTCTCTTCATCCTAAAACATTTATGGATCTTTATAAATATTGGGTTACATCAAATACCTTTACCACTACCAAGATCCTTACTAAGACCCTCACAAGTGATGCCTTGGATTGGTACAATCAACTTAGATTTCATTCCATTACTAGTTTTGAGGATTTAGTGAATGCTTTAGTTCAATAATTCCAAACTAGTGATCTTCCTAAAAACACTTTGGCCCATTTCATCAATTGCAAGCAAAGCAAAAATGAAACTGCCCAAGCATTTGTTAAATGATGGAAAACTTTATCAAATAAATTTGAACACAACATGGCTAGTGATAATATTTTTCATCTCTTTACAAATGATCTTTATCCCAAATTATAATATCAGGTCCATCTACTTTCTCCATGCACTTTGAAATAATCTATTGATCAAGCTAAATGATAAGATTTCCTTATGCATCAATTAGAACCACCCCAACCTTCCACAAGTTTTTGTATATTACTTAAAAATAAAAACCATAATGTTACTAATGGTGGCATTTCTAATTCATATGATACCATTCACCATGTTCAAGTTGTTATTCCTACCCCTTCTTCAAAACCAACTTCCTCTTCTCAATAATTTATTAATCCTCATTTCTCAACAATTAACATTAATGTTCATAAACCTCTTTCCTTAGCTAGATTTCTTAAATGTTTACCTAGGCTTCTTCCTTGTGAGATTGACCCTACTCATCCTATGAAAAAATGTTATTCTCTTGGTAAGTTTTGTTGGTTTCATGCTACTCGGGGTCATTCTCATGAGACCTATAGATAAATTCATAATTTAGCTATGAAATTTCTTCTTGGACCTAATTTTGATTATTTTTATATTAGACACCAACATCAACAAGCTTATTAACATGCATTCAAAGAATAAAAAACTCATGATAAATCTCAAGCCTTAAATCAAGCAACTACTCGTTCAATGATCTATATGGATCCTTTACCTAATCATAAACCTAATCATTAGCCAATTCAAGAAAACCAAGGCAATTCCATCTCTTCCAAAAATTATGTAGAAAGTCTTGAAGAACTAGTTTCCTAAGAAAATTTGGTTAGCATGACTAATATGAGAAGAGTGATGGATTTTATCGATTCTCAACCTATCTACACCCCATCTCCTTCTCAAACATATGGTGTTATCCAAGATTCTTCTCAAACTTATTTAGATGAGTTGAGGCAAGAATATCTTATAACCTTTGATTAAGATCCAACTTATGATTTTCATTTGTATAACACATCCCATGCTATTTCTACCATAATTCCATCATCTTCTCCTTCCAATGTTAATCAACCTTCTGTTAACACCTCTTATACTCCTCAAGATCAAGTTGAACCTATTAGTTCATCATCTCAACATGATTTACAACCTTATTCTAAACCTTCTGATTCTTATCAACATAAACATCAATGTTCTTTGCCTCTTCCCTCCGAAGACCTCCTTAACCATTATGCACCTATATCTAATAATATTCTCATGCATTATAATGAGTGGGATCCCATTATAGATCTCACTAATCTCCATTCTCAAAATCCATTTATTGAACTCATGAGGGCATCTCCCTACCATCAAAACCATCTTATGAAATTATTAGTTGAGATGAATTTCCCTCATCCTCCCTTAGTGGGATGAGAGGGAGCCTTATCTGGTTATTGAGGATAGTATCTTGTAACTATGTGAAGAGATGAAAATCAATGTTGATGAAATTATTAACACTTCTCTTTCATAAAAATTTCCCATCACATTTATTATTCTCGATGAGATTCTACTTCTAAAAATGACCCCCCTATTAATTAGTGTCCAAATTAGTGATATCCAAGTTAAGCATGCTTTGATTGATAAGGGTTTTGGTAATTGTGTTGCCTCTCTTGATTTCATTAAAACCCTTGGATATTTTGTATACAATTTTAATTACACGTGTAGCACCTACCAAGAATATGATAGAAGGAAAATTCCTCCTCTTGGGTGTGTGTAGATTCCCATTACTATCCCACCTATCACCATTCATGTGAAGGTGATAATCTTTGAATTTCCTCTTTCTTATAAAATCTTGCTTGATAATCCATGGACTCATCATATGCAAGCTATCACCTCTTCTACCTACCAATGTATTAAATTCCCTCACAATAGATCCATTTATAGGATTAAAGGAGATACTAACCCTTGGAATTTTAAACAATTCCAAGATCGTGGTGCCTAATTTCACTCCTCAAAATGATCTAATGAGTATTCCTAATTTTTTAGTTGAAGAGATTAGAAAATAAGTATTTGCCTAGTATTAAAAAAACCTTAATGACATATTAGCAACAGTTCATATCCAACTTCATAGAGATTTATTTAATGTCTTAGATAATGTGTGTGGATAGATTTATCAGTACTTATGAACACATACATGGTACTTTTATATTTATATTTGGATTTAATGTGTGCTCCATATTTATTTATTTTTCTATATCTAATTATATCATTTGACACTATGTCAAATTCTTACTTATCTTATATCACTATCTTCTTTATTTTACTATATTTCTTGTTAATTTCATATTCTATCTTTTTTGCATATGTTTTTTCTTGCTTAGCATTGATTTATATTTATATTTTCTTCTTGTTACATCCCTTAGATATTTATTTTGTGAGTAGTTTTGTAAGGCTATGGATAGAACCCAATAAATCCTCATAAAATCACCATATTTAGTTTATTATTGCCTTGTATCTTCATGATTGTTTGTTTTCTTATCCTTGATTTTCATAGATAACTATCATGGTGACTTGGTTGTATTTCCCATGTTCCCTTTGGTTATTATCTCCTTTTACCATGTGATTAGTTATAAAATAGTATTTCTCATTACTATTTCCTTTTATCAGTCCACTTATGGATCTCCCTTTTCCTTTCTTCCTTTTTCCACAAACTAAGCATATGCACAATTGAGATTTGAGATCACATATTTTTTCATTATCAAGCCTAAGTGTATTTTTCAGTCTTTTGTCTTTAGTTACTTATCTTCCTTTAACCTTAGCCTATATCTCATTCATGTGTATCATTATCTCTCTCATGCTTGGTCACTCCAAATATGTATCAAGGAGGAATCTAAAAAAAATCCTTTAAAAGAAAGTTAAAATACAAATCATTTAAACAAAAGGCCATGATATCAAAAATAAAAAATATGCAATATTCTTAAAATTCAAATCACACTAAAAGATATGATTCAAGCACATCTCATATCTCTAATTGAAGCTTAAAATCCATAGTCAACTTCACATAGAGCCAAAGTCCTTTGGGGTGAGATAGGCTAGTAGATTGGACTAGGGGAATTTGAAAAAATATTCTAGTTCTACCTACTTTCTCACACAAGTACCCAATCTTCATAGTAGACTGATAGCTCTGTAAGGGGTCCTAAGGAGTGAAGAATACATCAATGGGAGGTAGGTCAATTTTACTTTTCTATTGTACCAATATACCATCATGAGATAATCTTAAAAGCACACTTATCTACCTATAAATCTTTATGTCTATAGGTAGCATGTTTCCTTTTTACATAGATGACCACTAGTCACTTAGTGTCTTCTCATGTTCTTAGTATGCCTCTTATCTCCTAATGTGTTCTCTTAAGATGCCTAAGTCTTTGCTTTTTACACTCCCTTTTTTATTCCCTTTCCTCATATTTCATCTTGAGAAATATTGTCTTACTTTTTCATCACACCCCTTGGGTTTTTATTTTATGAGTTGTAGCATGATATTGTCGATAGGACCCAACAATCCCTCACAAAATTACCATCCCTTTTATGTTTAAATATAATATTATTATTTTGCTTTTCAATTTTATTTTGGCATCCTTTTGGGTTTTTAATTTATGAATGTTTTATCCTATTACCATTATTCCCCATGTACTTATTTGTTCATGTTTATTCTACCCCATATGGTGTTCCCTTTGTTGAGTTTCATTATAAGACCGTGAATAGGACCCAACCCTCCTCAAAAAGTTTTCCAACAGTCAAGTCATCATCAAATTACATGTGTCAAGTTTGAGGTAAGATTCAATTGATTATGAAGTTACACATCATTTGACATGCTTCTCAGCTTGAACTAGTATGTTTTATGCTTACTTCATTTTTATTTCACCTCCTCTTTTATTATTTTTTGAGTGCATTTAAGATTTCAATCATTTCTTGAATTTTTTCATACTTCCTAGCTTGAATTAGTGTGATAAATTTAAGACCAAATTTTCATCAACTTTTCATTTTTTTCTTATCTTGTGTGACCTTCTACATACCTTTCATTTTATTACTTTATTTTTCATACTTCCCAACGTGATATAGTATAATTTTACTTGTTTTAATTTGGTGTAAAAATATTTCATCTTTGGTTTGAAAATAAATCCCCTTTTTAGAATCTTGTTTGTTATTTCTTCGTTCTTTATACTTAGTCATTTTTATGTTATTATGCATTTTAAAGCTTGAATTAGGGTGTAGTGAATTTTTTATTGATTATATTTTTATAAGTCTTTTTGCCTATTTATTTTTAACCATGCATATGTTTTTCATAATGATAGAAAAGAAACCACATATCATATATTTCCTATAGAATATACAAGAAAGCTAAACACATGTGTTAGAAAGAAATATATCCAAAACATCCACATACACAACTAGAAAAATGATAAAAATACAACCATAGTGACCACATGAACAATCAAATTAGTAAGATAAAATGACACATCTTATATATATATATATATATATATATATATATATATATATATATAAAGAGTTTGATACAACATATACAACCATAAGCAATGCTCTAGCTCTAGGGTTGGGCTCCATCCTGTCTATCTCATGGCCTAGCCATGTCGCTTGCTAAGTCCTTAGTCTGACTCCTCTGAAAGGTATTATATAATAAATTAGTCTAAGATCTCAATCCCTCTACCTAACCCTGCAAGTGTGTTATCTTTACCTATGCATGTACTAACTTGATTTGGGTCACTGCATACCTATTTTGAGATTCTTAGATACATATATGTAGGACACCCACTCTCACTATTGGATCTCCCTCTCATATAGCATGTCATTACCTCACCATTATAGTTGGTTTTCTCTCTAGAGATCTTTTTTCTTATCTTATAATTGTAGAAAATAAAATGAATTCTCTTTTTCATATTTAAAACTACTTTTTAATACACTCAAATTCTTCATTTATTTTCCTTTAGATTCCTTCTTTTTCTTATATATTTGTTTCTATTCATCCATTTTTCAAACCATAAAATGTTTTAGATTAGTGAGGACATATATATGTCTATCTTCCAATTTTTTTGATTTTTGGCTATTTTTGCACTAACTTCTATAGGTTCGCCTAGTGCACTTCACATTAGACACATTCACTTTCTTCCAATCTTCTTTTACGACAGTAAGGTAAATTAAAGGTATGTGTTTTTCAATTTTGTCCTTTCATTTATCTTGTTTTATTCTTTCTATACTTTATTTACCATCAACATTATGTGTCATCATGTTCTATCCTGAAGCACCATCTCATGTTGCACTTACGTGACATGTGATGAGCTTTACTTGAGGCATATGTATACACATAATATTTTCACACTTTTATTGATTACTGATACTTCACATTTTATATTAACCTACCAAATCTCAATCTCTTTGAGTCCATGCCTTAATGGGTGCACTAGGAAAGGGGTGGGCAAACCATTAGTGCTTCATAAGATTGTTATTCCTTTTACCAATTGATATCTACACTCTTGCCTCCTAAAAGCTTAAACCCTAAGCTCATTTTTCTTTCCTATCTATTACCACCATTTGTCATGATTTATCCCTCATTTCTTACCTTGTTTCCATTTTGACCTATTTAGTAAACTAGGTTAACCTAGTTAACCTAGCTTATTCTAGAAATACTTTTCCTTTCCTTATTGCCTTGCATCCCCACTAACCTACCATAAACTTTAGCCATTATCCTGATAATGTGCTAGGTTAACTTAGTTGACCTATCATAGATGACATGTTTGAGATTCTTTAGGGTGAGATACTACTATATATACAAGGTCATTCATTATTATTTCATAAGAGAGTTGAATAAATTGAAGAGTTGTGAATGAGCATCTGCTTATTGACCATTATACTTGAGGAATAAAGTTTTGTGTTCAATACTTTATTTTGGAGCTCTGATATTTTATTATGTAGAAGTATTTTGGATACTTAGGTAGGTTGTTTAGCCTATAGCTAATTTATCTTGGTTATCCTTACAATCGACAATAATCTCTTGTAAAACACCATTGGCCAAGGTAGAGGTTGAGACTTAGCATGTTCATCTTCAAAGGTAAGTATTCCTAGCTTTATTTCTCCTTTGTAAGAGTAGATAGATAATGTAGTATGCATTCTTCTCTTCCATGTATTAGGATTCCATATACATTGACATGATTATATGTCTCATATACATGTTTAGTTTAATTATTATTTACTTGTTTTGTTCTAGCCCCTAATTTGTGCCACACGATTTGATGAGCACTAGATTAGTTTAATTTTCTTGTTATTAGATTAGTTTACTTTCTTGTTTATTGACATAAGTGAATATAGAAAACATATTACTCTTTTAAGGTTGTTATGTGATTGTGTTAGACTGTAATCTTTGGAACACTACCTAGTATAATGTGTTATGACAGATGATATAAGTGATCCCCTTATTAGGTCTATAATATCCTCATATTGGTCATGATATCCCTTAAAAAGTATGTACCCTAATTAGAAATGTATGTGTGATCTGTCTTATCTGATCCAAGATTGATTCATGTATACCATGCAATTTTGATTATATACATTTTGGTGAATCTAACATGAATCAAACACTTATGGGGTTTCTTTCACTTATTTTTATTCATTTTTCCATCTTATCTATAATATTTTTTGACTTGTTGGCTCAATTCTATTGACCTAACTATTTTTATTTATGTATAGGAATAGGCATATGGATCAACCAGCTCGACCTAGCACAAATTTTTAGTATTTTATAGACTTTTATTCAACCTACTAGGTCAACTAGGTTGACCTAACATAGTTCCAACCACTTTATAGTAGGTTCCTATTTAAGATTTACACCACAAGTTTTAAATTTTAGACTTCTAGATTTTTAGTCCAATCAACTAGTTTGACTAGCTTGAATTAGCACATTTCTTGACATCTAGTTCAGTCTACTAGGTCAACTAGGTTAACTTAACAAACTTTTGTAGCTTTTGTAGCAAGTTCCTATCTCACTTAGTCAACCACATCGACCTTGTTCTACAAATTGGGATAGTTCTTTCAAAGGTTATAGGTCAGTTACATATTCTATTTTCATATCCAAAACACCAAGGTTAGTTTATATTTCTCTCTTTCTACTATGCTCTATACTTTTGTTTAAAAATTATAATTTATTTATGTGTACCAATTGGATTGATCAACATTAGTTCAATTGACTACGTATTTCATTTTAGTATCTACTTTTCTAGACTAACTACAGGCATACCTCATTTCATTTTTCATATTTTTAGAAATTCTTTCTCTTTTCTTGTCTATTGTGCTATGTCAACCAGATCGACTTTGCACTATCCTAGACCCTACATTTTTCCTATATCCACTGCACTAGGTTGATTTGGTCAACCTAATAATTTTTGTAGCTCTTATGCACTATACTAGGTCGACCTAGTCAACCAAGCACAATTTTCAATCATTTTTCCATCTTTCATCAACTTATGATTTGTACTAGGTTAGTTTTATGGACCTTGTCCAGCTTTATTGTCCTTATTTTAAACTAGGTCAATTAGGTTAACCTAAATTTATTTCTATCTCTTTCTAAATCTTTTGTTTTGTCATCTTGCTTTCCTTCCTCTTTCATCATGGATTTCTTGGTGGGTGACATCACTAAATCTCAAATAGTAGGCATGATGGAATCCACCAATTTTCATAGGGTTTCCCTTAGAAAAAGTAGATTTCCTTTTACAAATGTTAGTGATGTCCATATTACAACTCACACAATGGACTATGGGTTCCCTCATGATACTTCTTTATAGCATAATCCTTCTTTTCTTATAAAAAACCAACCTAAGTAGAGTATACTCCCAAATTCTTTTCATTATTAAGCAATTTCCCTAACATAAAGGGAAAGATCCATCTACCATTTACAATATCATGATTAGTGGTCAAGACAATGAACCTCATTCACCACATTATACATTATCAAATGGATTTGGTAGTAATAATTTATTTGATTCACAACCTCTCCCTTCTATCATGACCTCTTCTCATGCTTCTTCTTCTTCTTCTTTCCTTTCTTATACCTCCATGCCTAGTATCTCAACTACCATGGCTAGTTCTACATCTAGTGGACCTCCGTTAAGATCCACTATCCTTAATCCTTCCACTAGTTCATTGTTTGATACCTAAGGCATTCATGCTTCTAGTGCTTATTCTTCTCTTCCATTCACCAGTCCATATTTTACTACAAAAGAAAGCTTTTCCACTAGTTCTTCTCATTCTCATCATTCATCTCAAGCTCTCAACAACACTAATAGTGGTACCCAAGCCATTAATACCAACACCAACTCTTCTAATAATGTTAGTCAAACTCACCAAATTCTATTGTAAAATCTTAATCAAATGAATGCTTTCTAAGCTCATAACACAAATCAAATGATGATAATGCAAAATTACCTTCTTCATCTTCAAATGCAACTACAACTAATGGCTTAGAGCATACATAACCAAAGTGTTCCTCCCCCTCCTATTCAATATTCTCATAGAAATCTTATTCCTCAACCTCCTTTAATTAATAAAACTATCAAGAAACTACAAAATGAACCTCTCACTACTTAAATTTCTAACATTGATATAGGAGGTATGAAACCTAAAATATCTTATAATGGATCAACTGATCCTTTTCTTCATCTTAAAACATTTGGGAATCTTTATAAATATTAGGTTAAATTAAACACTTTTACCACTACCAATCTCCTTACTAATACCCTTACAAGTGATACCTTGGATTATTACAATCAACTTATACCTCATTACATTACTAATTTGGAGGATTAAGTGAATGCTTTAGTTCAAAAATTCCAAACTAGTGATCTTCCTGAAAACACTTTGGCCCATTTCATCAACTGTAAGCAAAGTGAAAATAAAACTACCCAAGCATTTGTTAAATGATGGAAGAATTTATCAAACAAATGCGAACACAACATGGCCATTGATAATATTTTTCATATCTTTACAAATGCTCTTTATCCCAAATTATAATATTAAGTCCATACCATTATCCACACACTTTAAAAGAAGCTATTGATCAAGATAAATGACAATATTTCCTTATGCATCAACTCAAACCATCCCAACCTTCCATAGGTTCTCATATATTACTTAAAAAAAAAATTCAATGTTACCAATGATGGTATTTCTAACTCATATGATACCATTCACCATGCTCAAGATGTTGTTCCTACCCCTTCTTCAAAACTAGCTTCATCTTTTGAATAATTTATTGATTCTCATTTCTCAACAAATAACATTAATGTTCATTAATATCTTTCCTTAGATTAATTTATTAATCATCTACCTAGTAATATTTGTCATGAAATTGACCCTACTCATCCTATGAAAACATGGTATGATCCTATCAAGTTTTGTTGGTTTCATGCTAGTTGGGGTCATTCTCATGAGACCTGTAGACAAATGAAATTTCTTCTTAGACCTAATTTTGACTATGATTCTATCATGTAATAACATCAATAAGCTTATGATCATGCATTCAAAGAATACACAACTCATGATAAATCACAAACCTTGAATAAAGAAAAAGGTCTTTTAGCTATTTATAAGGATCCTTTACCTAATCATCATACAATTAAAGAAATCCAAGGTAAGTTCATATCTTCCAATAATAATTCAAAAAGTCTTGGAGAACTAATTTCTAAATAAAATGTGGTTAGCATGACTAATATGTGAAAAGTGGTGGATTTAATTGATTATCAACCTATCTACACCCCATCTCCTTCTCAAGCATATGGTGTTATACAAGATTATTATCCAACTCATTTAAATGAGTTAAGGCAAGAATATCTTATAACCTTTGATGAAAATACAAATTATGATTCTCCTTTATATAACACGTCCCATGTTATTTCTACCACTCTTCCATCATCTTCTCTTTCTAATGTTAATCAACCCTTTCTTAAGACCTCTTCTACTCCTCAAGATCAAGTTGAACATATTAGTTCATCATCTCAACATTATTTAAAACCTTCTTCTAAACCTTCTCATTCTTATCAACAAAAATTTTAATTATCTTTGGTACTTTCCTCTAAAGACCTCCTTAACCATTATGTGCCTATATTTAACAATCTTCTCATGGGTTATGATGAGTGGGATCCCATTGTACAGCTCACTAATATCCCTTCTCAAATTCCATTTATTGAACTCATGAGGACATCTCCCCATCATCAAAACCATATTATTTAACTATTTTTTGAGATGAATTTCCCTCATCCTCCCTTACTAGGATGAGAAACAACCTTATTTGGTTTTGAGGATAGTGTCCTACAATAATGTGAAGATATGTCCATCAATGTTGATGAAACTATTGACACTTATCTTTCATTAAAATTTACCATCACATCTATGATTCTTGATGAGATTTTAATTCATGCAGATGATCCTCACCTATAAATTAGTGTCTAAATTGGTGATATCCAAGTTAAGCCTACTTTTATTGATGAGGGTTTTGATACTTGTGTTGATTCTCTTGATTTCATTAAAACCCTTGGATATTCTAAATGTAATATTAAGTCCACACATAACACTTGCCAAGGATATGAAAGAAGGAAAATACATCCTCTTGGGTGTGTGTGGCTTCCCATTACTATCCTACCTATCACCATTCATGTGAAGGTGATGATCTTTAACTTTACTCTTTCTTATAACATCTTTCTTGGTAGGATATGGACTCATCGTATGTAACCTATTCCCTCTTCTACCTACCAATGTGCTAAATTCCCTCATAATGGATCCATTTATAGGATTCAAAGAGATAATAACCATTGTAATTTTTAATAATTCAAAGATCAATGTGTCTTTAAGATTCTTACTCTTGAGCCTTTACCTAGCATTCCATTTCATGAGTCACAACATCCAAATTTTCCTATCAACTCATCTAGAGGATAATAGGCATCCCAATATTATCGGTAATATTACTCCCAACCTTTCATATTTTTATGATTATGAGCCTAATGAGATTAAACTCAACATCAAAATTTATATTCTCATTCTTCATCTCATCTCACAACTTCTTGCTTCCTTGAAACGTCATTCTCGTAAACCTCCTTTGAGATGATAGTCCTATAGTCTTATACAAGACTCCTCATTATATTCACCATGATTATTTCAATGACAAAGTTATTCCAACTTATATCATCAATTTTCATTCACCTTATTATGATAATGGATATTCCTTAGATGGTCCTTTATTAGGCAGTCTTATCCAAGCTCATGATGCCAAGATTGTGCATTATTGTTCTTCTTTACTTGAGTCTTTTCATTCATCCTCTCATGTTTTGAATTTTATAATTACAAATTATTTTATTTTTCATCTTTATCATATAATATAGATGACACTAAAACCTCCATTATTTGAGGAGCCCCATAGGACTATGCTCATGGATCATGTTATGACTGGCCTATACTATTTTTCTAGGTTCCTAGATTTTTGTCATTAGTTTACTCCTAGGGTTGGTGATAACCTTATTAGACCTTCTATTTATCATGTTATTCTCATAGTGGAAAATATTTTAGAATTATTTATTATTGTTTCTTCTACTATTGGTGAGCCGACTCTTACTTCTTTCACTAGTTCTCTTTCTATTAAGACTAGTTCTATTCCTTCTCCATCATTACCTCCTCTTGGTGATGGTTTACTTTTTTAACCTAAGATGGATCCTTTTCCCACCAAATGGGGTGATGAGTCATCTCCCCCTTCTTCCAAACTTATTACACCTTATCTTGTGAGTGTTCCTCCTTAACACACTCACAAGCATATCTATTGCTTTCATTGGATAGATACTCATTCTTCTACCCATTGTCATAAGTTATGACAATATATTGATACATTGCATCCTTATTCCCCATCCATAAACACTAAAAAAATCCTCCCAAGCTTATTATTTACTATATACCTAAGTATGGTGAGATTTATTTTATATGGCACAAATATGGCACACATCATATTGATCATTATTATATCCTTTAACATCATCTTAAGGATCATCTTATAGCTATCCTTGGACCAATTACAATTCCTCCCATAATTCATTCTTGTAAGAATATTATCCCTTCTTCTCCCATATATATACCTCTTTTGGTTCCTTGTGTGTGTCCACCTATGGTTCCTTATCCACCCATGGACCCTCCATCACCCGTGGACCCTCTATCACTTGTATATCCTTCTCCACCAATGATTCCTCCTTCTCTCATAGATCCCATTCCCACACATTATTTTTATCTTCCTTTGACTAATTTCCATCCTCATCATGCTCCAATGAGTATTCCTATTTTTTTAAGTTGAGGAGATTATGAAAGAAGTATTTTCCTAGTATTCAACAATGATCGATGACACATTAGCAACATTTTGTATCTAGCTTCATAGAGACTTATCTGATGTCTTGGATAATGTGTGTAGGTAGATTTACCAGTATTTATGAGAACTTACATGGTACTTTTATATTTATATTTGGATTGAACATGTGCTCCATATTTATTTATTTTTCTATATCTCATAATATCATTTGACACTATGTCAATTTTTTGCTTATCTTATATCATTATCTTCTTTGCTATACTATATTTCTTATTAATTTTATATTCTATCTTTTTTTGCATATGTTTGTTCTTGCTTATCATTGTTTTATAGTTCTATTTTCTTCTTGTTACATCCCTTTGCTATTTATTTTGTGATTTGTTTTGTAAGACCATGGATAGGACCTAGAAGATCCTCACAAAATCACCATATTTAGCTTGTTATTGCATTTTATCTTCATGATTGTTTGTTTTCTTATCCTTGCTTTTCATAGATAATTTTAATTATGACTTGGTTGTATTTACCCTATTTCCTTTGATTATTGTATCCTTTTACCATGTGATCAATTAGTAAACAATCTTTCTCATTACTATTTCCTTCTATTGATCCACTTGTGAATCTCCCTTTTCCTTTCTTCCTTTTTATATAGACTAAACATATGCATGGTTAAGATTTGAAATCACATATTTGTTCATTGTCAAGCCTAAGAGTCCTAGTCAGTATTTTGTCTTTGGTTACTTAGCTTCCTTTAGCATTAGCCTACAACTCATTCATGTGTATCACCATATCTCTCATGCTTGGTCATTCCAAATTTGTATAGATGAGGAATCTAAAAAAAATCCTTCAAAATAAAGTTAAAAATCAAATCATTTAAACAAAAGGCAATGATTTTGAAAGGCAAAAATATGTAATATTATTAAAAGTAAAATCATATTAAAAGACATGATTCAAGAACATCTCTTATCTCCAATCAAAGCTCAAATGCCATAGTCAGCTTCACATAAAGCTAAAGTCCTTTGGGGTGTGGTAGGCTAGTAGATTGTAATAAGGGAATTCAAAAAATCCTTCTAATGTTATCTACTTTCTCACACAAGTACCTATTCTTTGTAGCAGACTGACAGATTTGTAAGGGGTCATGAGGAGCAAAGAACACATCATGGGGAGGTAGGTCCATTTTACTTTATAATTTTACCAATATACCTTCATGATCTAATCTTAGTAGCACACTTATCTACCTACAAATCTTTGTGTCTATAGGGAATAGGTTTCCTTTGTACATAGATGACCACTAGTCACTTAGTGTCTTCTCATGTTCTTAGTATACCCCTTATCTCCTAAGGTCTTCTCTTAAGACACCTAAGTCTTTGATTTTTACACTCCCTTTTTCATTCCCTTTCCTCATATTTCCTCTTGAGAAATATTGTCTTTCTTTTTTATCACACCCCTTAGGTTTTTATTTTATGAGTTTCAACATAAGACCATGGATAGGACCCAGCAATTCCTTAAAAATTTACCATACCTTTTGCATTTCAATCTAATATTATTATTCTACTTCACAGTGTTGTTTTGACATCCTTTTGGGTTTTTCATTTATTAATGTTTTATCCTATTTCCCTTTTTCCCCATGTAGTCGGTTATTTATGCTTATTCTATCCTATATGGTATTCCCTTTATTGAGTTATAGTATAATGCCATGGATAGGACCCAACCCTCTTCACAAAATTTTTCAACAATCAATTCACCATTAAATTACATGAGTCAAGTTTGAGAGAACATTTGATGATTATGAAGTTACACGTGATTTGACATTCTTTCTAGCTTAAACTAGTATGTTTTATGCTTACTTCATTTTTATTTCACCTCTTATTTTATTATTTTTTGAGTGAATGTAATATTTCAACCATTTCTTGAGTTTTTTCATACTTCATATCTTGAATTAGTGTGATAAATTTAAGACCAAATTTTCATTGACTTTTCATTTGTTTTTCTTACATTGTGTGACCTTTTTTAATTTTGTCATACTCCTCTGAATGGTACATTTTAATGAAGTAGTCCAAGATCTCAATCCCTCTACCCATCCCTACAAATGTGTTATCTTCACCTATGCCTATACCAAATTGGTATGGGCCATTTCATATCTAGTTTGAGATTCTTAGATGTATTTCTATAGTGCACCACTCTCGCTCATAGAGTTCCCTCTCACCTAGCATGTTGTTCCCTCACCATTATAGCTTTTTTTCTCTCTAGAGATCTTTTTATCTTCTCATACAATGTAAAAAAATTAATTGTAACTCCTTTTTTCATATTTAAAACTACTTTTTATCAACTCAAATTCTTCTTTTATTTTCATTTAGATTGCTTTATTTTCTCATATCTTTGTTTCTATTCATCCATTTTTAAAACCATAAAATGTGTTAGATTCATGATGACATAGAGATTATTTTCCACTATTATATGCCCATATTCTAAAAAAATTGATTTTTGGTTATGTTTTCTCTAAATTATATAGGTTCACCTAGTGTGCTTTACATTAGACACCTCCACTTTCTTCAAGTCTTCTTCTCTAGCACTAAGGTAAGTTAAAGGTAAGTGTTTTTCAAAATTTTCCTTTCATTTATCTTATTTACTTCTTATTGTACTTTACTTAGCATCAGTATTATGTGTCATCATGTTCTATCCTAAAGCACCATCCCATGTTTCACTTACGTGACACATGATGAACTTCAGCTGGGGAATATGTATACAGATAATATTATCACACTTTTATTGATTAATAACACTTTGTATCATGTAGGAACCTACCAAGTCTTAATATCTTTGAGTGTATGCCTTAAGGGGTGTACCAAAAAAGGGGTGGGTAGATCATCAGTTCTTTGTAATATTATTTTTCCTTTTTCCACTTGATATCTACACTCTTGCCTCTTAAAACTCTAAACCCTAAGCTCATTTATATCTTTCCTATCTATTCTAACCATTTGTCATGATTTATCCCTCATATCTTACCTTGTTTTCCTTTTGACCTATTCAGTAAGCTAGGTCGATCTGGTCAACCTAGCTTATTTTGGGGATACCTTTCCTTTTCGTATTGCCTTACATCCTAGTCGACCTATCAAAATATTCAAGCATTAGCCTAATAGTGTGCTAGGTCAACCTAGTTGACGTTGCACAACCAACATGTCTAGAGTATTTAGGGTGAGATACTACTATATATACAAGGTCATTCCTTACCATTTCATAAGAGAGTTGAATTAAGTGAAGAAGTGTGAATGAACATCTGCTTTTTAACCATTTTACTTGAGGAATAAGGCTTTAGGGGTTCAATAAATTTTTTTGATGATCTAATATTGTCTTTTGGATAAGTCTTTTGGATATTTACATAGGTCATGTAGCCTAGAGCTGATTTATCTTGGTTATCCTTGAAAACCACAAAAATCTCTTGGAAAGTACCATTGGCCAAGGTAGAGGTTGAGACTCGATAGGTTCATATTCAAAGGTAAGTATTCCTAACTATATTTATCATTTGTAAGATTAGATAGATAGTGCAATATGTACACTTCTCTTCCATGAATTAGGATTTAATATACATTGACGTAAGTATATGTCTCTTACACATGTTTAGTTTAGTTGTTATTTAATTGTTTTATTCTAATGCCTAATTTGTGCCACAAGTTTTGGTGAGCACTAGATTAATTTACTTTTTTTGTTATTATCTTAGTTAACTTTCTTTTTTTTAATCATAAGTGAATATATAAACCATAGGACTCTTTTAGGGTTGTTGTGTGATTGTGTTAGACTATAGGCTTTAAAACCCTACCTAGCATGATGTGTTGTGATAGATGATACAAGTGATCCCCTAATTGGGTCTAGAAGATCCTCATATTGGTCATGATCCTGCTTAACAAATGTGTGCCCAAATCAGAAGTGTAGGTGTGATATATCTTATCTAATCCATGATTTATTCATGCACACCATGAAATTATGATTTCATACACTTACCATATAAAAAATTAGTTATGATAGGTTGTAAATATTTTGATGACAAATTTTTACTTGTATTGTGATCCTATAAAACAATATACAAACAAACAAATAAGTATATACTATTATAGTTGATTTATGGGACAAAGATTGTGTTATCAATTGAATTTTTGATTTTATCATTAAAGATTATATGCACTAGAGGATTATAATAATTCAAATCAATGGATATGATATTTTTATAAATACTAAAATTGGGTAAAAGGAGGCTACTTGAAATATAGAGCTAGTACTTAAAAGAACCCTACTAAATTATTTTTCATGACAAACACATTATATGAAAGAAAATGTTTTTTAGTGCCAAGGCAATTTTATAATATAATAAATATTAAAATAACCTAGGGAAGATCCAAATTTGATAGATGAGACCATTCATAATTAATAATATTATAGACATAAGTGTGTGTAATCTATGTAGGCTGGATAATGTACTATTACAAGGGCATTTTAATAGAAGACTGAATCCCTACTTCATATAACCTCAATTAAGGTAGATCTAAAGGCCACTAGCCTTGATAATGTTTTTAACACAAAGAGCTCATGCTTTCTAGTTTTCTTTCTTATATTTTTTTTATAAAGTGTGTAATAGGGTATATTATCCTATAATACTAGTCTAATGAGTTGGGAAAATAATTATCTATGATTATTATACTCAAAATCTAAGCATCTCTAGGAAGGGTAATCATGCATAGTGGAATATTATAGATAATCTATGACATTGATATAAAAAAATTAAAAATATGGAGAAAACATAGACAAAAAATCTCAATTATGTGTAAGTGACCTTATGTACAAACAAGTATGAAAGAAACATATGAAGTTTGGTTTTTATCAAATAGGAAAACATTGAACACTTGTGTAGAAAGGAATATGCATAGAATATATGATGCATAACATGAAATTATAGAATATTCACAAAGGAGACATAGAGATCAAATATGACATCCAAATACATTATAAATGGGATACAAGATTCTCCAAAGGTGGTGCACATATACGATTATAAATATTTTGAAAACATGGGAGGTTTCATAAGTTAAGAGAATTTAATAGTCATAATTTAAAATTTGATCACTAGAAGAAATCTTAAAATAAATTATTCATGGGTAGGTGGTAAAATTACTTCACCTAAGGTTACAAAGGAACGAAGGATGGTATTTTGACAATCATTTTCTATTTGTATAAGTATAAAATGATATCTAAATTTCTCAGTCTAAAATAAAATTAGGGAATTTATGGAGGATAAGTGCCATAAAATAGAGAATATGTGAAGCTCAATGTCATTGAAGGAGTGTAATCATGAATAAAATTTTATATATGAAATATTTATTTAACTAATCTAATGGGTCGAGTGGTTATTCAAAAAAATTTAAGAAATTTGGGGTTTTAGAAGAACAAAAAAGAAAACTATCTTGACCATAACTACTCCAGATGTGGAGGAGGAAAAATAAATAAAATAAGCTATTGTTTGGGAAAATATATCAATCCTAGTTGAACCTATTGTATTACATGCACTGAGTGATCTTGGGAACAATTGGATGACTTGCATCCACTCATTTTAGGATTGTAGTTGAAATAATCTATGGCACAAGATATAGGTATGGGGATCCATTAAATATACCTATTAGAATAGATATACAAGATATTTAGTACTACCACCAAAGGTCCAACACTAGTTTTCTCACTGACTCACAAAACTTCTACACTTATAACTAGACCAATTGCAACATATTGAATTTAATATCTCTACTTTACTTCACTACATTATTTCTAAATAAAGGAAAAGATCACTTGTTTAAAAATAAACATCAAAAGAGAGGGAGGGTAAGGTAGAAATAAATTCTACTAATTAAGGGGAAATACAAATTCTTCTAGGATCAAAACATGCCTAGCTACAATTGTAATGTTGTATGCTAAGTTTCAAAATGGCTCAAGATTTAGTCACACAAGGAGATGGTCTGAGGAAAAATGGTAAATGTTTTATTCTATGACTCATTTAATGAATAAACTAAAAAAAAGTATGTACTTAATTGCAAATAAATCCTTAAAGAATTCAAATAAAGTAAAATGAATCAAATAACCTAACTAAAATAGTGAATTACATCTTAGTTAATGCATAAACTCTACAAAAAATCAGAAATTATAGTCCTATAAAATTAGTTTTAATCCATTAAAGTAAAATTAAATTGAAATAAATTTAATTAAACCAAATTCATTTACACAAAAATTTAATTTTTCATTATTCCAATAATGTTTGTTTCCAAATAGAGTTGAGACTTATAACATACTAGGTAGGAGTATATATAAAAGGGAGAGATGGGTATTACTTCCAAGAGGCATGATATCCCACTCTTGGCCATTATGGATTAAAATAGTAAAACAAAATTATGGTAAAATATTCCTTTTTCCAAAATAAATAAGATAGAATGAAATTCCATGGTCGATTAAGGAGCATTGAGGAGAGGTCTAATGTGGACAACATCCTAATGGTTCTAGTAGGCTCTACTAAGATACAAATGATTAGTCAATGTGGTTGAACCTTTTTAAGTCCAAAAAAGACTCATGGAGTAGAATTTTTTCTATATTTATTATGTGTATGAAGTTTGGGGAACATGTGCCCTTTTTACCTCTATGGAACTATGAAAAAATGAGGGGCTAGCCCCATGGCACTTTGTCAATATATTTGAAAACTCAATCATTTTTAAAAATTCTAAATATCTTCTTATAAGGATTTTGGGTCACATAATTTCATCCATCACTTATGTCTTGATTTCAAAAGAAGTGTCCACGTTAATATTCTCAAGATTGTGACACTTGTTAAATTATCATTTGATCAAGACATGTGGACCTTATATTTAGTCTATGCACCAAAGTTGATTGAATGCCATTTTATATTTAAAATGATATATATATATATATATATATATATAGTGCTCTTGGGACCCATATTCATGTCTTTAATATACTTTGTCCCATGTCTACTTTACTCAAAATGTGACACTTGGCATGTCCTCATTATTCTACTAGGATTAAACTTACACTTTGTATCATAATCTTGCAAATAGTATTAAGTCAGTGAGATTCCATACATGGCATGATCTCACTATTTCACTTACTATTTGAGCTTCATATCGTGTGAATTTGTGACTTTGGTTGTGGTTTATTTCTATTTACACATGTGGCATAATATGTAAATCAAAGGGATCATGAGATTAATTTTTTCCTTTACTCTATATGTAGGCTATGAGTTAATGGGATGATATTCTGTGGATGACCCTTTCTTGTCTTGATAATCACCTATATTTGGAATATGTGCCTCTAACTATAGGATCTAGATGAGTGGGATGATACTACATGGATGGTTATCACTTGTCTGAATAATATGGGAAACCTAAGACTTGGGCCTACTTTTTTAATTTGTGGATGAGTAGGATCATGCCACATGTCATGATCTCATTCATATAAATGCCTAAGACTTAGATGCTTCACTATTTTTATTTGGAGGAATGAAATAGAGACATGTAGCTCAATACTACTAATTTATATGCTCGTGGAGACCTTGCCTTAGATATTTGAATTGATATAAACAAGTAATTAGGATTAGGGCACATGGTACAATTTTAGTTACTCAGTTTCTCAAGTGAAAAGTACTTACAAACATTTAACTCATAATCTATATAGAAGTGAGATTAATACATGTGTCATAATATTTTTAATCCAAGTTATGTCCAAATAAAAATACTTAGTCTCTTAAAAAATACTTTGTGATTAAGTTGGGTGATAACACATGGAATGATCTTAGAGTTCATCACCTAGCTACTAGAATTTAAACCACAAAACTTAGGTATATTATAGTGACCTAATCACTCTTAAATTTGAAAGTTATTGTAGGTGAAAAATAAACATGTGATGATGGTCTATGTAAGGAAAATTTGTAAAAATGACTAAGTATGAAAAATCACTCATAATTCTTAGGATCCTTTTGAGGTGGATTAAGTAAGATTTTGAAAGGTCACTCTATGAATCCAAAATAATCCTGAGGAGAAGAAAAATCCTTAGGTAAAAGTAAAGTTAGCTTAGTTATTCCATAAATATAAAATCTAAATTTGATGAATGTCATGTCACTAAAACCCAAACATATGCATAAATTACCTTTAATAAACATGTCTATTTAAACCTTTATATTCAAGTATCAATAGAATTACTAGAGTAACTATGGGAACACCCAGTCAATTTAGAATCAGATTAAGACTTCAATTTGAATAAAAAATTAGACTTAAGATAATGATTTCTATCTTTGACTCAAATTGATTAATTTTAAAATAAGACCTAAACATGGAATTTAAGCTAAAAAAAGGTCCTCATTTGTAAATTTTAAAATGGGGCATGTTGGTCACAATAAATGGTGAATTCTGTGGTGAACATGTTTCCTCAACATTTAGAATCTAGACTATGAGCCTCTATTATTGAATTTGTGAGATAAAGAACTAAAAATCCCTTTAGATGAACTTATAAGAAAAGAGAGTTTAATTTTAATTCAATAGACAACATATTGGGCCCTAATTCCTTCAATGGGTCATTTTATGTAAATATTTATTCTATTATTATTTTGAATCCACTGGGCAGGCTTAGACATATCTTAGCTAATCAAATCTCCTTGAAAGGTAATTTATTTATGCATTTTATCTAATGAAAGGAATGGTTGGGTACAAATCTAGTAGCATACAGACATACCTAGCCTTGATAAAGATGCATTTTCTCCCACTTGAGGCCTTTCTCCATTGCTGGCTAGACTAGGAATCCTATAATGGAGGTTTCCTAAATCATCATTTATTAGAATCAAACTTGAATTTTAATGATATTTAGACTTCCTTTCATTTTGATGTTTCTTTTGCTTAATCTGTGAGGATTGGGGATGAATATATCTAAGGTGTAGGAATTATTTTCACTAAGAAGGCCTTTTTCTTACTCAGTGATTTTAATTTGATTGATATGTTCCTTTTAAATTCTATGATGACCTTTATTAAAATAAGTATTTTATCAATTCACTTGCTCAATTTTGAATCAGTGATTCCTAATCCTTTTAGTGTCATAAGATAATTTACTTTGATTATCACATTTTTAAATAACGAGATCTCACTTTTTTCCTTGCACTTATGGGACTGTGTTTTTAGTGCCTTGTAAATTTTTAAGTGATGAAATTCCTAAGCATGGAGACCAAAATTTAGATTGGACTCTATCTTATCAAAATTAGTTTAACTATTTTTTAGTTTGAATCATGGAAATAAGGAAAAATAATATAAGGTTAACAAGGGTGAATAAGGGGTAAACTAGAGAAGTACTAAAATCAAACAAATGCATTTTAAAATAACAAAAATTAAGAGCAATAAAGAAAAACAATGACAAAATAGAATAAAAACATAGACAAAGAAAACTAGCCAACTCTAATCTACTATTTACATCACTAGCCTTTTCCCAAGAGGATATTATGATACTAAATTATAATGGAGAACCAAAAAGTAATGCTTTAATAATTTCTCATTCACTAGTAGTTGGAGGTCATGCCCTTCAATATCTTTTAATTAAAATATGTTATACCGTTGCAACATAGAGATATGGTATGATGCAATCTAGAGTGGGCCAAGTTTGGAGTGTTTTCATTTATTCTTGTGTGATTTGTCCCATAATAGGACTATGTATGATATCTAAAAGGATTTAACCTTTTCCATTTTATTTAAGCATCTCTTTACTATCACTTTATGTCTACTAAAGTTCTACAGAGCCTCTTCTTATGCATCCGCCAATTAAACAATGTATAGTAGCCTTGAGTTTTCCTTCTTAATGTATTCCATATGCTCTTACATAAATTTTTATGTTTAAAAGTTAAGGATCATTGGGAAGATGGGATATAAGTGATAAATAAGAAAAAAATGAGAGATTTTTAGGGTTTTCTTGTATATTGTGTGGTCAATCCAAAGATAATATTTCAATAGTGAATGCTAGTCTTTGGTCTTATTTTATTTATACTTATTGTAAGTACCATAATGAGAAAATATTGTGACTATGCTAAACCAATGTTTATACTCCATTGGTGGTAGTGACTATGAAGGTAAGATGATTATGCACATGGCAAATGTTGGTTTAGTAATGTTTAAATTATTACCCTATGCTGCAATTGAAATTACAAATGCATTAGGTGTTATAAGAATATCACTTCATGACCTTGTTAATATCTCAGTAAGATAATTAAGTTGGTTTAATTAAATGATCTAGAATGCTATAATTTAAATCTTTGGATATTAGGATAGCAAATTTCATGGGTGTAATAAGTTTGTAGGAATAGGCCATTACCAACAAAGGAAAAATGACTATACCATGAATAGTTGCATCATGTGTGATCTTATCTTTGACCTATATATTTTCTTAACCTCATATGATCTAGTTGGATTAATTGTATATTATTCATCCTTTCTTATTTAATATTGTCATGTCATATTGGTTGTAATCCCTATTGGATTGGTTGAACAATATTTTTGCTTTTCATCTTTAATGCTTGGGATGAAGTAGATCAATGTCTACATTATTTAATTTCAACTTGTAGGCCATCTATTAATTAGACACTACCTTGAACCAATGGGAATAATTAGGTTGATCTTAGAATCAACTATAAGACTCTATATGAGACACCATATGCCATTAGGGCCTAATAAAAGATCACCCATTATGAAGGTATAGGATGGCCAACAAAAGTGGTTGGTTGATCCAAAGAAACAACAAACACATGTCATGTTCTAATTGGGTTATAAAAAGGATATAACACCTATTTGAGGAAGGAGGATATAGAATAAAAGTTTTTAGTAATTTTGGAATTTATACTCACCTTGGGAACAATAGGAAGAAGAGAAGGGAAATAAGAAGAGAGCTTAGAAAGGGAGAAACTTGGCTAGTAGAAACCTTAAAAAAACATCCAGGGAAGGGCCTGGATCATTTGATAGATGTCTTATGACTTGAATATTATGTTGATTGACTAAATGAAGTTTAAGTTGTTTTTGATTGAATACTATGTTGAGATGAATAAGGCCACATAATTTACTTATTCTCTTTGCTTATTTTTGTATTGTTGTGCTTGAATTTCCCCATAGTCTTTCCTACCCTTTTGTGTGGGATTTTAGAGTTGAGATATTATTCCATGATAGTTCTATCTGCTAGTATTTATGCTTAATTTGATAGTAAGGATTGACATGCAAGATTTTTGATGTCTTCAAAGATAAATTTCTTCATAATAGATGAAGGGGTGGATCTCTCATGTTGGAAATGACGTTATCTTGCCTAAGTACTCACATGACTTTTTAAATAATAATCTTAGTGGATGTAGGCCTGATGGGTCCTATCCTTGTGATCCTTATGTTTTTCCTTATGTATTATACTTGATAAAAATAGATTTGAAGTTAGTAATACTCTTCAATTAGAGATTCTTGGATTATAACATTATGAGTAGTTATCTCTTTGACCACAAGACATCTTGACTTTTGTTTTAATTTACTTACCTTGCACCATGATATGAACATTCCTGGAGTTGGGAGTCCTACTCAGGCTACATAGAGTAGTTTTTTATGATGGCAAAAGGTTGGGAGGTGAGCACACTTTTGGTTGGCCAAAGTTACACTTGGGGTGAATAGGATCTTTTTTTCATCTATTGAATACTCATGCTTGTTTGATTTATATAATTGTCTTGAATACAAGGATTAATTATTCTCAACTAAATTATTTATATTTATGTATTAATGATTATTTTTGGGTCATGTGTGAGACATTATCTTATGTATTTTACCTATTGAATGTTATGATTATTAATTCAAACAACTACTATAGAATATAATTGTTATATAGGATTAATATACCCCCTTTTGATGGATCCTTGTTAAAAATGGAATCATTTTGGAGGCTTGTATATTCATGACTAAGTCTAGCCAAGATAAAGACCTTAATATAGAATCATATAGATGTAATTTTATTGAATATATTATGAATGGTTGTTAATTACAACTTGAGTTGCTTGTAATGGTATTACCTTAGATGAGTTATGTGTGTGTGTATGTCTATATTATGGATTATACTCATCTAGTCTAGATTTAATTATCCTTTCTAGCATTGAGTATCTCTTTTTTTTATGAATGTGAGGAGTTAATGTAATTAATCCAATCATTAATAAATACTATGTTGTCTTATAGTTAACCTTTTTATAAAATGAGTCACATCTAGTTATGACTAATTGTATTCAAACCCTTCGAAAGGAGTCATTATGTAAAGGAATAATCCTTAGGCCTTATGGATTTTATAATAAAAGATAGTGCATTATTTAATTATATCATTATTGAAAATAGTTTCTTGTTTATGAGTATGTTTCTTCTTTTTAAATCAATTATAGGTTATTCATTTGAATTTGGCTTTTGAAAGGATGAGTAGAACACATCTGTTGAGCTAAATATTTCTATTAGAATAACAATAGAATTAATTTATGAACCTTTTTGGTGTTGTTTTGGGTTGGAATGATGTTTGTGAAATAATCCCCTAGGATTTTATATTTGAGTTAATTATTTATTTTATTTCTTTCCCAACAACTAGGTCATTTAATAAAATTGATGAATTTTCATTAAGCATAGATCTTCTATCGATAGGTTAGTTAGTTTTCAAATTGCATTTACCTTACTTTTTTTGGGAAATCAGCTAAACAAATAAGAGTATCAGTTTAATGTCATAAGCTTATCTAAGCCTCAATATTGTTCATTTTATTGTTTTCAATTTTGATTGGCTTCATAATTTATCCTTAAGGTTTTTATGCTTCATTTTTAATGTTGACTTTTAGCTTAGTCAATTTATTATACACATAAGAAAGGCATAATTGGTATTTAATTACCTTGGTCACATTTTGATTGGTTTAAATATTTAAGCTTAGTCGAGTGTTACTTTTTCCATATCCATTTATGCGAGTTACTTTGTGTAACATTTCCTTAATTGGTCAATGAGTTTCTTGCACATCATTGCTTGCATAGTGCTTGCCTTAGTTTTTTAATATAATATTTCATAGCCATTTTTTTTTCACTTAGTAATTTAAATTCTTAGATTATTTTATAATTTTTCCTAAGTCACATTTAATTTTTTTTAATCTTTAACTTAGTTAAATTTAGGAATTTTGCCTTGATTGGAATGTCCTTATTGGCTAAGTTTGTCTACTATGACTTTTCCGTAGATGCCTCTTAGTTGGGTATTTTCATGACATTTTGCCTTAGCTAATTTCAATACATTTTTGTATGTAGATTGGAGGAAGAAATGTTTCACTCTCTTGAAAACATAGTAATGGCATCAAAATCATTGATTATATAGTGAACATCAAGATAATGAGATTTTACCAAATGACACAATCCTACATCTTTGTAGTCCTAAAAATGATTATATTGAGTGCTTAACCTCTATGCAAGAAGGATCAAGATAATTTTACATTTGACATCATCTTAATGACCCACTATCTTGAATATGCCTGTGTATTTTACAAATCCTTGGGCAAAGTGCTCTTGTGGGATGTTACCATGTGGAATTATCCTGGTGACCCATTATCCTAGAGACATCCATATTGGGTTTGAAGCCCATGGATAAGTAGGTGAGCAGGATGATACCATGTGATAAAATACCACTGCTCTAATATTCTTTAGGCATTTGTATGAAGTGTGAAGCCTATAAGATATAAATCTACTGGGATGTTATCTTACATCAAAATCATGCTACTCTATATCCCTAAGGAAGCTATGATAACTATATAGAGTAGTAGGGTAGTGAATTATCACCATCTAGACCTTTTCATAGAGTTTTCTAGGAGGTGATAGGTGTCAAGAGGGACCTTGGGATCCTAAAAAGGAGTTGACATGGCCATAGCCTGCCAAAGCAACCACATGAAATTTGACTACATCAGTAATGGCCATGTTCAATTTTGATGGCCACCTCAATGTTATTTACATATTTGTCATCTTGTGTTATCCATGGAAGTATTTATGAAAGACAGGATAAATAAATTAGTATATTTAGCTTATAAATTAATGGTTTATGCTTGCATGAGCATTTTGATGATTGTATGGATTACTTATTTGCATTTGATTGAATTTGATTATGGTATATATTATTATACATTATTTTTTAGCTAAAGTTATACATAGTGCTTATCTTCTAGAAAAAAATGGGCATGACATTTTGGTATCAGAGCCCAAGTTAAAATATGGGAGATTTGGGGATGATTTTCATGAGTTCATGATCTTTTAAATTATGGTTGAATTATAATTTATGTGAAATGAATGTGGTGTATGTTGATTTCTGACCTTGTTAAAATTGAATTGTGTAGATAGATGTCATAAAATAAAGGAATGGAAAAAACCATAGCTAGGTGTCACCAACATCCTTGACTTATATAACCAGTTGAGATCCAAGCTCAAATTCTTGAAACTCTTAGCACATGATGGTTGTGTTAGAGTAAATGTTAACTCAAGTTTATATGATACAAAAAGGAGCCTTGTCAACCTATAAAATGGATGGTTAGGTTGTAAAAACTCTATAGTCTCATCATAAAAAGAGGAGAAGGAACCACCTTCTAAAGGATCATAGAAATCAACTTACCTAGATACAATATAAACCTATGAAATATTCAAACTTACGATTAGGGTAGGCCTTGAAAACAAACTAGGGATGGACCTTATTTTTGTGTATGTTTTAGTTATGGAGCTATTGGTCATTATGCATGAAACAATCCTAAAAACACTTGATCAAGTGATACTCAAATCCTAATATAGACTAGTTCTGATAACTAGATTTTGTTATAATCATTATTGTAATTATTTTGTCAAAACATGAAATTACTATGACATAAAGTAGTTTTGAAAGCATAATGTGACTTCTTGTTAAAAATACCTTAGTAATTGATATATATATGTATGTGTGTGTGTGTGTTTCTTAAGTACTAAGTTGGATGGATACACTTTGATTAATGTGTTACCATGCTAATGGAATGGCATGAATATGAATGAAGCTAGATTGATACGCTTGAACTAATTCTCAAGTGTTTTTAGTTAAACTAATAGCTAAAAAAGGCTTTTATAACCTATTAAAAATCCAAATTCACTAGATACATTGACTAAGTATGTTTATGTTATGTAAATGATAAATAAAATATCTCTTATTATTTATAGAATTAGGATCATTCAATGAACTAGAATGTGGTAAAACTCTAGTATTAAGGTTATGGCCTACTCTATATATAAATCTAATATTACCTTATAATAACTAGTTGAGTGGTAATATTACATATTATTAGTTAAATAAGATGTATCTCTAAAGAAATATCTAGAGTAGGTATGTCTCCACATAATTATTATTTCATGAAAATAAAATGTTATATTTGAATAGATTTAGGGTACTAATTTCTGTATGGTGCATATATGAGCATAGCCTAACTTATGATGTTCTTTATGGGTACACATCAAAATTGTCATGATTGTGTCTTCTTAGGTGTGAACCATATAGATTGGAATGAATTAAACTTACAAATTATTAGTATTAAGATGATAAATCAATGAAAAGATAAGTTTATATATATAATAATGATGGTTGGCTAAATGAAAGCTTAGAAGAGCTAATAATAATGATTTACCATGAAGCCATGTGGTAGTCACCTTGAGTGAATAAATTTTGTATTTATAAATTCTTTCATGAGGAGAACTTTTGGAATTTGATAGTCTAATCTATTATTTACCTTTGGAACTTGTATATCACTTTGTGTTAGCAGTAATCAAAATGAGGTGATCATCGTATCTTGAAACAAAAGATTTGAATCTCTCTTTCCATGAATATTATGTTTGGACATATAAGTAAGACCCAATTTAAGGTGGAATCATATCTATATTATCATGTTAATGTAGGTAAGGCATGATTTAAATTCCAAATAACACCTCAGTAGGTGGTGATTATAGACTAACTGTAAGTATGTCCTCTAAAGAGGCAAAGGGTACCAACTAATTGACTATATATTTTATGTAGTGGTAATGGTATAACACCCTCCTACATGTTATTCCTAAAATGAAGAGTGTCATTTTATGTAGTGGACATGGTGTGGATCCCTCCTACATGTTATGATGAGTCCTCAATTCATCATTTAATAATGTCAATCTAGGGCTGGTGTCTAAGGCTCTATGTAATAAGAGAAAGTGATCTCTAGCAACTAATCTCTTCTACCACACTCCACACTTGCAGGAATTAAAAATCACACTTGAAATAAATTAAATCACACCACACTTTGAAAAAAAGTAAATCACACTTGTAAAAATGGAAAAGCACACTTGAAGAAATTAAATCACACTTGCAAAAAAATAAATCACCCTTGTAGGAAAGTAAATCACCCTTGTAGGAAAGTAAATTGTTGAATTGAAAATAAATGATAAACGCATAAAACACCTATAATTTTATAAAAAATAAGTTTTTACATGAAAAAGAAATAATAACAATTCAAAATCATAATTACATAATAAATAAATAAATAAAATTATATTTATCCATCTTCCTTGGAATGAGTGGCCAACTCATTCTTTGGAAGAAGATTTTAATTAGAGTACTGGAATAATGCCATACAACCTCAAAATGTATTACTAATAACCAAGATTGATTAAAATGGTGTGGGAGGTTTCATTTATAATCTCATGCTTCCAACCAACTTCTTATTCATGAATACCAATGCTAGATGTTCTCCACCAAATATGGAGAAAAACATAACAACCTAGATATTCTAACTTATCTTAATATTCCATAAAATATGTAGAGAGACGTTATTATCTATTTATAACATAATATCAATCTTCATGAAATATGAAGAGAATTATTTATAGAATAAAATTATACAAATCTAAATTTAGATGCAATCCTGAGCTAGTTCATAGATAGACTTGCATAATTTGTAGATATGCCTACAGAGTTGAAAACTATAGAGTCTGTAGTGTCTGTAGATTTCTAACTTATAGAGTCTACAGATTTTAGACTTATAAAGCTCATAGATTTTAGACCTGTAGACTCCATAGATTTTAGACCTATATAGTCCATATATTTCAAACCTGTAGAGTCTGTAGATTTTTTCCAAGTTGAATTCTTTAAATTGTTGATAAATAAGATGGATTCCTTGATATTTGATGTTTTGAACTAGTCTTCAATCAATGAACTACATGGATTTAAAGCTACTAGTTGAGTCTATAGATATCAACTAAGTAATTCCATCATAAATTTGGGTGAATCCATAACTAGACTAGGTGAGTCTGTAGTTATGTCTAGAGTGCATGTAGCTCATCTCAAAGTTGATATTTGGTTGGTACCTCATGCTCATGTCTAATATATCTTATTATGGGCTGCATATATATACATTAACAACATTTTCATAATATTATTAACAAATATTAACAAGAAGATAATGATTTATAAAGAAATAACCAAGATACAGTTATCTATTTGCTTCTAAATAAATTATAAGTTCACAAACTACACTTAGATCCATTTCTTATGCAAGGAAAAAGGATGTTATTTCATGGATATAATGAAGCATTTTATGGTCTCATCATCTCTCCCACACCTAACCTTATGCATGACATTTCTTTATCTAATTTTTTTTTGAGATACAAATGCATGAGTTAGATGTTCTCATTTTCAAATAGTCTTTCCAGATTTGACCTTGCATAAGTAAAATTATTTTTAACTTGTAGAATCCTCTTGTATTTCATAGGAAAAAGTTTCCAATGAATGTGGCCAATAAAATACATTTGTCAAGGATGTGTAAATTTTACTTTTATCCTTGATTTCTCTTTGACATAAGCTCTTGTGTAGAATTTTCATGTTGCCCTCTTCTTTTTTAAAAACAATGAGGTGAGAGCATGTTCTTGTGTTGAGAATTTTTATACTGTGTTTATATTGATTTATTTTGACTAAAAATCAATTTTGATATAAAATATGAAGTAAATTTTGTTTCTTGAGATTCTTACAAAATAATGGTGAAACTATATGCCTCTATCAAAGTCAGATTTTTTTTACTAAGCCACATTCTTGATTTATTTTTGAGACTATTCTCTTTCTCCTCTCCCACACCTAATCCCATGCATTTCCTCATGCATACCAATGTAAATATGTATAAAGTGTGGGGATATTTGATTCTTTTTCCTTCTTCTAGAAAAAAAAATATATCTTTATGTAGTAACAAAACTTACAAGTAAATTTAAAAGTGAAATAAAAAAAAACTAGATACCTTGGCACAACTTTAGTTCACCTTGTCTTTCTTGATGTCAACCCCATGGAGCATATTAGAAAATATGTTTGAAGAATGGAAGCCCAAGAAATGCTAAAAATAAGAGAATAAAAAGTCAACAACCAAGTATTTATTGTAGGTGGGAAAAGAAACCATTTTTAGTTTTCAACTTGCCCCAATTTTTTTGCCCTTGACTAGCCAATAAAACTAATTTTTTAATCAAGGCTCATTTTTCTAGTACTTGGCCCACTAGTAAGCTAGTTTTCATACCATGAATGACAACAATGCTCAAGGGTTTTCATTATTGTTTTTTTTTTAAATATGCAAAAATTATGATAGAGAAAATGTTAGAAATAGACTATATACATCCTCATATTATTTTCAAATGTATCAGTGAATTTCTTGCATGTTTGACATTCTTCATCATTGGTCTATGTAGTAATGACCAATCATTGGTGGAAGATCCTTGGTGATTCTATTATTATTTTAGAATAAAGTGTCAGGTACTTGATGAATTTATGGATAGAGATTGAGCTATTATGATATTATAAAATGATTCCATAATCTCCAAACTTTGAGTCCATATACACAAAGATATAGGCCTGTAGGTGTTTCTTTTATATTTAAAATCTTGCCTATTGATTTGTCTCCTTTGATATCTTTAATTGAAGAGAAAACTTGATGAAGCAAATTTGTGTTCCTCTATTTTGCCTTGCAAAATTCTTGGTGATCTATCTTCATGAAATTATCCTACAAGAACTCGAAACCACAAAAACTTTTTAGACCAACATAGTATTAGCCACATCAAATAATTATAAATGTCAATAACATGAACAATGGAAGGAACATTTAAAAACATATGAATGAATGTATTTTAGCCTATTGAGAAATGATTGGTGGTTTAGAAATTCTAATGTATTTTTATTATGGAAACAAGAACTCCCTCAGATAAGTTCTATTATTATGATTGGTGGATATGGGGTTGACTAATGGATGGAATTGAATGAAGATAAATGAAATCAAATATTTTTATTTAAAGGCTAAGTAGGAAATTATAACTATTATATGCACAAGGATAATGATAGATCTTTAAAATTCTTTAGCTAAAACTAGCTATTAATTTTATAAAAATCTAACATACCTTAAATGATAATACATGGATGGAAGGAATATACAATGACCTATGATTTTTATGCATACTATCTAATGGAGAAATGATATGAAAATGCCAAACTTGAAATAAAATAGAGTACATGAAAACATACCTAAATATTCTTCCTATATAAGATTGTACTTCTGCTACTGTATTAGATCAAGGTCTTTGTTAGCTTAAAAAATTAAGGACTAGATAAAGGTCTTTGTTATAATGTTAATGCCAATAGCTCAATATTTTCCTTGTTATTGATATTAAAATTTCCATTCATATCAACATTAACCCATCCAATATTTGTAGTACATTTCTATTTATTGACCATTGTTTTCTTGGACTTCAAATAAAACCTTCAATCTTCTTCTTACAGCCATAAATTCTCTATGTTTGTATTCATTTGGCATTATTAAAATTGAGCTATAAAATAGAAAGGAATTGGTAGCATAAAATTTCCAACATTTTCTTTTGTTATTAGAAAAAAGAAATAAACATGGGTCTGGAGAAGACAACTCTCAGTAAAACAAAGGGGTGAAGCCCCCTTACATGCTTCCTATCATGATACAGGGTAGGGTCGAGGGGTAGATCCCCTTAAAGCTAGGACTAGTTTACCCATTTTTTATTATAAAATCCTTTAACATTTGAAGAAAATATGAAAATTTGTTGTTTTATACTTCCCTATAACTTGTTAATATTGCCTCATTAACACACTCTCAATGATTAATTACATGATTTTTTATGAACACACTCAAATTAATTATATGATTAAAATATCATGATAAACACAATTTCAAATTATATACTCCTATTTAAAGATAACTTATGCAATTTGGTCTTGCCAAAAACTATCATCATTGTTTTTTTAATGATAGTTTATTAATGACCAAATAGAATAGCTAAACCTAGCACAAATTTTCATGATGTTATAATAGGTAGAATGTGTTATCATGTAATATATTGTGTCCATACCTGAAATCTCATAATTCTATAAGGTTTCATGTGTGTATGTCCTAAACAATCATGGTACTCAAATTTAGCGATTCACAAAAATCATCAACTGTGTAATATTTACCTGTAATGTTGGGATGTGATTGTTTTGTCCATAAAATCTAGAAGGATATTACCGAATGTAAAATCCATTTCACATACAACATTTACATGAAACATTGAAACCATATTGACCCTAAAAATATGCACAATATAATCCATATTTCATGCATTTTTGATTATTTACCAAATATACTCTTACTTATCAAATCCATCTACAACAACTAACTTCATCCATGATATATTTTTGCATAGATTTATGCATGAAATATTTTGTTCAATGTGATTTGTGTATTATTTTCATAATTCTACATGAAATTTAGTATCCACATTATTTCATTTTGGGTGGATTTACATAAAACTGGGATTATAGACTATTTGTATATGGGCATGGAATTTGAGATCCTAGAATTTGGGCATGTGTTTTTTATCATGCAAAGAATTATACAATCCATATATGTGTATATATTATAAATCTCCTATATTAATGTAATAATTCAAAATAACTTTTTACAGATTTATTGTATACATGCATATAACCTTATGGATTTGTTAGATTTTATGCATGCATTTTTAAATCATACAAAATCATAAGTTTGATTTTCTGCATGCATGCATGTAAATTTATGATTATACTACACTTATTTCATGCATTTGGATATAATATATGATCTATTTTATCCTTATTATAATAGAATGAGATCTACTTAATTGAGTATTTTCCCTTATTCCATTATAAAAATAAAATCACATGTAATATTTTTAAGGTCAACCAACCTAAAAATTGTTTGATCCTTTGTTGATGGTTTCATAAAAAGTGCAACTATATTTTATCCTCCATATAGTTGATATCAATTATTTTCATCAAATAGGTAGATTAATTATTCAATACGCATGTTAGGAATAGGGGCATAAATTCTAGATTTCTCTTTGTGAATAGCTACACAAATTTAGCCTAGTTTTCTCCATCTTCTATGTTATTTCAGATCATCATTTTCTTCCTACAACCTACATCAACATTAAAATCCTTTCGTATGGTGTTATTAGTTGTTATTTTATACACATCAATGTTATTGTGGTGTATGTTGGGGGCAGTTTTACATTAAATTAAAATTTCTAAAGCTAATTGCATAAAAATAAACTCTAATCTATGTTGCAAGAAAATAAATTCTCATCTATTTTGTAGGAAAATAAAA
>JARHVA010009415.1:257500-319312 GCA_037957365.1 Torreya grandis | reverse complement strand
TCAAACCTTTTGTTTCACACTTTGTCTTAGTTTTGCACTTGTCTTATAGTGCATATCTAGGGTTTGAATCAGGTATAAGGGAAACAAAGATATTTGTGTTGATTTTTAAAAATAGAGTAGACAACAATCATTATCAGACATAGTCATAATGGGTGATGCTATAATAGATTATGAAAAATACACAAGATATATATTCACTCCAACATACAATGTCATAGTAAAGGAACCATTTTCGAATAACATACTTATTTTAGTAGACACACACTCTCTATTTCCATATCTAAGCACTCGCATGGATTTTTTATTATTGTTGATTGTATCCCACTACAGACCTGTAAATCACTAAAAAAATCTAAAATATTCATTCTCCTAGTATTTTCCATAATTATCAAGTTATTATATTTAGTTAGTTACACTCATATTTATATAGTAGTTGTACATCTTGATAAATTTTAATATTAAATTAGTTTTATGATATTAGTGTCACATCAATCCTAAAATAGAGTAAATTAAATATATGGTAGAGATATAAATTAAACATAATATATATTCATTCAAGGATCTTCAATCATACATAAATTTATGTTATTAAAGGATCAAGAACACTTGGTATGCTTACTATACATCTTGCTTATGGGGAGTTGATTTTTCTATCAATTATTTACCTCATAATATATTTTACATTTATGATCCTTACATGTTGATTAAAATATGTTCATATATAAATAAGAGATGAGATATAAAAATCATACGCAAATTCAAATTGGATAGAACCATTGAAACCATTGTCAACAAAAATGCATCAATTCTTGGAGCAATATATTGAAATAGAATATGGATGCATTAGTATTCCCAAGTATAAAAAAGGTCTTTTTTGGTTTTGATGTTTCCTTTGGGTCAATTGAAAATATGAAGTCACCAATTTTTTATGGAGTATAAACATGTAAAATTTGTAATAATGAACCAAATTTAGAGGATCATTTAATAGTTAATGTCTATTGTATTATGAGATTTATGGCAGGTTTTTTTTACCTCTTTATAAAAAAATTAGGCTCTCTATGAGGTTTTATTCATTATGAGGAACAAATATGTGTATCTCTATTAATAAAAGAGTTAACTTGATATAGATTGAACCTTCTTAATAATTTAAAACACCACTCTTTGTTTCATGGTTTAACTTTAGAGTCCTTTCTTCAACCTCAAATTTAAAGGTGAAATTGGACCCACTATTCTATTTAGTAATTAAAAAAATAATTTTTGTGTTTTATGTTTTTTGTCTTTTTTATCTTACAAATTCTTATCAGAAATGTAAAATTCTTATATTCATATTACATGATTATAAATACTATTAAAAATTAATATATATTTAATATTCAATATATATATATAGACACACACACACACACACACACACACACACACACACACACACACACACACAGAGAGAGAGAGAGAGAGAGAGAGAGAGAGAGAGAGAGAGAGAGAGAGAGAGAGAGAGAGAGAGAGAGAGAGAGAGAGAGAGAGAGAGAGAGAGAGAGAGAGAGAGAGAGAGAGAGAGAGAGAGAGAGAGAGAGAGAGAGAGAGAGAGAGAGAGAGAGAGAGAGAGAGAGAGAGAGAGAGAGAGAGAGAGAGAGAGAGAGAGAGAGAGAGAGAGAGAGAGAGTAAAAAATTAACCATAACATCCACAAATCAGATTTAGCTATAGCCATATCTTTAGTTAACAAAGGTTGACTGCAAATCTCAACCTAGACTTTGACCATCAAGAACTTACCCTTTGTTATTTAAATTAAGGGGGATAACTACAAGTTTAGCATGGTCTAATACATGAGAGGGTATTGAAGGATGTGGTTAACAAATATTGTACATTTTCACCATGAAAAGTGGATGAAATTTTATTTAATTTTAAATATATGTATACCTCATTCTAGTGTATTCATATTCTAGCATAATACATATGCAATCATAATATTATACACAAATTTTACTATTTATTAGTACAACTCCATCTCAATCACACATATCAATTTAAATTTTTAAATAATTAATGATAATATCATGTTTATTCATATGGATTTTCATATTAATTTCCAGATTAATTTTTTATCCTTCACTTACAATAAAAAGTCAACACCCTATCAACTTTATGATTCTAACATGTACATAAATTTAAAACTATTTGTACATATAGGAATGTATCTATCATACACATAATATTTAATGTGAAAGTATACATCTATTTTATCATAATTTTTAATTTCAAAAACTAAAAAAAATAGGTTATTCCAAAACATTAACTCTAAACATTTTATAATTGTTTCTCTTTAGACCTTCATTAACACCAATATAAAACCTAGTTCCAAATTTCACTCAAGAACTGCTAGGCCAAAATTGTTATAATTTAGCTTGATAAATCAAGATACATGGATAGGGAATGGGTCCATATAAGTCACCCAAAATGGAATTAGATTCCATTAGTCTCCAAGTTTCTATTTTTAATTGGATGTGACAACCAAAGGTTCCTAACAGTGATTAAGGTAAAGGTTTTAAAAAAATTTGATAGCATACATAGGTAGAATAGTTGGGGTTTTTAATATTTGTTTGAAACTGGAGGACAAAGTTGATGAAGTTTTCAATTTGTACACACAACCTTAATTAGAATGCATATATCATATATACTAATTTAGTATCATGTTGTGAACATAGTTAAAAGTCATTTAAATTTATATATCATTCTTTTAAAATACTCAATTTTGTTAGTACATTTCCTATATAATAAAATTCACAAATGGTATACCATCTAGTTTACATCACAACATATACTCTTATTATAGCCTTAAAAATACCTTCAAGTTACTTAACTTGATTAAAAAATAAACCAAAATCACATCATGTGTATCTATTTCAATTTTTACACAAAATAAATCCTACTAAGGAATTATATATGTAAGGAAATTATTAAGTTGTATATTTACATAATTGTTATATTTTTCATAATCATGAGTAGTGCAATAGATCAGATAAATTATTTGATTACTTTGCCTATTTGTAATTACACTTGGCCATTGACCCTATAGTAAAAAATAAATAAATTATGTAGTCTCTTCATAAAAATTTATCACTAAAACATGTTATAATCACATCACAAAGAGTTACTTGCACAAGGCTTACTATGTCAAATTTCCAAATGGGGCCCAATAGAAAACCACTTCTTAATAAAAACCTTGTCAAATAAGCTAATAATGTATAAATATAGAGCATGTGTAGCATGATGTAAACATTGATAATATTGAAGCTATTTTAATCTTCTAATAAACTTCAATAGGAATCTCTCTCTAAAATGTGTGATTTGTATTTAAAATGTGTATGGTGCTAAGATGCCACTTCTTTCACTCTTTGTCAAGATAATTACTCTTCACGATGAGTTTCACAATTAAAATTATCCATCATCTTTATATCTAGACTAGGATTAATAATAATTTTATCACCCATGATTGAACATTGATTATTTTCATCATCTATATTTCCTATAAACTTATCACCATAAATGAAAATACCATTTCTCCAGCCCCAACAATTAATTGTCTATTTTATATAGAACAAGATCACATCCATCAAACTTCCTTGTAAATAGAGCATAATTTTCATTCATGTTTTGAGAATAATATAGGTGAAGATAATGGGGATGCAGCTTCAATGGAGTAATCTAAGTTATATAGTGTAAGTCATGATTGACAGTGGTGTTTTTAAACTCTTTGTAATTTTAACTAAACATGTGAAAGTATCCCCTCATAAAAATAAATTAAATTTACATGATACATCATAATTATTCAATTAATATCATCCCAACCCCATGTGAAAAATTTAATGAATGCTCAAGATAGTTCCATCTAAGATGAACCTACGTTGAATTAATCATGATAATTATATTTAGTTAATTTTATTCTCATGCTAAGAGAAGAGAAATACAATGGGTATTATATAAAATGGAATGTGAAGCTGATCTGAAAAAATTCCTAGTTTAGAGAAGATAAATCACACTTACCCTTCTGTTTGTTGGTATATTTAGACAATCAGGGTCATGACCAAGATGGATCCATTATACCTAACCAAGGGGTCCCTTACCACAATAATATCACTAAAGAGGGTTCCAAAGCCTCTAGTTAAGAAACACCAAGAAATAACCCTACAAAGGTCATATATTTTACATATTCACAAAGTAAATGACAAATTAAAGTAAAATCTAACGTAGTGCTCACCAAATCATGTGGCACAAAATGGGGGTGATAAACATGAATTTAAACATGCATAGGAGATCTCTACTCAAGTCAATATAGGAGGAAATCCTAATACATGGAGAAAGAAGCATATAAAATAATAAATTCAAATCAATCTACTCTAACAAGGATGATCAAGAGTTAGGAATACTTACCTTTGAAGATGAACTTACTGAGCCTCAATCTCTCCCTTGGCCAAGGTGTTTTGCAAGAGGTTTTTTTGGTTTATAAGTATAACAAATATATGTCATCTCTAAGATACACAATTCTCCTATGCATCCAAAATACTTATCCACAAGACAAAATTCATATCTCCAAGTGTATTATTGAAACCCTAAGCAATGATCCTCAAGTAGAATTGTGGATAAGTATATGCACAAATAATAACTTACTCCTTATCTTTCTCTAGGAAATAGTAAAAATGATGTGTATATATAGTTGGATCTAAACCTAAACTCTTTCAAAAGTTTAGCCAATGGTGTCAGCATAATCAAACCTGTATCATTAATTAATTAAATTAAGTTAGGTCCCATAACATGCTAATATGTTTTAAGTATAGGGTCGGCCCAGGCTAACATTGTTTTTTTAAATGTCAAAAAGCATTTTTGGCTTAGATAGGGTTTTTAAGGTGGTGACTTACTTAGAGGAGTGTGTAAGGGAGGTGTAAAACCTTAGGTAACTATATTATGAGAGGTTTGTGTTGATTTCAAGTGGTGGTATAGTGGAAAAAAAATATTAAAAAGTACCAATTATCTACCCCACCCCTTTTTTTGGTGCACCCTTTAAGGCATGCACTTAGAGAGATTGAGTCTTGATGGGTTCCTGCAACAGATAAATCATCAATAATTGATAAAGTTTGAAAATATTATGTGTATACATATATCACTACCTCATGTGTGTAAATAATTAATTTTTTTTTTGAACACCTCTCTTTTAGTGTTACCCAAAACAAATATAACTTTTTAAATAATATATTATCTAGGATCCATAATGATTGACTTAGCTCATTGGTTCCTACATGAAATTTAGTGGATAAGAAACAAAATGAGTTTACGTAAATAAATTAGGGTAAAAAAAGAGAACCACCATAAATACTACTTCTTAAATAACACAATTCCATTATCACTTATAAATCTCCACAATAACTTTACATTTAGTAAAAAAAACTAGTCATAGATCAATGCATGAATAGGAAATGGTTTTCTTACTCTTTCTAGCCAATATTATTGGTGTGACCAATGAAACTATGATCCCTTGGTAAATAGGAAAATGTATGTAGAATATCTATGCACAATAGTCATTATTAGCTCAATGTCTGATAAATATATTTTCTTTAATATGAACATAGATAACATATCCATATTTTAGCTAGAAGATAAGCCAAAGATAATCAATAAAGGTATAGATTTTGTTTTAAATAAACATTGGGAAAAAGTGACTACCTTGGATAAATATAAACCTAGATCTAAATTTTTCTATTAGACACTATCATCTACACCATGCTTAGAAGCCTCAAATAAAACAAACATTGAAAAGTTAAGAATATGAGTAAATTTTAGACCTGGTGGATGTGAAAACATTGGAAGTGGCACCTATTGGGACAATTCAAAACTTGGGTTTATATGGGTCTAAGTTAATTGTAGTAAACATGGGATTATATAGTTCTAAGCTAATTCAATTACTTTTATCATCCAATTTGATATTGGTAAATTAAAGGCCTATGACTAAATGGGCACACCATCCATACAATCAATTAAAACTAATCACCACTAATTTCTTATTCACCATTACTTGATAATCATTTTTAAACCTTTTGACCTTATAAAATTTTAGATATTATGTACAAGTTAGACATAGCTTCAACACTCTTTCTATGAAAATAAAATTATTTGTGTTGTCATCATAAATTATCTGCTTACAACACTTTATGATTATATGTTCTCATTATAATAAAAACAATTAAAGTCCTCCCATATCCATAATGTATATTTATATAGATAATAAAATATAATTATATGTAACATCTTAGTCTTGTGGTCTTGATAAATACTAAGCATGTCTCTACCCTTTAGTTTTAGGTCTTCCTACTACTAAAATGTTTAAATTTTCCATCTCACTGCAACTAACTACTTATATTATGGACCAAACCTAGAATTATAATGACCAAAATCACATGCACACAATATAAGGCTTAAAATATGATTTATAAACTTCACTTCTAGTTACTGACCTTCAACGGTTTTATACCCTATCAGACACTTGCATTTTATAGAGGGATATTAACATCGACACTTGTGTCCATATTCCTTATCTAGTGTTTGTACCTAAAATGTCATCTAAATTGTAAATATTTCAAAGTATATGGGTCAACCTATTTGTCTTACCTAACCCTTCTTGAGATATTTTCAAAAGGTGTGGTATAAATACAAATCAAAGCGTACTCATTATTCATCTAGAAAATACTAAGAAAATACATATTCAAACTCATTCAATCAATTTCATAATTAAGTTATACTACCTTATTCTTCCATATTTTTATATTAGTCATAAGAATAGTCAATAGGTCTGAAGCATTGAAATAAGATATTGTGAGCAGTATTTGTTAAGTTATAAGTTAGATAATTGCATGCCCTTACATATAATATATTACACCCTGATGCACACACATACCCAAAATTGGGGTAAAAATGCATATGTCTAAGGCCCTCCTTGGAGTATTGGCTAAGTAAGCAACACTCATTGATAAAGGGGTCCTTAAAGTCAAATTAACTTTGTGAGCCCACTAACCCATTTTTGTCAAGGTGACATAACCAAAGGTGAAGAGCTAGGGTGTTTTCTATACATAGTCATATAGAGCATATGCATGTGATCCAAACACATTTATAGAAAGGTGACATAAAACCTTCTCAATATAGTGAATATTTTGTACAAGAAGAAGCATTGAGATAAAAATAGAAGTGTCGATACACGTGTCCACATGTTAATAAAAGTATCCAAGCCTATAGAAATAATATTACCAAAATCTGATGATGGTATCCTGAGTATTAGTTTACCTATTCTCATACTTACAAATCTTAGATCTACCTTCATATATAAAAATAACTAAGTATTATATCTTCTTTGTGTTTCAATTATTATAATATTAGTTGGCATTGTACTTTTTATATGCTAATTTTTAAGATTTAACATACTATGTTATCTAAATTAACTTTATTATCCTACTTTAGAATAGTTTATTCATCCATTTTATTAATCCATTCAATCCCTTTAACCCTCATCTAAACATTTATAAATAGGGTTAAACATTTGGTGAACCCAACCTCTAAGTCTTCTCATTCAACTCCTAGCTTATTCTAGGGTTTTCTGATTATAGTAACAATTTTATTATTCTTTCCTTATCATGTTGGAGAATTTTCTATAATCCATACCTCTCCCTTTTATTTTTCTCATCCTAATATTTGGAACATTAAAATGGATAAAAAGGAACCTATTCCTCACCCTAAGGATGGTGATAGCTACCATCCCTCTAACCAAGTCCATGTTATCACAACTCCAAGGGGTAAGGTATCCCATCCTATTATTTAAAATTAAGGTAACCAACATATCCTTCATTAAACCCCTCTACCTCCCACATCTCCTCTATACAATGTGGGTATGCATATTCAATTTGAATCACCTAGGGTTTGTGCTTGTGAAGCTCTTGAATATAAAATCATCAGTATAAACAAGTTACTAGAAGAATTACAAAATAATTTTAGTTCAAATACAACCTCATCAGAAAATTAGATTACATATCTACTAAATCCAAAATATTATAATGTTAATCATGTGTTTTCATCTTCATCTATCAATGTTGTGACCAACACTATTTCATATCATAATAAACTGCTAAAAATAATCATCTATAACCATTGATTCAAAAATTGAATAAAAGGATAATATACATTCAAGTGAGTTTCTAAGAGAGATGCTTAGAAAAATGTTGTCAAAATACCTCTTATACATACTATAATAAGATCAAAATACTATCATGCATTTCATAGAATGCATGGGCACATAAAAATTGTTGTTTATATTTCAAAAAATAAAAATACAAAGTATAATTGATAGTGGTGATCCTATAATATATACATCAACAAATCAACCCATTCACCTTATGAGTACCTATCTTAAAGCATAAGTATAAAAATAAAAAATAGGCTACCAAAGAATAATTCAGAGTAACAAAAAATTTGCAAATGAAATAATTACAACATGAAAATATTCAAATAGTAAAGTCAAATCAAACAATGTTACAAAGAGATCAAAATGAAAAATTAAAATTACAAAAGGAACAAAATAAAATGGAACAATGACAAAAGCAACACAATGAAATGGAAAAATTACAAAATCAATGTATTGAAAAGACAATGTTAAAAAAAGAGCAATGATAAAAGTTTAAATATCAAAATTGATAAGAAAATAAGAATTATAAAAAGAGTATTTATAACAAAGGAGATTTCAATTCAAGACATGCTTAAAAACTCAAATGATACAAATATGGTTGCTAAGCATCCAAACATCATATATATTTCATACATAGATGTTTAACATGGTATATCACAAACTCAAGAACCTAAGAGTTTACCTTTCTCCTATTCTAATCATATATAATATTGGTATGATCTTTATGATACTAGTTATGCATAATATGAATATGACACACATGATACATGGCCTTCATAGAGGCATCCTCTTGATGATATCCTTGACTTCTACTATCAATTTTCCCTTTTTCATATCATCTTTGATAATCATATTAATATGAAAAAATCCAAATATGTGTGTGTGTGTGTGTGTGTGTGTGTGTGTATTCTAAAAAAATACAAAAACATTAAAATAAATAAAAAATATAAAAACTATTCAGCATATACATGTTTACTAGATCCTTGGCATCTATGTTGTTTACTTTATGTTAGTAGATAGAATATCATTTATTTTATATACACACATATGTTTCACACATACTTTAATGTGATACAAGAATACACTATATGCATGATACATGCACATGTAGATGTTGGACTTTCCCTCTTCCTAAGTGACACACTATGTTGGGGGCATATGCTTCTTTGATAATGATCAATACATGTTATATTATTTTATGATTACTTTCCCATTATTATTTTGAACGTATATACTAATGCTTAAAAATACCTATACTCATGCTTATATTTTATACTACGTAATTGATATGCTATGTTACATGACATCTTTTGTTAACACATATGCAGGGACTAGTATGATATGATTATGTTGGTTGTTTATACTTAATTTATTCACATTGTCACTTCCTTAAGTGTACTTATTTCTTACCATTATATTGCTTGTGGAAGATTTGAATATGTATCTTTCTTGTGGGGCCATGTGTCATTGTTTGATATTTATTCATGGATAGACATTTGAATGTGTCCTCCATTCAAGTGTGTGACATTTAAAATTTCTCTTTTTTTGTTGTCTCCTTACACCCCTTTTATGTGATATTGAGTGTTCTTATGTGTATGCTTAATTATTTATTGAGCTTGTATTGCTACTTCTAAACATTTCCATGATCCATATGATGAATATTAAGTCTTTTTGTGATCACATATTATGAGATTCATTGATATATCTACTTAGACATGCTACTAATATATGATACTTGATTCATACTCAGATAATATAGTTATCTTATCCTTTCGAGGTAAGGTGACTACCAAATTTCACTCCACTCTCCTCAAAAGAGTAGGAATATTATTGGGGGCATGTCATAGAGACATGAATCCATAAATACACAAATAACATAATTTGATATAGTTTACATGATTCAAAGATACACTTGGGTCAGAATCCTTTACATTTGGAACTGTTTTTTAATAGAATTATGATAGTTTCTTATATTTTTGATAGATATTATATACTATTATAGATAAGAGGTTAGATTTTATAGATACTTTAGATTGAAACACATTAGATGTGCATATTCCATTTAAGTATACCAACAATTATAAATACATATATAAAACAATTTACCAAGAAGCACCATTTTGAGTCTTTCTTGTTTATAGCTTAGTTGTCTCCTTTGAGTAATGTGGTTGAGATTATATGACCTCGTCAACATTATCACTACTTATCTTTTGTAGGTTGAATTGGTTATAACACATAGCTTTTCTTTATCATACATTCACTTGAGTTGTGTGATTGAGATTTAATGATATCAATGTTTGTGTTACAATTGACACTTGCACGAGATTGGGTGCATAATTAGCCTCCAAAATTTCTTCTTCAAATCTCTAAGGTTTACATATGAACCTTTCTCAGATTCAATGCTTCAAAATGAATCATATTTACTAAAGCAAAGTACCAAGGGGAAATATGGTTATATTGACCCACATGTGTACTCCTTCCTTGCTCTCTTTATGTTTCAAGAATTTTAATTATTCAATTTCAGATTACATGCACTAATTTATATTATAACAAGCTCTTGATTATAGGTCATAAAAAATTAATAAATTCACCAAGGTTTAAGTAAAGATATGGTGTGTTGTACACACCTAAGTACACATTTCTTTCCTTTAACCTAGTAATTTCATCCTTATGCATTACTAGATTAAAGGGGGAGATGTATATAGTTAAATTCGATTATATATAATATCTCAATCTTGTACATTTGACAAATACCAAGAAAGTCTCTACCCTTTAGTTCTAGACCTTCCTATTGTTAAAAGGCTCACATGCCATCTAACTAGGTTTAATTGATTATCTTATAGAACAACTCTGTCATTATGATGACCTAGATCACTTGTTTACTAAGAAAAGCTTAATATTTGATTTATATATTTCATTATCAGTTATATACCTTCATTATTTTTTTACCCTATCAGATGCTTACATTTTACAAAGTGACACTAGTGTTGATGCTAGTGTCTAGATTCCTTATCTATTTTTCGTACCTCCAAAGTCATATAAATTTTAAATCTTTTGAAACATATGGGTAATCATATTTTTATTATATAAAACTTTTGTGTGATATTTTAAAAATGTGTGGTATAGAAATAAACTAAATCCTACTCATTATTTATCTACCAAATACCAACAAATCAACTACTCAAGCTTATTTAATCAATTTCATGGCTATGTTATACTACCATATTATTTATTATTTTTATATTAGTAATAGGAAACATCATATTATAGGTATAAAGCATTTAAAAAATAGCCTATGAGTGGTATTTTTCAAGTTACAAGTGACATCATTACATGCTCTTTCATATAGCATATTGTACCCTTGTACACACACAAGTCCATGCATGATCAAGTTCCAAGATAGATCATTACATGCCCTTTCATATAGCATATTACACCTTTATGCACACACAAGACCACACTTAGAGGAGAATACATGTTTTATGCCTTACTTAGAGTATTGGGTATATAGGTAGTGCTCATTGATAAAGGGGTCCTTGAGATCAAATCTACTTCATGAGCCCACTAACCTATTTTTGGTAAGGTAACATAACCTAAGGTGAAGAGATAGGGTTTGAGCTATTTACAATCATAAAAAGATTTTGTATGTAATCCAAACACATCAATGGAAAGGTGATAAAAAAACCCTAATAGGTCTATCCATTCACTTATCAACACAATAATATTCCATACAAGACATAAGTATCAGTATAAGTGTCTAGATGTTGATGGAAGTGTTTAGGTCTCCAGAAATAATATTTTCAAAATTTGACAATGGGATCCTAAGTATCAATCTACCTATTTTCATACTTACACTCTCAGATCTACTTACACATCTAAAAACCAAGTATTATCTCTTCTTTGTGTTTTAATTATGATAATATCAATTGGCATTGTACTTTTCATATGTGGAAATCTTTTATATTCAATATACTGTGTTATCTAAATTAATTTAATTGGACTAATTTAGAATATTTTTATTCATATATTTGATTAAGCCATTCTACCCCTTTAACCCTCATCCAAAAATTTATAAAAAGTGCTAAAAAATGTGTCTATTGGTGAAAATAATGGTGTGTAGAAGTTACATAAGATACAAAGAGCTACAATGGTGGTATATAGATGTCACAAATAAAGAAAGAGTTACAAGGCTTACAAAGATGTCATGCTATTCAATAAATACTCACTTAAATTAATATTTACTATTATATATAACAAAATAAAAAATGTTATCAATAATTTCTCTATTTGCATAAGTAAAAAAACATTTATATCCATCTAACTTAGATGAAAATAAATAATGTAATTCAACTATGTAATGGGCATTCTAGTGACTTATCAATTCTATAGTAATAAAGAAACTTGATTTTTTCCAACTAAAATATGAGGGAAATAAAATAAGAATGTCAATGCCTCTAATACAATATCAATTACCTCTAATATTGCATTTTTTCTTCCACTTCAACAACAATGTCAATGCAAACTAGTGTGATATAGAGCAATTAGGGGCTTATGGAAAACCAAACTAGTTAGTTGTGATTCAATGTAGGTATGGGCTCGTTCAATGCCCAAAATAAGATGTTAAATGTAGATTGGCAAGGTATTCAATTTTTTATACCTTGAATAGGGTGCATGCATAATGTGGACTGAGTGTTATTAACTAAAGTTCAAATGTCCCACATTTGGATCCCACTAATAGTGTTTGGGGGATTTTAATTATCACTTATTGGTTTGAATTTTAAAAAGGCTCTATAATGACACCTTACATGGTAATCATTTCACTAGCACCATACTAACACATCACACCCTAAAAATCTAGAATTAAGTAGTTGACACTCTAAGCTAATTCTTGGTGTAAATTTTAGGTGTTGGCCTGGTATGATTTAAATTCCACATAGGTGATAAATTAGGGTACACCACTATCAATGTATCTCCCTTACTTGTATCCAGTGTTATCACTTACATGGTATGAAGTTACCTTAATAGTAATGGCTTTAGATAATTAAATTTGGAGTTTAATTTTAGTGCACAATAAGTACAAAACTAAGTTTTGGATAAATGATGATAAAAAGTATAATTTAATGGATATTTTATTGATTCCACAATAATTATAATGTTGACATGTTGATTTTTGTATGTTTTGTTTTTATCAGGTATGTTTGAGGTAGTATGAAGTCATTGTTTAACATATTATTACCCGTCTACATAATGGAAAACTATTTTCAAAAAGAAAATCTGAAGCAAGATGACAACATTCCAGTTCATTCCCCATTTCACCCATCCTTTTTTAATCAAATTCATAGAACATTGTAAATGATATGGTCAATAATGAAAAAATAATTTTTTATAAATGCAAAGTGGATGTTTATTGTGAACGGAGTCAATGAGAGTGATTCAAAACAAATGACTTAATCACATACAAACATTCTATAATGGGGAGAGTTTAGTAATTTAATAAATTTTGGGGTGGTCTAGATAGGGATGTGAGGTTTTGATGTAGCCACTTCAACAAATCTATCATGTAGAACTATTAGGAGATTGTTTCAAGTTCTATTGTACACAATTGCCTCCCTAACTATATTTTTCTGAGAAATACAAATAAGAGTGCAATTTCACCATCAAGAAAAATTAGTTGTTAGGTCTCTTAATATCCCTGATATTGTGAAAAAATCTTAGACTATCCTTACTATAATAGAATTATGGGTAATCTTCAGTGCAACATCTTTTACACACCAATGAAACATTAAAATTTTATACAAACAAAACAAATACAACAATATAATAATAATAATAATAATAATAATAATAATAATAATAATAATAATAATTCACACATCTCAATCCCAAATTCTCTTTTTATTAACAATAGTAAAAAAAGTATCTACAAAACACTACTTATATTCAACTTTTACAACCCTAAAACCTACTCATTTCATATCCCTAATTCTCATCTAATATCCTACTCTTATTCTTCCCTAACTTAAAGTGATTGCTACCAAATAAGAAGAAAGTAAGTTCAAATTTTCTCTTTTCCATCTCCCCTCTAAACTACCCATTCTTCTTTTATATTAAACCACCCCTCCTTCCTTAATATATAAAGGATATAAAAATACATGCAATCCTACCAAAAGTTTAATATTTATTATAATTATTAATTTTTATTTATTATATCATTACTAATATTAAGTATGTGAACTAAATTTGTAACACCTAAATCCCAATGTTCATGAACAAGAAAAGTCACCCTTAAAAGGCATTGAGTTTATTACAATTAATGTTGTGTTGACTAACTACTTTGAGTTGATTATGTTATTGTAGCAATGCCTTATGTCTTTCAACATCTCTACCACTAAGTTATCTCTATCATTTTTTCCACTAATCTCTCACCATACTTATTGGGGTTTATGTTTCTTAGCATCTCTACCACTTGTCTCATGCTTGGCCTCTCCTCTACCTTAGCCTCTATACATTTGAGTGCTATCTTTAGCATGCTCACTATCTCTTCTTTTATGCCTGATTCCATTGCTTCATCTCTGAGCCCTTCATCAATCACACATTCTTCCCCTTCATTTCATGATTTTAACCACCTAACAATGTCCATCCCCTTTATAAAACTCGAATCCACTACCTTTTTCCTCATTATCAATTCCAACAACACCACATCATAGAAATAAACATCCATCTTCTCACTCAATCTAATTGTATCCCCACATTTTGAAAACATAATAAAACTCATACAACATAAAAATTAATCTCTCAAGCAATACTCTTACCAGGTGCAATGTAACCTAAAGTACCCATAAATGATGAGGAATCAATAGTCAGAGACTTGTCCATGAGTTTAGCTAACCCAAAATAAAAAATGTGAGGTTCCATCTTTGAATCTTGTAGTATATTAGTGGGCGTGATATCTCTATGTATGATCCTAGACTTGTAGTCATTTTTAAGATATGATAGCACATGAGCTGTGCTTATGTCTATTTTGTAACATATATCCCATCCTAACCTTGGAGGGTGATTGATCTGATCACCATGTAATACATCATTTAAACTCCCATTGGACATGTATTCATATAGAATAAATCCATGATCTTGCACTTACCAAAACTCTAACAGTTTAACCAAATTTTTGTGGCATACTTGTCCATCAGTTTGGACTTCCATTTTGATGCTCATGTCCTCTCTCTATTCAGGGGATAATTATATTGTCTTCAAGGCATATTATTGGTCAAAAGCTAGCTCCACTTTGTAAACAACTCCTTTTACCCCTTTACCAATTTCAAACTTCTTATTTATAAATTTTTTTGCTTACAAACATTGGTATAGTTGGTATAGTAGTTTCAAGGGATAAAAATATCCATAAAATCATAGCTACTATGAAACAAGAAAACATAACTACTCTGATGACAACAAGGACTATATTGACTATGCCTAGACATTTTCCCTTATTTAAAGAGATATGATAATCGCCACTACATTTATATAAACTCTCATCATTCTTTGTTACACATAAACCTAGATTGCAAGTGAATGAGATTAAATATGAGTTCCATAACCTCAACCATGACCTCGATATGCATCTTGTGAGCTGATTATTGAAAATGTTTAATATGTCAAGGGAAAATAGATTATCAAACATATATGGAATTTTTCCAAAGAGATTATTGGCTGATAAATCCATGCTCATTAGTTTATTTAGATTTCCCAAGGCTGTTGGAATTGCTGCAGTTAATCTATTATTTCCTATATTCAAACCAATGGCTATAATCTATAGCTTTCCAATTGATGATAGAATTTGACCTTGGAATTGATTTTTCCAAAGATTTAGTTCCATTAATAGGCTCAAGTTAAATAACCAATCTAGAATATTTATGCTAAAATGGTTTCCTTATAAAATTAGATTATGTAATTCCTATAAACTCATTAACTAGTTTGGTAGCGAGCCATTTAATGAGTTAAAACTCAAGTCAAGCACATAATTATTATGAGATTTATAAAGCTCGTAAAGAAGTCAACCAGTTAGAATGTTGGAGGAGAGGTTCAATTTTTATAGCTTAAAGAGTTGTCCCAATTCTAGAGGAAGGGTAACATTTAGTTGATTCATGGATAGGTCTATAGAGCTCAGATTTTTGTAGTGCCCAAGGCTCAATGGTATTCTTCCTTGCAACTTATCACCCCTAATGTCAAGGTAATCAATAATAGAATTAGAACCCATAAAATTTAATGGGATTACACCAGCTAGATTATTTTGGCTCAATATCAATCACCTCAAGCTATGAAAATTACTAATACCTTGAGGAATGCTCCCTTCTAATTGATTTTCTCCCATGAATAGAAGCTACAATTGTCTTGAAGAGCAAAGTTCAGGAGGTATTGTCCTAGTAAGATAGTTCCCTATTAGATCAATTCCTATGAGATTGTTCTCAGTACCCAATGTTTTAGGTATTGGTCTAGATAATAGGTTATCAGCCAAAAATATTTATTATAATTTCTTGAGATTACAAACCTTTAGAGATATGCTTCCTGTGATACTATTGTTGTATAGATATAGTTTCTATAACTTCTTTGCTTTCAAAAGTTGTGGAGGGATTAGGCCATGGAGTGAATTGTTAGATAAGAAAAAAATTATAAATGCCCCAATCGACCCAACTCAAGAGGAATGAGCCCCTCAAGGTTTTTTATATGTAAATTCAAGTCCTCTAAAAGGCTACGATTTCCATGTTATGTAGGGATGTCCCCAAAAAAGACATTTTCATTCAAATAAAGTTTGTAGAGGTGCTGTAGTGATCTAAGGGAGAATGGTATGCTCGTTGTGAGATGATTTAAGTTGGATGAAAATAATCCTAGACTACTATAGTTTCCCAAATCCCATGGTATTTATTGTTAAAATAATATTTTTTTCTCCTTACCTAAATCCCAATGAATGACCTGCCACCAATAGCATTTAATATACCCCTTCAAATTTTGAATTTTTTAGAACCCACTTGGAGTTTGAGGGGAAATGTTGGGGTAGGTGAAATAACTATAGATAGTAGTAAGTAGAAGACAAAGGGGAACGTACAAAATATACAAAATTAAATTCAACATTAACAACCTATAGAATATTGCTGATGGTAGGCAGGCAACTATTCTGGATTTTACCCTTAAAAATAGATATGAAAATCATAAGTTGGAATATTAGGTGGTTGAATAGTATTCATAAAACGGATATTGTTAGGAATTTTGTTAGAGAACAAAACCCTGATTTTCTCTTGCTCCAAGAAACCAAGATGAATAAAGAGAAAGTGGAACAGATCAAAGATTTTAAAAATTATTCGATAAATGTCAGTAGTTCTGAAGGTGCATCAGGGGGAACTTTGATGTTATGGAAGAAGAATTATTACTCTGGAACTATTATGATTGCTAGTAAATATCTAATGATTGTCAAAATTACTAGTGTGGACTAGAAGAAGGGATGGTATATTGTAAATATTTATGATCCTAACACTAAGAACCTTAGGAAAAAGGTCTGGGAGTCTGTTTCCAATTTTTAAAGTAAGGACTATTGTGGATGATGGATTATAATGGGAGATTTCAATGTGCCTCTCTATGATCATGAGAAAATGGGAGTAATGCTACTTAGATGGAAGGGAGATTATATTTAATGGAGTTTATAAATAAAGAGGGATTAATGGATATGGAACTCCAGGGAATTCAATTCACTTGGAGTAATAAGAGAGTTGGTAATGAGTGTATTTAGGCCAGGCTTGATCATGCCCTTATCTCTCCTAATTGGACAAAATAATTCATTTTCAAGTTGGAAGCATGCCAAAATATTGGTTTAGATCATTTCCCTCTTATCTTCATTGCTGCTAAAATTAATTCTAAGAAGAATTTTCCTTTTAGATTTGAGAAGATGTGGATGTAACACCCACAGTTTGAAAGTAAATTGGAAGAATGGTGGAATATTGATACTGAGGGTACGGCCCTCTTTAGAGTTGTGTCTAAGCTCAAAAAAGCTAAAAAGTGGAATAAGCATATTTTTGGAAATATCTTTGAGAATAAGAGTGTTATTAAGGAGGAAATTCTTAAAACACAGGAAAATTTTTAGAAGGGAGGATATACTCCTGATCTCCTTATTGAATAAAATGAAAAGTTGGCTCAATATCAAGATATCATCACTAAAGAAGAAATATATTGGAGACAAAGATCTAGGTTGTTATGGTTGAGTGAAGGAGATAAAAACACAAAAAATTTCCATCTATCAACTCTAAAGCATAGAGCCAAAATTCACATATCATACCTAAAAAAGGGAGATTTGAAGATTATAGAGGAAATGGATATTAAGGAGGAAATGGAGTCTTTTTTCTCATCCCTAATGAAGGCTAATCCTAATATTAATTTGGATAGTCAGGCTAAAATCCTGAGAGTGATTCTTCCTTTGGTTTTGAAGGAACAAAATAAAATTTTAAGCTCAATTCCTAAGGATGATGAAATCTTAAAAGCTGTCTGTTCTCTAGGAGGAGATAAAGCTCCTAGACCTGATAACTTTCCCATGTTCTTCTTTCAAAAACTTTGGAAATTTGTTGGTAAAGATGTAAGTGATGCTGTGAATGAATTCTTTGGAGCTAAATAGATGCTTAAGGAAGTTAACTCTACCTTTCTATGTTTGATTCCCAAGAAGATTGGTGCTAATTCTCTTGATCAGTTTAGACTGATTAGCCTCTATAATTCTTTCTATAAGATTATTTCCAAAGTTCTTACTTCCAGACTTATTCAAGTGATTCCCTTTATAATTATAGATCAAAAAAATGGATTTATCCCAGGTAGACAAATTCTCAACTCTATTATCACTGCTCATGAGAATATTTACTCATTGTCCTATTCTAATAATCAGGGGTTCATTATGAAAGTTGATATTGCTAAAGCCTATGACAGGGTTGACTGGTTATTCCTTTCAAATAGTCTATTAGATTTTGTCTTTAACCAAAAGGTGGTTGGTATTATTTATCAATTGATTTCTACTTCCTCTATTCTTGTATTGGTAAATGGAAGCTCATCCCATTTCTTTAATCCATCACGGGGATTGAGACAAGGTGATCCTTTATCCCCCATCCTTTTTGTAATTATGGCTAATTGCTTGGGAAGATATATAGGGGATTTGGTACATAAAGGTTTATTTAAGGGTTTAAAACCCTCTTCCCATCCTCTAATTTGTTCTCATGGACAATTTGTTGATGACACCATCTTTATGGGTAAAGCTAAAGTTAAGGAAGCAAGAAATTTGAAGCTATTAACTTATATTCTTCTGCCTCTAGTCAATTGATTAACTAGAATAAAAGTGTAGTGTTCTTTATTAATACCCCTATCCAATGGCAAAATAAAATTTCTAAAATCCTTGGATGCTCTATAGGATCTCTCCCCTCTTCTTACCTGGGTCTTCCTCTTAGGCTGAAAGTCCCTGATGCCTTCTAAGAGGATCTTATTAATAAGTTCAGTAAGAAACTTGCGGGATGGAAAGGAAATATTTTAAGTCAGGTAGGAAAGTTAACCCTTCTCAAAGCTTGTCTTCAAAGTATACCTACTTATGCATTAAGTCTTTTCAGAATTCCTATTAAATTCACAGAGTCCATTGAAAAAATTCAAAGAAATTTTCTATAGACTGGTATTGAGGAAAAAAGGAGGATGCCTTTAATTGCTTGGGATAATATTTGCAAACCTTTCAGGGAAGGGGGATTGGGAATAAGGAAAATTAGATGCATGAATAAAGCTCTCTTAGCCAAATTGGGGTGGAGAGTTTACCATGAAAACAAAGAGTGGAGTACTATATGGAAACATAAGTACCTCTTCAATGCTAAATCCCTTTCTAATTTCTTTTCTTACCCTGATGTAATTCGTCCCTCTTCTATATGGGGGGCTGTTCAGGGGACCAAATAAACTTTAGAAAAAGGGTGTTCTTGGAAAGTTGGTAATGGACTTAAGGTGAAATTTTGGGATGATGTCTGGTTAAAAGATTATCCTTTGATGGAAGATTTTCAAGATAAGGATTTAGTTGATCGATGTAAGCAGAGATATGGTATACTTGTTAGTCAGTATTGGCAGAATAATTCCTGGGTGAATTTAATTGATGTTAATCAAGACTTTAGTAATATCCAATTATCTCTCAATGCTATCTCTCTTTATCCCTATCTTGAGGATAAGATTATTTGGCATGATGATCCTAGTGGACAATTGAAAGTCTCCACTATTTTCACTTCAAAGGAAAAGGGTAATCAACCTTTGTGGTCTCGCACCTGGATGAAGGGGCTCATTCCCAAAATTAATATCTTCTTTTCAACTCTACTTCAAAATAAAATCTTGACCCTTGAAAACTTGCAGAAAAGAGAAATAAATGTGGTTAATAGGTGTATCTTATGCAAAAATGGATTTGAAGATAGAGACCATCTGTTTCTGAACTATTCTTACACGCAACAAGTTTGGATTGAGATCCTTAATTTTTGGGGTATAACACGGGTACATCAAAAAAGTGTGGATATATCTTTTAAAAGTTGGTGTTGTCCATCTAAGAATCCTAATGTTCTTTTTTTCTAGAAACTAACACTTCCTCATATATGGTGGGGTATATGGAAAGAAAGAAACAATAGAATATTTAGAAGTAAAGAACTTCTAGGATGGGTGCTTAGTAAGAATATTATTAGAGCCATTAAGGAGAATTTTAAATCACAGAGGGATCCTAATCAAACATTTCAATTTGATAACCCCTTACAATCTGAAAGGCCTAATTTGAAAATTGATAATCCAAGATCAATTGTAAAATGGAATGTCCCTCCTATTGGATGGATCAAAGGAAACTTTGATGGAGCAGCTAAAGGGAATCCAGGAAGAGTGAGATGTGGAGTATTGATGTGGGAAACATAATTGATGCTATTTTTGTCCCTATTGGTAAGTCGAATAGTCATATTACTGAAGCTACTGCAGCCCTCTATACCATTAAACTAGCTGTTGAGATGGGATTTTCCAAATTATGGTTGGAAGGTGATTCCTTGAATATTATAAAAATCCTAAATAATAAAAACTAAATATCATGGCCTATTGAGGCTATGATGATGGAAATTAAATCTTTAATTCAAAAATTTGAAAAAGTGACCATATCCCATACTTATCGAGAAGCCAATGGGGTTACTGACTGGATAGCTAATCATGTTGTTCAAATAGGTCATAAGGTGAGATGGCATGATGCATTAAATAAGCAGATTAATCTCAAAGTGCTTATTAATTATGATGCCATTCATTCTAAGGAGGGAAAGATCTGCTTAGATTAGAAATTTAATGATTTGGTGGAGTGGCCTTACGGTGGATAGATTACCTTCACTAAATAGGTACATTCATGAGAATGTTATGTGGTTATCGCATGTGTCAGCATATAGGCAATTTCCATTTCATGTAGAAAACAATTGGTTCCTTTTTTTTACCTTCAGTGTTTGGGCATTGTTGGAATATTGTTTGTTTTTCAATATGAAGGGTGAATCGTGGAAGGAAGAGCTAAAAAATTGTGAAGACTAGAAGGCTAGATAGGATGTATGGAAGATTCTTCAGAAAGGGAAGGTGGTAAATTATATGGAGCGGTTGCATGGATCTAAACCCCACATTACTATGACATTCTTCAAAAATTAGGTTGATGACAGAGTAACCCTCCATGGTGTCACTATGAAGCTCACTGAAAAATTCATTGCTGAGGCCATGGGGCTTCCAATAGGAGGTATTAAATTCTATAAGTAGACCAGTATTTATAATGAGGCATACAAAATTTTTTTGAAGACGGATGCTGAAGAGAAGCAATTGGAAAAGAGTGGAGATTTCTTTGACTTGGAGTAGATAAAAGGAATTTGGAGAGATGTGTTATGCTGCATTCATGAGTATTTTATCCTTGATGGTAGGAGTAAAAGAGTTCATAAATTTCATTTTGTCTTTCTTAATCATTTTAAGCACAAAGATATAATTTGCTTCCCTTTCTATTTGCATTTTTCGCTGCTCCAAAGTTTGTTTGCCCATAGAAAAAAGGAGTCTCACCCCATTTTGCATGAAGGATTGATTCTAATCATAGAGGGTTTTTACAAAAACAATGTCATAGCATCGAATCCTTATTCAGACAAAAATAAGGATTCACAGTGCAAGAAGAATGAAAAAGTTAAGGAGAAAGAAAAAGTTAAACCAAAACCCTCAAGTTTTAAAAAACAAATTGTTGAAGAGGAAATTGAGTGGGAAAGTATAGAAAGTTATGAGAAGGAGGTTTTGGAGGAAGAGGAAGGGACAGATAGTGGAGATTCTAGTTCTAATCTAGAAGGTTATTAGGATAATAAAGATAAAAGTGAAAATGAAAAAGAAGGGGATACAACAAAGGAAAATATAGAACAGAATAATTCTGATCATGAGGATAATCAACATGTGTTGGGGGGAAGTGTAAAATAAATGAATATTTTACTTGATGATACAGCTTTGAAAATAGATAAGAAACATATGGTTCAGGCTCCTAATCATGCTATGGAGATTAGAGAACAAGAAAAGGATAATCCTGTCCAGAACGAAGACCCTGTTAAAACAAAAGAGTAGAAAATAATGGAAAGGGAGGAACAAACTAAAAGGGATGAATCCTTTCCATAGGAGAATACAGAAGATATTTGTGATGCTCAGTAGAGGGAGACTAAGCTACCCGTCATGAATTTGGCCAAATTCAAAGCTGATGTTATTCTTCAAGTTGATTCATGGATGTATAAGGAAATAATGGGGCTAAATAAGAAAGTGGAAATAATGGAACATAATCAGGAAGTTGATCAAACCAAAATCAATAATTTGGAGATGTAGATGAGAGATATTCCAATCAAACTTAAAGATTATGAGAAAAATCTTAGAAGGCTCATCAAGGAAAGTAGAATGAAGATGGAGGAGGTTACTTCTAGCATATGTGTTGCTACAGTTAACCTTGGAAAATGAGCTAATGAGGAAATAAAATCCTTAGAGGGGCCAAGTAAGAGGACCAGACAGATCTTGATGAAGAAAGCCATGCAAGATGTTGCTACTTCAGTAGCAATATCCATATAGGATACTTCTATGATTGGAAAGGAGGAGGTGAAGATGATCTTGGAATTAGAAGACTAGGGTCTTTTTGTTCATTTTTTTTTGTTTTGGTCCCTTTTATTGGATGTTATAACTAGTTCTGATATTTGGTTCTTAGTTTTTAAAATTTATTTGAGTTTCTACGTCTCTATAAAACCTGGGTTCTTTTTTATGGTTTAGATTCATGGTTTCAGGTCCCTGTAAAACCTAATTTTGATGTTGTTCTATAGTAGGTTTTAGGTATGTTTTTCCTAATGGACTTTATTGATGTATCTTTCTACCTCTGTTAAAGGGTTTTGGGGTCCCTTTAAAACCTGTTTTTACCTTAATCTAAAACAACCCATAGAATAAGCAAAAGTAAAAATGGGAAGATAGAGTAGTAGAGAAAAGGATGCAATAGTAGTCAAAGAGAGAGACACCAAGAGAGAAAATAGGTAGAGAGGAATAGAGCAAAAACTTACACAAATAGATAAAAAGAAGAATATAATAGAGGAGAAGAATATCTTATTGATAGTAATTAGAGATTGAAAGTGTTAGCATTAAAAGAAGAAAAATATAGTTTTTTGAACATCTACAGTAATAGAGTATTCAACCAATAAAAAAACATACCAGAGGTTTCTTGTAAGAGTTTATAAATAGCTATAGTTGTAGGTATTTATTTTTAATATCTACTTTTAGAATCATTTAATATATAAAAGTATGTGTTTTGATTTGCAATCTCTTTTCCCTCCCCTATTTTTTAGTCTTTCTTCTACCTATACAAACAATAGTGTTGTAAGTTTTTCTAAAAACTGGTATCAGAGTAAGGTTGTGAATGTATTTAGACATATCATCAAGAAGTTTAGGGTATTGGCATCATTCCCATATTTAATAGAAAAAACTATGATTTTTGGATCATCAAAATGAAAAATATATTCCACTCTCAAGAGCTATGGGAGTTAGTTGAAGCTGGGTACAATGAGGTTGAAAACATGGTAGCCTTCAATGCCTTGACTCAAGTACAAAAAAATGTGCTAAAATATAATAGAAGGAAATATGCCAAAGCACCTAGCTACATATATGTGGCTTTGGATGACTCAATCTTTCTTAGGATATCTGTAGCTGTCCATTCTAAGCAAGCATGAGATATCTTGCAAAATGCATATCAAGAGAGTGACAAGGTGAAACTTGTCAAGATACAAATCTTAAGAAGAGACTTTGAGACCCTAAAAATGAAAGAGAATGAGTTAATAAATGACTTCTTCACAAGAACTATGAATATAGTAAATCAAATGAAGACATGTGGTGATACCCTTAAAGACTATAACATCATTGAAAAGGTGTTGAGGAGCCTTTCTATTAGATTTGAGCTTATAGTGGTTACTAAAGAAGAGTCAAAGGATTTAAAGAAAATGATAGTTGATGAGCTAATGGGTTCTTTACAAACTCATGTACAAAGGTTGAATAGGTCAGCCAACTCCTCCCATGAGCAAGCATTCAAGAACAATGTCAATGTGAAAGGAAGAGGGAAAGTATCAAACAATAGAGGAAGAGGAAGAACTTGCAGTAGTCAAGAAGGTGGAAGACATGCTATCAAGAAACACATGGAATAGGAAGAGGAAGGAGCATCAACACTTCTAGAGGTGGATCTAAACAAAGATATAATAAGTATATTGTCTAATGTTATTATTACAAGAGGTATGGATATTATGCTAGTGAGTGTAGAAAGGAGTATGACATGAATATTAAAAATTCTAATATCACTTATATACAAGAGGCTGAACCAAATAGGAATGAGAAAGGAGGAAGCTTGTTTATAACATGCAACATTGCTGAATAAAGTGACAGAAACATGGTATTTGGATAGTGTATGCATCAACCACATGAGTGGGAACAAAGAGATGTTTAATGACATAGATGAGATAATAAAATAAAAGGTGAAGATAGGAAACAATGATAAGGTTCCCATCATGGGTAAGGGAAACATTTCAACTAGCGCCAAGCAAGGTGACAAAAGATAACTTCATGATGTTTACTATGTACCTAGGTTGAAACATAACCTCATCATCATAGGGCAGCTTGTGGAAAAGGGATACAAGGTCAGATTTGAGAATGGTGAGTGCATCATATTTTATAGGAGTGGATGTAATAAAAAGATAACAACAGTCAAGATGAAAAGTTATCAGATGTTTCTATTGAAAATGCAAAGTAAGCTTGTAGCAACATTCAAAATAGTGATGGTATATGAACCCATTCTTTGTTATCTTAGGTATGGACATTTGAGATATTGAGGGATAAAAATTCTTCATACTAAGCACATGGTGAAGGGGTTTCCCCCTATAGAATAACCAAACAAGGTGTGTGAAGGATGCATATTGGGGAAGCAATATAGGAGTGCATTTCTGATGTGTAAGACATGAAGAGCTAGAGCTCTGTTAGAACTGATCCATTTAGATTTGTGTGGTCTAATGAATACCCCCTCCCTATCCAAGAATATCTATTTCATGAAATTCATAGATGATTATAGTGGGAAGATATGGGTGTACTTTTTGAAGAACAAATTGAGAGCATTTGAGACCTTCAAACATTTTAAGGCTATGGTGGAGAAGTAAAGTGGACATTGCATCAAGTTTTTGAGGATGGATAGAGGGGGAGAGTATATCTCTAATTTGTTCATGAATTTTTACAAGGATCATGGTATAAATAATTAATTTATAGCAAGGTATACACTACAACAAAATGGTGTGATCGAGAGGAAGAATAGGACCATCTAAAAGATGGCAAGGAACATGATAAAGGCAAAAGGTTTGCCTAATGATTTTTGGTGTGAGGCTATAGAAACAACCATATACTTATTGAAATTTTTTCCAATAAGGAGTGTAAGAGATGTAATCCCTCAAGAAGTATGGAGCAATCAGAAGCCAAGTGTTGAATACCTTAGAGTGTTCAGTTGTGTAGTATATGCACACATGCCCAAGTAAAGAAGAATGAAATGGGATGAAAAAGGTGAGAAGTGTATTTTCATAGGGTATAGTGACCAATCAAAGGCATACCGATTGTATAATCCCATCACCAAAAATCTCATAATCAGTTGGGATGTTCAATTCATTGAACATGGAGCTTGGGAAGATAGACAAGGAGAAGAGTATGTTGAAACAAGGGCTAGTGGACCCTTCATTAAATCTGAAATAATAGGTGATACAACCACCAATACACTAATATGGACCCCTATTTTATAAACGGTTGGTTCATCTATTGGAATTATCCATCAAGGAGCTCAAGGAGTTGTTTATGAGTCAACATCCTCCTCCAACTCAAGTCAACATCAAGTAAGGACAAGAAGCTTGCAAGAAGTTTCTGAACAGTCAATGCATGAGAAAAATAAGGATGAAATAATGAAATATGCACTCTTTCTATGATTGTATCCAATCTACTTTGAAGAAACAATCAAAGACAAAAAATGGTGTGATGCTATGGACAAAGAAATGCATGACATAGAGAAAAATGATACATGGGAGTTATCTAACCTACCAAAAGGAAAAGAGGTCATAAGAGTTAAGTGGGTATACAAGACAAAAAATACTCCCAAAGGCAAGATAAAGAGGCATAAGGCAAGGCTATTGGTGAAGGGCTACAAGCAAAATCTCGGGAATGATTACAATGAAACATTTGCACCCGTAGCAAGGTTAGAAATTGTAAAGATAATCATAGCCATTGTTACCCAACACAAGTGGAAGGTACATCAAATAGATGTGAAGTTAGAATTATTAAATGAAGTTATAGAAAAAGAGGTCTACGTGGGATAACCACCTAGATATGATATTCTCAAGCATGAGAACAAAGCGTATAGGCTAAAAAAGGCATTGTATGGACTGAAGCAAGCCCTAAGAGCATGGTACAACCGTATAGACTCATATTTGCTGAGTTATAGTTTTAGAAAGAGTATAAGTGAGCCCACACTATACATGAAATCATGCAAGGAAGGTATATTAATTATTTTATTTTATGTGGATGATTTTATATTCATTGGCAATGCAAATTAGTCCATTGAAGATTTCAAAATAGCCATGAAAAACAAGTTTGAAATAACTAATTTGAGCTTCTTGAAATACTTTCTTAGCATAGAAGTTAGAAAAATAGATGAAGGCATATTCATATGTTAATATAAGTATGAAAAATAGGTTTTGAAAAGGTTCAAGATGTTGGACAACAAGCCTATATTCACTCTAGCTGAGACAAGACTTAATTTATGCAAAGATGATTGTAGCAACAATGTAGACCCCACATGCTATAAGAGCCTAGTGGAAAGCTTAATATACTTGACTGAAACAAGGTTAGATATTAGGTATGTCATCAACCTTATATCAAAATTCATGGAGACATCAAAGGAGACACATTGATAATAAGATAAGAGGATATTGAGGTATGTGAATGGAATAATAAATTATGGTTTTTTGCATGTAACAACATATGAGTTTCAGCTTGTTGGTTACATAAACAATGATTGGAAAGATAGCCTTAATGACCGAAATAACACTTTAAGGTATTTATTTCATCTTGGGTCAGGATCCATATCTTGGGCTTCAAAGAAACAACTGATAGTGTCACTTTCTATAGCTAAAGTAGATTATATAGCAACTAATGTAGTAGCATGTCAAACTATATGGTTGAGAAGGACACTTTTTGATTTACATAAGGAGCGACAAGGAGCTTTTATAGTGTATTATGACAATGTATCATCCATAGCATTTTAAAAAAACCCCATATTTTATGATAGAAGCAAACACATTGCAATCAAGAATCACTTTATTCATGAGTTAGTTGAAAATCATGTCATAGAACTTAGTTTTTGCAAGTCTGATAAGCAACTAGCTAATATTTTTACTAAGCCATTATCTAAGGACACTTTCATGCATCTAGGAGGAAGGTTAGGGGTCATAAATGAAAAAAAATTAGGCCTAGATAGTGTTATGGTAGTTCTAGAGTCTTACAAAGCTACAAACTCAAATAGTCAAGCTACAGACTCCTATAGTAAATCTATAGACTCCATCAAAAAATATATGAACTCCATCAGAACTATGGATTCCTACAACAAATCTATGAAATCCATAAAAAAATATATAGAATCCATTAGAACTATGGACTCCTAAAACAAATATATGGACTCCATTAGTCCAGCTACAAACTGTATAAAAAAAACTATAGACTCCATTAGTATAGCTATAAAATTTAGTAACGAACCTTTGGACATGCATAAAAAGGATGTATAATCAGTTGGTTAGTCAAAAATAAATTATAAGGAGGTTTTGGAGATAGAAGAGTCTAATTAACCATGATAAGAAGGTAAAAAATAAGGGGGAGTGTTAAAATAATATTGTTTCCCCTTACCTAACTCCCAACGAATGACCTGCCACCAACATCATTAAATACCCTCTTCAAATTTTGAATTTTTTGAAGCCTAGTTGGATTTTGAGGGGGAAAGTTGGGGTAAGCGAGACAAATATAGATAGTAGTAAGCAAAAGACAAAGGGGAATGTACAATAATATAAGAATTAAATGTAACAATAGTAGCCTGCAGAATAAGCAGAAATAAAAAAGGGGAAAATAGAGTAGCAGAGAAGAGGATGCAATAGCATTTAGAGAGAAAGTATCCAAGAGAAAATTTACCATAGAGAAAATATTTAGAGAGGAGAAAATAAGTAGCCTAAAAAAATAGATAAAATTAAGAATATAATAGAGGAGAAGATCTTATTGATAGTAATCAAAGATTGAAAGTGCCAGCATTGAAAAAAAATATAGTTTTTTAAACATCTACAGTAGTAGAGTATTCAGCCAATAGAAAAACATAGTAGAGGTTTCTTGTAAGAGTTTATGAACAAATTTATATGTAGGTATTTAATTATAATATCTACTTTTAGAATCATTTAATATATGAAAGTATGTGTGTTGTATTGCAATCTCTCTGCCCTCCACTATTTTTTAATGTTTCTTCTACTTGTACAGCTAATAGTGATGTAGGTTTTTCCAACATTCTCTGCTAAGTTGATTGTCAGAGAACTTGAATTTAATGAAATTTGTGTAGTTACCAAGGGATTTGGGAATATGGCCTCTAATGTTATTGGAAGTGACATATAGGTACTCTAATTTTGAAAGTCAGCCAAGGGATTCTAGAAACTTTCTAAGAAGTTGATTCTGGTGCAGATAAAGCTTTGTGAGATGACCATAATTGGTGATGGATGATGGTATTTATCCACTTAGAGAATTTTTTCCCAACCAAAGGTTGGAGAGGTTGCTGAGATCTCCAATATTTGAGGGAAAATCTTCAGTCAAATTATTATTGTTTAAGTAAATCACCTTCACCAATTGGAAGAATGAGAATAGATTGAGGAATGTTTCCATGGAGGAAGTTATTACAGAGCAACAAAAATGTGAGTCTTTTCAAGATACCAAATTATAAATGGATTTGGCCATGGAGATTATTATTTGACAAATCTAAATATTCTAATTGTGTGCAATTTCTTAGTTTGGGAGGAATGGGGCTAGAGAGACAGTTTTCACTCAAATCTAATTTTGTAAAACTATGTAAATCACATATAGCCAAAGACAACATTCCATAAATTTGGTAGTGAGAGAGGTTGAGGGTACTCACCATATGATCTGGGTGACAGTTGACTCCATTCCAATGGCAAGGGTATTTGTTGGAGGAGTTCTAAGTGGTGAAAATGTTGGGTGGCCTTCAGTTGTTGAAGAAATGAGAGCATAACCATTCCATCTCTATTCACTTCTCAAATGCATTGTGTCTCCAATTCCAGTAGTATCATAAGTATTGTTGTGAATGTTAGTGAGCTCATTTTGAAAATTCCCCACTATCATCAGTGAATGTAATTTGGAGGAAGGCCAGTAATATGTAAGTGAGAATTTATTCATTTATTTTATTTTATTTTATTTTGTGGTTTTTTTTGGCATTTATTTTTTATTGATGAATCCTCAACATAGTGTGAAAGTTAGATTTTGGCTTTCTTCCTTTCTTAGAAAAAAAATTGTTCCAAAAAAAGTGTTTTGACCCCTTTGCACATTAGAAAATCATTCTTCCAGTCCACTGAGATTCTAAAGAAACTCCATGCTCATTATTGGAAAGTGTGAGTAGAAAAGATATTATTCTAGTCCATTGTTATTCCTTAATATACATGACATCTGTTGAACTAGTCAGTCCCAAAAAATTGGAAAGTGGGAACACATTTTGTATATTTGTACAATCATGAGAAATTTTGCTTGCAACAATTTTCTGTATTTTATATTATTTCTTCCAATCTTCTCATCTGTTTTGACTACTTATTTAGAGAATGAAAGAAGTCTCTTCTTTTCTTACGTGAGAAAGAAGGGCATGTGAAAAGTTTAAAGATAAATTTATTCTCTAAATAAAAATTTTATTTCACCTATTTAACTGTGTCTATATTTTTTTGAACGATTTAAAAAAATCTCTTTAACAAGATAATATCTATTCTTCGCAAGGGAAGATTCTTTCATGTCTTAAAAAGAATTATATAACTTTGTAAGAACCAAATGTCATGAGAGGGATTAAATATAAGAATTTTAAAGGTATAAATAAATAAACCAAACATTATTCCTAATATAAAGTGGCTATTTAAGATGATGAGTCAATTATGGATGGTTGGGTCCTACCACTTTTATTTAAAATTATTGGTTTTTCTTGGTGTGTCAATCTTTAATCTATAAAAATGATATTTTTGTATATCTTTTATAATAGTAATGTTTAAATTATAATATATCTAACATGTATTTATTAGGTGTATAACTTCACATTCTTCGAAATTAATCTCATCCTTTTGTATTAATTAGATTTTGAGATATTAATTACATTATGAAATTTGATCAAATTGCTACTTGATTCTTCCTTCAAATCGGGATATTTTCATGGTACATGTGAAATCCTATTTAATCAAATTAAAACATAAAACCTAATCCCTTCTATGAATGTTTGTGTTACTTTAATACTCTGATTTGTTATTTATAGTATTTACCTAACTTGTTTTGTACTACATGTATATCCTTCACAGAATCATCTCCATTTTCACTAATTTTTTCCCCTTGAGAGATCAATAAAATCCACTACTTCTTTCAAATTGTTTCTAAAAATAATATTATTCAAACACAAATAGGGTATCTACCTAAGGACAATCTCTAATTTTGTGGTGTTCAAATATTCTCTCCAATCAAGACATAAATTTAGACCAAACATGCTAACAATAATAATACTTCAAACCTTTGGATTCTCATTCATTCAAGTATTACAATGGTTGGATCATATATAGTAAATCACATTTCCATATAGGTTTATTTTCCTAGATCTGAAACATGAAAAAAAGAATTATCTGTATTATATTTTACTCTAGTTTTCCTATTGGCCCACCATAACTTGTTCCCTAAAAAAACTAACTTATCTGACCAAATCAAAGTATTAATTTGACATCCATATTTTCATTAGATGTCTCTTCAAATTCTTTGAAATTATAAAAAATGTAAAATATTTTGGCAGTCTTTAGTTTTCAAGGTCAACACTTAACTATTAGTAACTGCCAGGTGAGGTTTTCAAGATGAATGACAATTATAAAAACTATAATAAATTTACTATAATTTATCTAATTGACCTAAAATTTGAAAAAAAAACTTATAAAATACATTTTATATCACCTCACCAAATTTAGAAATCCAATTTTTACCATAGCAAGAGAACCATCTTGTCAAATGTCACAGACTAGACATGGTACTCATTCAACATTTTTAGGTCAAATGATAACTAGAAAAACCATCATAAATTTATTACAGTTTATCAAATTGAACTAAAATTTGGAAAATATATTTTAAACTATATTTTATGTCACCTCAAAAAAAAATCATTACAATTCTTATTGCACAAAGATAACCATTTGGTCAAGTGTCGTAGACTAGACATGTGACATAGTTTGACATAAATGAATTCTCAATTATCATTATAACTTCAAATACTCTAAAATTTGGTACATAAATTTTAGGATTCATGTAATACCATTTAATATAATTTAATAATCCAAGTCTTTCTTCATAAGGAAAAACATACTTCCAAGTGATCTGACAAAATTAGATCGTACGCTTCTCCGCTGACTCCAAATGATCTTAAATTTAATGAAAAGGTTTTAATTTTTAGGTTCCATAATCTCACCAAGTTTCATCATAGAATTATTAAATAAAGTTAATATCCATCATGTAAAGTGTCATAGGCATGTCTTGAATAAAAAATATAGTATGTTTTTGCGATAATTCCAAATGGTCTAAAAACTAGTACACATATTGTAAGTATCAAGATATATGACCTCACCAGGTTTTATCAACCAAATATTATGACATGAGGAGAAACATCATTTCAAGTGTTCTGACATAATTAGATGATAGTCTCCATGGTGACTCCAAATTATCTAAAATTTGAACTGTAGGTTTTATGGGTCATGTGTTATGACCTCACCAAATCTGGGAATATATTATTTATTGCATAAATAGAACAATTTTTCTAATTTTCATAGACTAACAAAAGTAGACAAAATATCTCTACACTATCTTGGGTAAGGAATACTTTTACAACACCATTCTTAGAGGTTAAAAATATTAATAAAATAAAGCCACAAACAAAAAATAAAATAAAAACCTAAGCTAACATATTTTTGGTTGATGAAATATTGCCCTTCACCTTGGATGTTCTTTCATCAAACACTCAAGGTAATGAAAATGTCCATGAACTCTTGCTCATAAAACTGTTGTGAGATCATCTATAGTTTTACTATGTTTTTAACATTGGATGCATTCATCTAAGTTGTATCTTCAACTATTCCATCCTTCCACTTGACTAAAAAACTATAATAAACTTTCTCCCTTATTTTATTTCTAATCTAGTTGTCTTGAATGGATTCCATTCCTCCTTAGTTGCTAGAAAAAACTCTTGTATCCAATCCATGATTGAAAAATCCATGTCACTCATTTTTTCTCAATGTATGGGTACAAATATGCTACATTGAAGATAGGTGATATGCCTACTCCATATAAAAATTCCAATTCATAAGAATTAACTGAGAACATCCTCAAAAAAATTCAAGGATTAATATTCTTCCACTTAAGTTTGTTGTACTCACCTTTCAAAAACATCTCCTTATGAAAATGTGTCAAAACCAAGTTCCCAACCTCAGAATTTAATTTTCTCCTTCACATATTAGCATGTTGTGTGTATTTTACATCACTCTGATCAAGTCTCCTCTTGACTTCCTTATGCACATCATGCATAACTTGAACATAGTCTTTGCCTTATGCATTTATCCTACTCATCTTAGTGATACTCCTCAACTCACAAACACCTCTAAGGCTACTCCCATACACTATTTGAAAATGACTCAAACCTATACTATAATTAAAGGAGTTATATTTTAAGCAAACTCATCTTGTGCCAACATAAAATCCCACTATTTAGGCTTGTCATCAACTAAAAATCTCAAAAAGTTACCAAGATTCTAATTCACAACTTCCATTTAAACATATATTTAAGGGTGATAGGCTAAACTAAAGTCTAAAATTATGTCCAACTTATTCCATAACATCCTCCAAAAGTTCCAAACAAACTTTGTATCTCTATCTGATATAATACTTCTTGAAAACATAAATTTGAAATATGTATGGCATCAATAGTCTTCTTACATGCTAAAAATTTAACCATATTAGAAAATCTATCAACAAGAATAAATATGGAATCATTACCTCACTATGTTCTTGGTAATCTAAGGACAAAGTTGATACTTAATGCATTACATGGTTTACCAGTAATAGGCAATCATTGATATAAACCATCATTCTGAATTTTACCCTTAACATGTTGGAAAACTCTACACTTCTACACAAACTTATTCACATATATACTCATCTGAGGTCAATAGTACTTGTCATTTAATTGAACCAAAGTCTTATCATATCTAAAATGACTAGCTAGACCTCTACTATGTTTTTATTTCAATAGGTTCTCTCTCATGGAACCTTGAAGTATACATAACTTCTTCCCCTTGGATAACAATTCATCTTGAATAATATACTCTAACCATAGAGTTTTGTCTATAATTGAGGGATTCATGGATGATGTCCATGCATCTCAAAAATCTAGGTCTTCTTCATATAAGTCTATCATTGATTCAAATCCAATGACTTTCAGCGTTAGCTCATTCACTACAAGACCTTCCTCAAGGCATCCACTACCTTATTAGACTTTCCACTTCTATGTTTCAAAACAAAATAATTATTTTGAAAAAAAAAACTCATTTTATGTGTCATTGATTTAATTATCTTGATTTTTTATGAACTATAAAGAATGATTGTTCATATACAAAATGAACTCCTTTGGCAACAAGTATTGTCTCCACTTCTTAAGATCTTGTACCATTACATAGAATTTTTATAATAAATCAAATACTTCCTCTTATTATCATTCAAATTCTCACTAAAATGAGTAATGGTTTTACCCTCCTAACTTAAAACAACTCCTATAACTATTATGATTTCATTACACTCAACTTAAACACTTTTCCAAAATCTAGTACGGCTAGCATTGGTTATTTTATTGCCTTTATTTTAAAAAACTAAAATCGACTGTCTACTCAATAGTCCATTGAAATTTATTCTTATCTCTCTTCATACTCTCTTTTATGGGTTCACATATACCATTAAAGTTTATGATGAGCTTCTACTAGAAAATTTCCAACCTATGGAAAATTCCTACTTCAAACAGACTCTTCAATGTAGTCCAATCCATAATTTATCTCACCTTATCAGGGTCCATCTTCAACTCATCCTTTGAGATTAAAAATCAAAAATATATCTACTCTTCTTGCATGAAGTTTCACTTCAAGTTTACTATAAATTACTCTACCTTCAACTTATCCAAAACCAACATTAAATACTTCAAATAATCCTCCTTAGAATGACTAAAAATTAGAATGTCATCCAAATATAATATCACAAACTTACATGTGAAATGCTTCAACACTTAATTCATGAGTATGATGGATGTATTTAAAATGTTTAACAACCTAAATGGCATGACCAACCAATAATATAACCCTCCCACAAACACCTTAGGAATAAGAATCACTAAATGAACCATCCAATTTTTTATTTTTTATTTTTTAACTTAACCATTATATATAATTATAGATATATTTCCAAACATAATGAATCACATGAGAACTTAAATAAAAATAATTAAAAACATAAGTAATATATTTTTAAAACTAAACATCAATATTAAAAGTATAAAGAATTAAAAATATTTTAATAAATCATATTGAAAATTTTAGTTTAACCATAAAAAAGTCATAATCTTATCTTATCTTATCTTATGTTACTTGTCATATATATAATTAAAATTAAAAAAATAATTCTCAATTTAAAAAAATAAAAATAAGAATAAATTCTAATAAATAGATTGAAATAAAATTTGGTGAATAAAATTGTATAGTACATATATCACCAAATTTATTTCCAAATTTTTTCATAAAATTGAAATTTAATGTAAATTAAAGAATTTATTTCTATGAAAATAACAACTTTTGATGTTATTAAAAAACATTTAAGGTAGACATTATTATTTTTTATAGACAAAACATGACATTATTTTAATTTTGAAAAAATTAGAATATTATTTCTCAAAATATATATCAATTCATTTATTGAAAGAAAATAAACAATGTAATTTTTAATTATTTATCTTTTGATGATTATTATTTCATTAATAATAAAATTTAAGTGATATTTAATGTTATATTCTAGATTTAAATTTATGTTGAGAAGGTTTTTATTGAGATTGGACATCTTCATTCTATGTTGGGTTATTAAGGGAGTGCTCTATGTATAGTCAACCAAGTTCCCACATATTCTCTTCAATTATGGTCACCTTCTCATGACCGTGACTATGGAGCTCATGGTAGATATCATTCATAAAATAACTACCAAATTATTTTACCATAGTTGTAGTGGTGGTGGGTTTGTAATTGTATACACTTTTGGATGGAAGGCTAAGCAACAAGAGAAATGTTATTGCTTGGTGTTAGTAATTTTTTCCATCTAAACAAGAACCAAAGGATACAGAAAAAAGATAACATCAATCACAAGAGGGAGCCATTACTTAATATAATAAAATTGTCCACTAGTGGTGGCTGAGGTGATAAACCAAATGATCCTCTACTTTTGGTTTTTTCTACTTATTGTTATTATGGCTCAGTGTTTTTATGCCTTGGAATTTGATGTCTTAATAAAGTATTGATCATGTCACGAGCCTTATGCTTAAACTTATTTTTATTGAGAATGTCTATTTAAGATTTCTCTAACTTTATATTAAGTTAAATTGTGTTGTTATCTTTCAATTGATTTGATCAATTTAATATTTTAAAATGTGATTGTATTCACTGACTCTTTTGTAATATTAATAATATATACTCATATATTTTATAAATATAAAATACTTTTTAATTAAAAAATTATCAAAAAATTATATATCTTATTGGAACTACCCTATGGCACCTGATAGAGCTTTGAGAGAAAATCCAATGACTATTGACTTTGAAAATTAATTCACGATCATAATAATTTGGTTGTTCTATACTTGGAGTTGTAGCTAGGATCACTAGATCATGTGGATGCATAGGTTTGTGATAGTTGCAAGACAAACAAGAACACAACACATAATTCTAAGCCAAAATAAATCAAATACAAGAATGTTAGTAAAGAGAGATTAGAGCCAAAAATAATATTCCATTGAGAAAAGCTCACAAATGTGAGATGTACATATAGGGGAGTGCATGTGTAACTCTTCCCTAGAAAGTTCAAGTAAAAGTGGTCAATAAAACCTCATAATAGAATAATAATTCCTCCATTAAAGGTGGTTAATAAAGATAAGAATAGAGGAGTAACTCCCATATCCAAAATAGTCAGTCAAGGGAGTTATACCTAATCATTCGTTCAAACAATACACCTCAAAAAGTTTATCCATGAAAGTAGGAAAAATTCAAGTGAGGGAAAAAATTTCATAATAAATAAATAACCCCTACTCTAACACCCCTTACATAAGCACAACTTAGGTGGGTAGTGTTGAAAAAATGGGTCTTGGTAACTAGGCTTGATGAGGTACCCATTTACAAAGTAATCTCTCATAAAGTAGAGAAAATGAGAAAAATCATAGAAAAAAATCTCCCCCAAAAGAGATACATAAAGAAGAGCCTATAAGCCCCACCAGAAGATGATGTTGTAGTGTCATGAACCTTAAGAAGATCCTGTACATGAAGATACTTGCTCTTTATAAAAGGTTTGGTGAAGATGTTTGCAATCTACTTTGTCATTTGGTAATATATCAAATCAATGATATCTTCAAGAATGAGCTCTATAATAAATTGCATGTCAATCCCTATGTGTTTTGTCTGTTGATGTTGAACCAAAATATTACAAATATGAATGGTACTTTGGTTGTCATAATAGATGATGGTAGGTGATCTAAACTACATACTAAACTTTGTGAGAATCCCCTAAAGTTATATGGCCTCATTGGTAAAATTAACAAGCACATATACTATTTTTTTATAGATAATAAAGAGATAAAATTTTGGTTCTTGATTGACAAGATAATTAGACCTAAATTAATGGAGAAGTTTTAACTTGAATTAGACTTACAATTTTGAATATCACCAACCCATTATAAATCAGTGTAACTAATCAAGTTGATGGAAATGCTAGATTTATAATGAATCATGAATTTATGCATGCCCTAAATGTAGTGTAAGCTCATATTAATTGATTTCCAATGTAACTCATGGGATTGTTACATGAATTTGGGGACTAGGCCCACTACATATGTTATGTTAGGTCTAGCATGAGTCAAATATATAAGGCTACCCACAAGTTTTTTATATAAGGTAACATCAACCAAAGGTGAAGTATAATTTACCTTAAGCTTGACTATAGATAGAAAGGGAGTTATATTCGGCCTACAATTAACCATGTGAAACTAATCAAATAGATCAAAAGTATAATTAGATTATGTAAGGTTGATATTTGAGTCAGATAGAGAAATATGAATCCCAAGGAAGTAATGTAACAAGCCAAAATATTTCATGGAAAATCTATCTCGAAGAGCTCTTTTCACTACTGTAATGGATGAAGAAAAGTTATCAGTGATCAAAATGTAGTCAACATAAAGAAATATAATCAAGAGTGAATTATCCTACCATAAAATATAGATGTTTAGATTTGAATGGTATTTAGCGAATCCTTATATAAGAAGGAAGGAATCCATCTTGGTGTACCAAGCTCTAGGGGAATTTTTGAGGCCACATATGGATTTATAAAATATGAATAAAAGGGAAGAATCATCAACAAATCCTAGAGAATACTACAGTCAAATCACCTCCTTAAGATTACTGTGAACAAAATCACTCTTCAAATCCATCTGATGAACATCCTAATGATTTTTTTATAGCAATAAAAAATGTGAGTCTCATAGAGTTCATTTTCATGACTAGTGCAAAGGTCTTAGTGTAATCAATGTCAGCAACTTATGAGAAACACTTAGCAACCAACCACATCATGAACTTGTCAACAGACCCATATGTAACATACTTTGTTTGATATACCCATTTTCATTAAACCATCTTACTTACCTTAGAAATAAGTGTCAAATCCTAAGTGTGATTTATGATTAAGGAGTTATACTCCTCATGCATGGTATAATACCACTTAGCTATACCTGATGCCTCCTAAAAAGTCTACGGATATGAGGTAGAGGCATAAAAATCATGTGGATCAATATGAAACTTTGAACATGTATATCTATCATTTGAAGGATCCCCAACCCATGTACCTTCACTCTAAATTATCTTCCTATCCCAAAGAGGAACATAAGTGGATGATTTAGGTAGAGAAAACCATTCTTTGAAGTGTGGCTAGATGTGGATTAATATAAGTCTCTATCACTATTCTCACTATCAAAACTAGAATAAGTCCCCTCAACCTTTAAATTTGTTAAATCTAATATGAATTGAATCTAAGAGAATATAATGAAGTGGGAGAAGTGTCAAGTGTTGATTCTATGGGAGTCTCCTAAAAGTGAAGACTTATCTTGATGAATAGCTCATGTGTGGTCAGATAAAGAACATGACACCCCTTGACACCATCAAGATAACCTACAAAGATGCAAGGCTTACTTTGTGGTTATATAGCATTGTGTTTTTTCTTTAGTATGCATGCCATACATGGAGATTTGAAAACTATAAAGTGCTTAGCTATGGGTTTCCTATTGTGTCAAGTTTCAAATGGAGTTATACCTTTTAAAGCTTTATGAGGAATCCTATTCTAAATGTATCAATTAAAACAAATTACTTCATTCTAGTACCATGGTTCAAGTGACTTAGAGTGAATCATACAATTATCCATTATTAAGGACATGTTATTTACATTATGTAAATCCATTTTATTGAAGACTCTAAAGAATATCCATTGAAAATCAATCCCCTATGTTATGCAAAACTATTTAAACTTGTTATTAACATACACACCCCCATTATCAGTTCAAGGAATATTTATGCATTTCTCATATTATTTCTCTATAAGAACCTTGAAGTCTCAAAAAAATTATAAAAATTTAGATTTATGTCTAAGTGAACTCATGCGTATCTCTATAAATCATCAATGAAGGTAAGTACATACTTAGTTCTTATGAAATATAGACTAGAAAAATGCTTAGATACATCACTATGTAATAAATTCAATCCCTATGAATCCATACAAACTTTTCCTTTGTTAAATTTATCTTTAGGATTTTTTTTAAGGGTATATCCCTCACAAATACCCTAAATAAATAGACATGAGGTAAGCCTATGACCATATAATTCTTGATAAGTTGTTCTAGGTAGTGGTAGTTTCGGTAGATAAATCACTCATGCCAAAGTTTGATAAATTTATTTGAATGATTGAGAAATTTAGTCAAACAAGAATTAGGTATAAAATATGATAAGGTATATAACCTAAATTGGTGATCTTCCCTACCCACTACCATTATAGAATCATTATGAAACTCTCTGATTATGACTAAAACTAGTGAAAAATTTACCGTCATGACCTTATTGATGTAAGTGATTTTGTAAAGTAATAAGAGATTAGTTAAAAGTGATGGAATACTTAGAAAATTATTTAATTATCCTCAATATATTTCAATAGACCCTTTCCCTACAACTTCTACTAAAGTGTTATCACCCAAAGTGATAAAAGACATGCTACAAGGCTCTAAGGAAGAAAACTCAACTTATGAAGAGCCCATATGGTGGGAATAACCTGAGTCAATAACCCACAAATATGTTGGATCTAATATTACTATAATATCTTTTCCATTTTATTTCTCTTTACCTTTTAATTTTGCCTTAAAATAATCTTGAATCAATGAATTCTACTTGATATACTAATGAACCACTATGTTTTTCTTTACTGTAAGATAATTTCGGTGATCAATTTATTTATTCATTCACTTTTATTCATCATTCCCAATTTTTTCAATAGGCACACATAAACTTTTATTTCTTAGGTTTTTTATTGAAGAGGAGGTTTCAGTGGTTGTTTTGGTAGAGGTTGATTCTTTGTTCTTCTCTTGATCCTGGTTCTTTTTCTTCTTATATCTAATTGAATCCTTTTGTTTCCCATTCCTATAAATTATGGATTGAGTTTTTGAGGAATTCAATGTGTTCATCATTATTTAATTATCTTTCCCCCAAGTCAAGTTAGTAAAAAAATCATCTGAGGAAGGCATCTTCCATGTAGTGGTTAAAGCACTCTTAGTGGCATGGAATGTAAAGACAAAGATTGAGTAATTAGGACCTAGATTGGAGAGTATATAAATAATAAATTGGTCATGTTAATTATCTATTCCACATTATTTCAATTATAATCTCAAAGACTTTAATTTGGTGAATAAATCCTAAAGGGTGTCAAAGTTGTTAGAACTTAGGCTGATAAGTTCATTTTCTAGTTCATAAGCTTTTATCACATCTTGCTTCCTAAAGAGATTTTTCAAAATGGTCCGTAGTTCATTAGGTGATTTGGAAGGTTCTATATTAAATAGGAAATTAGGATACCTAGAAAGACACATAAACCCATAGGATTCACCACTATGATTATACCACTTAAATTTTTTTATATATATGTAGTTAGTTGAGTTTTTAACCCCATTATAATGTGATGCAAACCTTTGATCCTTAAAATAATTTGCATTTTATTTTACATTTAAGATAATTAAATCAAATTATAGGTTTAATTAAACGTTTATCCATTTTATGCATAAATTAAGTGTAATGTTTATAGTTATTGTTGTATAAATGAACGTGCAAAATAGAAAGGAAAGTGACCCAGAAACACAATACACCCCCATAAACTAGGAAATGATGAACCTCTCAAATGTTACAAATAATATACACTCAAAATATATTAGACATAATAGATAATGTGTCTATATCAACAAATGAAAATGTCAAAAATGTGTTTCGAAAGAAAAAATGAGGACATTGGGCTCAATCAATAATACATCTAAGAAGACTACACAATGAGCAAGAGAGAAAGTATTGTTTTGAATGTGAGGGGGTTTGGCCACCTACCAAACTTCACATCACCCTCTAATCTTCATCAAGTAAAAATATGAATATTTTTTTTCCAAAAAGAAACCTACTCATATGAATGATATAAAGAGAGCTTTTGACTTTACCAAAAATAAGAATTTAATTTTTTTTGAAAAAATAAAGAGGCATTCAACCATGGGTTTAGTTATGCAATAATGGTTTCAAAATACCACAACTTTAAATTTAAAAGTGATTTTAAATCATAAATGTTACCATTTGTTAAAGTGAATGAAGTCGGTGGTTAAAGGGTAGCATGCAAGTTATTAAGGTGAACTAGAGGGCCCTAAGAGGTTAGGATGGTTTCAAGGGGTGATTCACTTAGTCTACATTCACCTCATCTACTCTCCATCATAGTTTTATGTCTTTATCTACTTTGAGGTAGAAGTGAGGCCAAGTGAAGGCTATGAGTGAGTTAATGGCTATTTGAACTAGTGAATGGATATCAACAAGAAAATACAAATGATATGTAAGCCATCAATCTCATAAGAATGAAAAGAAAGTAATAAGGAGTTAGAAGTAATGATCTAGGATGGATCTGATCCCATAGTTTAAAGGCCAAAAAATATTTCCTCCTTTAATCTAAGTCAACCAACTTTATCACATGTTTGAACCAATGATCCAAATAATAAACTTCTAGATTAATTTCTATGATCTAATATAGAAAAGGATGGATCTCACCTAACAAAACTAGAGCCCTAGTTCTATATGTAAAGAGAAAATAACCAACAGAGAATATTCTAGATAATGAAATGGAAGGAAATAGGTCATACACTACATACAAGGGTTCATCTTGACATACAAACCCTATATATAAAGCCACCTCCAAAAATAGTATTACCCTTGATTTCTAGTAGATAAGCCCCCTACAATTTTTTTTCAAGGTTTTTCAAAATTTTAAAACACATGGAATTTTTGAAAACCCTCAAATATGAATTGTAAAGACAAAACTCTCATATTTTTTTAAATAACTCAAAATTTCAAAATAAAGCTAATAATATAAAACTAGGCACATGATTACTAGGGTGGTGCTTTGATACAATATTAGAGTTGTGGCTAGGATAACCAGATCATGTAGATGCACATGTTCATGACAAGTGGGAGATAAACAAGCACACAAAATATAACTGCAAGCCAAAAGAAATCAAATATGATAATATTACAAAGATAAATTATAGCTAAAACCATTCTTCCATTTATAAAAGATCACAAATGTGAGATGTACATCTATGGGAGTGCATGTGTAACTTCTTCCTAGAAAGCTCCACAAAAAGTAGTAAACAGACCCTCAGAATAGAGTAGTAACTCCTCCATAAAAGGTGGTCAATAGAGCCAAGAATAGATTAACTCTCATATCTAAAATAACTAGTCAAAGGATTTTTTCTTATTCATTTAGTCTAACTATAGACCTAAGCAATCTTCTCCATTAGATAGGGAAAAAACCATAATAAATAAATATGGGAAAATAAATAGCCCTTACTCTAACAATTAGTTCATGATCATAATAATTTGGTTATTCTTTTGTATTATCAATGAATTAGGGATCAACCAAATAGTATTGATGAATCCTTAGGTATTAAAAAAGGAATAATGTTAAATTTTAGACACAAACTAAAGATTATCATGGAGGCAAATTTTAATTTTTTTATTAAAAAGTACCAATCAAAAAGATAGAAGAAGATAATTAAATCTCATTTGGATGACTTGGTAAAAGATATTAAAGTGTTAAGTGAAATATTCACCCCAAATTCATTTTGTTAAAACATGAAAATAATCAATGTTTGGACCATCTCAATATTATAGCCATCTAGACTAAGGTATTTAGTTATGATTTTGATGGAAGATTGAATCCACTAGTTCATGAAATTTTACCAAGTTTATGTTAAGAAGATATATTATGATATATCTTTTTTTGTTATATGTTTATTTTTTTGAACTGGAGTTACGAACTAGTTTGGGACATAAATGGGGACATAGATACTCAAAAGATCAAGAGTAGTAATTAACAAGTTATATACGATCACAACCAACATCACAAATATGTTAAGCAGTCTCAATTAAATCATAAAAGGTCAATAAATACCTCATATACACCCAATGATATTTAAATTTGGCCCCATTAAATAAGCCACATCCAACCACAATTAACATTTTTAAAATACCAACAAAGATTGATTAAGCCACAAATTACCATAACTAGCCTCACATGCCCAATGAAATTAAATTACATGTGGACACTATTGTCACTTATATTTTCACCCTTTGAGGAGATGTCTTATCTCTCCTCATCTAAGTGGCACAATGGAAACATCTCACTTGATGTGGTTAATCAATTTGGTGAGATAAATCTCTAGAAGGGCTAGTTCCCTTGATGCATTATTTGAAGTAATTTCTCACTCATTAAATTTGCATGAAAAGGGTTAAGAAGACAAAATAAAAAATATAAAAGGTGATGCACCAATAGTAAATTTCCACCTATTGACTAAATTTATACTACTTAGATCAAATCAAAGCTTCTTTCACACATAACTCACAACTCAAGATAGATTATTACATCAATGTTTTATATGCTAGGTTCAAGAGGTATATTGATGTTTAGGAGGGATAATAAATGATACTTTTGAGAATTTAATCATAAAACACTTCTAAAACTCTCATATACTAAGAAATAACACTAACAAAGACCTACAACAACTACTCTTTTGTATAATTGGTGGATAATCAAAGATAACATGCTAGGAAAGACCGTCATTTACTAGATAAGATCAATAATATTTGGAACCAAAATCAATTATGCAGGATGTAAGTAGGAAAATTGACTTGCTTATTTCATCAATATATATTCAAATACAAAATTGGCTAGGGTTTCACCATTAACCAATGGAGGCTCACCAAAGATCCTAAAAAGTCACTACCTATACCATTTGAGAGAGGAACGAGGAAGGGGAAGTCTAAAGGTGACTTGGACACTTGTCATACTGAGATAAGGGGTTACATATGCATGAGAAGAAGATTTGAAAATTAACATGCAAGTTTAAGAAGTAAAAATGTCAATCTAAGTCATGAAACTCCTAAAAAGTGGCATGAAATTCTTCTTACTGGCTCAAAAAATTACCTTCACCATTCAACCATGTTACTTTATCTCTATGTCTAGATATAGAGCTTATACACAAGTTTTTTCATGTTCTTATAACTAACCATTTATTTGGACATGAATTTAAATATTGGTCATTGATCTTTCCTTTGGTTCCATGATCTGATGGTCCATACTCAAATGACTCAACTTTAAAATGCATCCATTCAATCACCTTCTGACAAGCTCATGTTATCCATTAGATATTTGTAGCCTTCCAAACTTTAGCTTTATTTAAAATGTGATTGTTAATCTTATTGATCTGATCTTCTGTGCTCTATTATATCTCCAAAGATGCACATTATTTATCTCTATCGAGATGTTAAACATTGAGATCTTTATCCCATCTTGTTGCTTCTTATATCTTTAGTTTACTTTCACTCCATCGATCTTCTCAAAATTTCTTGGTCTTTAACTTGTCACTATGTCGATAATACTCAAGTACTTTATATCATTTGAGTCCATTTTCTCCATTAGATCTCCTTTACATGATCACTTTCTCACTGTCAAATCTTTTGATAAGCTTGATCATTAGCTATGACAAGATTATGCTCATTAGGTCTCTATCTAATAACCTCCATGAATGTGACAATTTTCACTTACACACTCACTCAGAGATATTTTTTATAATTTGAATTCATCATGCTCCATTGGATCTCCAATGTTTGATTGAGTGTGAGCCATTGATCAAGTAGGGACAAAATATAAAGTCTGAGACTTAGGAAATATTAAGTCCTTTGATCATTGATCGAGCTAGTAATTACTAGTTCAAGGGGCCAGTGTCATAATGATGACAAAGGCTTAAGTTATAACTTAATCTACTAGGTCCCAGCTATAGATACTCACCATAAAAATATAAATTTCATGTTGATGCCATGACTTAAACCCTTATGGTTTTACTAATAAACCCTACTCAGTCTGAGAGTAAAGATAAATTATTTTTGAGCTCATTCCTTCTCAATCAAACCTATATATCATATCTTTAGAATGATCATGAAAAACCCATAACATATCTACTATATTTCTCTTTTGTAAATTTCCATAAATGATCTTTGTAAAAGCATGACAAATTTGCATGACCTTGTGCAGATTTTGTCTATGTATGGAGACCATTCATTTTGCATAGAAGGCTAACTTTTCACCTTCATCACTCTTTTTGTACTTATTTACATAACCTACAAATTAACAAATTAATTCTTCTTTCATAGGATATTCGATACATATATCCATTTGTTCTTGAAACCTTCTTGAGTGTAAGATATGCCATTATAAAAGTGCATACTTATCTTTATCTTGCAACCTATAGATTTGACTGTGTTGGAAAACACTATAAGAGTGTGTTCGAGCAAAACTTTGGTAAATCATATCTTCTAGTCACCATATTCAATCCCAAAAATCAATGACATTCTCATAATGTCCCTTTTGACACCAATGACAATCATACTTCCAATAATTTGCATATGCAGGTAGTGGGCAAGAGATACATGTTGGTGATCAATTCAAAACCCTCACCAACTATTAAAATGGACTATAACATACCCCATGACAAAATATATACCCCATGGACTATAATATGCTGAGTAGTATCTAAAATATATTGACCTTGAAATAAAATTTGGTTAACAACCACTTTACCAATTCACCCATATCTTATGAAAAATATGATATGGTATATCAATAAATCATTTAATGCTCTTTTAAAAAGGGATTTTATAGATAAAATATATTAAAATATATTTATCTTTAATATGGTAGTGAAACTATTCTCAAACATGTGTTATATATAATGAATTGATCATTGCCCACATAATGGTGATCTATAGTGTATATTTAGACATAACAAGTGTGATATGGAAATAAATATCAAGGAAACTAATGTCATAATCAAGTCCAAATTGAATTCTCACTATGTACACTTCATATGAATTTAATTTTCCAACAAAGGAGTAATAATCTAAACACCCTAATTTGGTGAAGTAACCATAAGTACTATGTCTTTTGCTATTCTTTCACATGAAGGTCTTAATGATGAATGTAGTCCTTGTGTTGTGTGGTAATTTTGAGCCTTTTGATCTTTATTATGTCTTATTTTCCCTTTTTTCACCCCTATTGGTCCTAACTCACCTTCTCCCAATCACAGGGGCCCTTAGCCTATCCTAGTTGGTTATATATCTATTTTTAGGCCTCATGACACTAGAACAATTTTTAAGATGGTAGGTCCATGAAATTCTAGCATCCAATTATGTCTCTAGTATCTAATGGTCATTTTATCTTGTGTTTGGGTCCTAACCTTACCTTGAGCCTTTTATTATGTTTTTATCCCTCGTTTACAACTCATTGACCAACAAATATCCTTCTATATAAAGAGCCTAAAAATGCATTTTACATCTAAAACTTTCTATTTTGTCACATAATTACATAAAATCAATAAATAGAATAACTCAATATTCTAAATACTACTCAACATATCACATCTAGAAATTACATGCTTCATCAAAGAAGGGCCTAATCAAAATTCAATCTAACATATCAAGAAAGTTGATTATGTGTGTTTCTTAAGGGATAACTACATGTGATCTAAGATCCCTAGCATTTGGGTTAATGTATGCAATGGCTAAGACAATAGGGATTTTTCTCTATGTGATTTTAACATCCCACAACCTAGTTTTTCCTTCCTTTTTACACTTGATCCTATTGTTATTTCATGTGTGCAGGTACTCATTAGGGTTTTGAAATAAATTTAGCTAAAACATTGACATAGCCAATTTCTCAAAAGACATATAATCACCTATAAAGCCTCCATAACCTCTCTTAACTTCCTTGAAAGTTATAGAAAAAATCTACTTGAGGTACCCTAATGCCTTAATTAAACACTAGTGCCACATAACACTACTATCATGATATTGGCACTATTGTCCTAGACTAGAATTTAACCACAATCACTAAATGGAAGGTGTATTCCTATTTCTCTATCTTGTTTCACCCTCCTGATCCATATAAAGAACTATTTTATTCCAGATAAGTACCCTTTCTCCACATTCTTGTTATTTTTGGAAAGGTTTTTCAAGTCAGTTATTTCTAGTATCTATTCCAAATTATTATTATACTAATCCCTTTAACAACATAGGATTTACTTACAATAAGTCATAAAAGGTTAAAACATTTCATGAACCCAACTTTCTTCAAATATTTCTTAAAACCCTAGTTTTACCTAGGTTCCACCTTCTTCTAATTTATGCACCAAATTAGGGTTACAAACTTCTATTTTTATTTATTTTTAGCATAACCTAGGTCATTCAAATTAATCCTATACTAGGGTTTTATTAATTTAATGTAATTTAATTTTTTTGTAAAAAACCCTCACTCAAACCCTAGATCCACATACTAGGTCCCTATACATATAAATACAGGTAATTAGGGTTTCACCTACACTCCTAATTTCATTTACACTCTGGATTATAAATTTTTTGAATTGTACATACAATTATGCTAGATTACATTTGACCTTTTATATGCTCATTATTTGTTGTTTACATTATCTTCTTTGGCAAGTTTAAAATGGTATCTAAGAAGTCTTATACCCCTCACCCAATTGATGAATTTTTGAATTTTTAACATAACTATAGTAATGAAGGGATAAATTTTCAAGATCATACATTAGAAAATAATAGTGACTAAATTTATAATTATGATGAGGAATATTAACATAATGATGGATATGGGGATTGTTATGAATATGATAATGAAAATGTAGATGAGGGTATATTAGATATGTCTTCTTCTCTTTCCTCTCCCTCTCATTTTACACCTCAAAATCAAACTATAACATAATTCCAAAAGAGCCTCTTGTTGGTAGTGATTTATTCCAATGTGATCCCAGTTTTTCAACTATTTTCACTACGTCCTTATTCAAATTAAATCAATATAAGTGAAATATAAGAGCAATGCATCTTCTTTACACTTCTCAGTTAAATTCAATTAAACATGTACCAATGATACTACACCTTTTACCAATGAACAAACTAAGGTATTCAAAATTATTTTTTCACCTTCTTTTACATTTAAATCTCAATGAAATAATTATTTATAGCATATTGATAATGATAATGTCTCTAACTCTTCTCTTACATGTCATAATAGGTAAAATGAAAACATGACCATTACTTATTCCACCCTTGACCCCAAAATGGAAAGTAACAATCATTCATGCATTCCACACATAGATAGTGAAAAAATTCATCCTATTACACCTGCACATGATGACACATTACATAGTAGTAAAAATTTAAAATCTTATCCTTCTCTCTCTCTCTCTCTCTCTCTCTCTCTCTCAGAGCATGTAAATGATACTTCTTCTACTCTTACCTCTACAAGTCAATTAAACTTTGAATATGATGCACCTTGGGATAATGATGATTGCTATGATTATGATGAAGAGGACATTGAGTCTACACCTTCTAGTTCTCCTCCTACTTCACCTATTTTTCTTGTTCAAACAAAATCTAGGTCACATATTAAAACACACACACACACACACACTTATTATTATGTTCATAGTTTACATAACCTACATTCACATGATAATATAATACCTTATAATCAATTATCATGTGATACTTATTTAAAAATTAATAGAATAAGATATACCATTGAATCTCCCTCAGCCACCTTTAGTATAGTATAACTTATTTCTCAACCTAACCTAAACAAAGGTGATAGATTATTTCTCTCTAACTAGGTCCTAACTATCACACCTCCACAGGTTATAGAGAGAAAACTAATCCTCCCTAAAAAGTTCCCCAATATAATATACCAATGGATAATATAAATAATAAAATTCAATCATTAAATGAACCCCTTGATGATAATAATATACCTTCACAAGTGTTACTTTCCTTGATGCATGATGTGGGTGATTTACAACAACAAGTATATCCTCTCACATTCATGAACAAATCATACCATTCTCAGGTTGATGCCAATGTTATCCATGGAAACCCTATTCCACATAGAATCTCCACTAAAATGTTTCCACCCAAATTTTAGATACCATTATTACCTATATTTGATGGGCATGGAGATCCATACTTGTAACTTTAGTCTTGTGAGAAAATAATGGCACATGTCACCAACAAGTTGAATCTTCTATAATTATTTCCAAAGTCCCTAGAGGGGTAAGAACTAAATTGGTTCCATTATTCAATCCCTAGTAGGTCACTACATACATATGAGGAGTTAGGATTCTTTATCCAACATTAACAAAATAAGGTACCTCATGTCACACATGAGAGGATACCTTCATTATACCAAGGTGAGATAGAACCAACAACTTAATATAGTTTATGATTCAAATCACGTTTGCATCAGTTGGTTTATGAATTGACTAATTTATAGGTACAATACATCTTTTCTAGGGGCCTAATTTTTCCTCTTAAGGATAAATTATTATATCAGACATCAAAATAATTTTGGTATCTATGTAACATAGTTATAGTATTAGAGTAAAAATTAGGACTAGAAGTTACACATTTAGAGGAAGATTTAGATGTAGGTTTTTTAGATCTCCAATCATCTAACATGGTAAAATAAATTAATCCAAATATAATTAAGAAACTAGTAGAATATAAATAACTGATAAATATATTCAATGAGGGCAAATATCCATTTCACCAAACACATTGTATAGTGAGTAGAGAACAAGACATACACAGAGGGGTTATACATTTTTCAGATAGCGATAGGCCTCATGACATATTTCTTACATTATTAGATAATGAGATGATCACACTCCCTCCTACTAATCATCATCTAGCACACCATTTACATAGGGTACATAAAAATCCATATTTTAATTTTCATAAAATAAATAGGCATTTAAACAATCATTATTATGAACTCTAATCCTATATTGAACACTATGTCAATTAAAGAATTATAACCTTCACATAAGGGGCATATGGATCTCAACCACCACACTCTCTTAGATCACACTATTTTGTGATAGGGTTATCTTAGGATATTACCTTTGAGGAGCCATTGGTTATTCATTGTATGATCCACGTGGTTTATATGAACCTATTTATGAGAAATATAATGCATCATGGATTCAACAAAGATGGAAACCAATTCAAATAAATTAGAGAAAATAATTAGTCTAAAAACCAATCAAGATATTTAGAAATAACTATAGATATTAGAGCAAAAAATCAATTCAAACACCAGTCAATATATTTGGAAATAATTACTAGGATCAATATACAACCTCAGTTTGACCACCGATCAAAATATTTATAAGAGATCATAAACATCAAAATATAGTCCAACAGTCAATCAAGATATTTAATAGATATCACAATGCTCAGAGTATAGTTTTAGCACACCAACCAATCAAGCTCTTTAGTGCATAGTCCACACACCTAGATAATATTAATGTATCACACACAATTTCCATTTTGGAGCCTACTTCTACACTAACACAACATGATTAGTATGTTCATTGTTTCACCATGCCATCTAGTTTTAAATAATACATATACTAGTCCCATAATCTACATGTAAATGTCTTATGAAACACTTGTAAAACCTATACCAATAAATAACATTCCTAGTCCACTACACATATACACCTAAACATTTGTAAAAAAATAAAAAAATCATTACCTCTGCTTAGACAAATACCACATACTAATATAACCATCTAAAATAATTAAACACATGTAAACATACATGATATAACTAGATCCAAATACTGATATACACATTGCCAATATGATAAAAAACATCCATACATATAACTCATAATATAGTTTCATACAAGCATAGTACATCACTCAATAATGTAGACATGGCCACTAAGATAATTCCCCTCACTCTCACTCTCATACATATACATGCTAAAATTAGAGGCTTCACTCTCCCTCCATGACATCAATCAATTACTACATCTAACCTCTCTCTCTCATCATACATACCCATATAATCTATACACTCTACTTGCTATCACTAGATATGTATGTAGTCATCCACTATCTGATTATTAGCCCTTCCCAGAGAATCAAGTATGGGCATGGTCCATCTATATAAGTCTATGTATGCCTCATCTCTATCCATAACCACTAATCTATATATCAAATTAGCTATTTTAGCTCAATTAAACAAATGGGAATACACACTAGAAACATAGGTGTCCCTCTCTACTAATCCATCCTCCATGGCATCATCAATAATATTCCATGTTAATATGAAAAGTGCAAACTTGATGGTAGGCTCAGAATACTCATCACCACATAAACTAGCATATACCACATAATATATCATATTCCTAACTAATTAATTGATTAAACCAAATACACATAATGTACAAATATAAAATAACAACTTACCATCCACAACCCTAAGGCAATATACATTTATTACATCCTTTATGATAATCCCACCTCTTGGAAATAAAGGTACCCTCTTATGATCTATTTACTAAGATGTATAGGCATTAGTGAATCTTACATCATCCACATTTTCTATATCTATCACAAGATCTTGTAATGTCAATGAAATTGGGGCCTACTCTATAGTCAATGGACTAGGCCTACTACTTAGCCTCACTAGAGCCTGAGAACTCCTCAACCACACTACTAGAACTTGGGGCACATCCTATATAATGCCAAACTTTTCTGTCACTTGCTCATACTAGAACCAATTATACACATTGAACTAACAATCATGTAGTTATTAGCTCACTCAAACTTGTCTAAGTTGGGTACCATCCTCAAGCCATCCCTCATATCCCCTATAGAGCCTCCAAATAACATTTGTGGCTATCAAAATGTCTATCACATGCCAAAACTACATCATGCTCCTTTGGGAATGAAGTTCATCCTATTTCACCTCTTTATAAATGATTATAAGTGGGCCCAATCACCTCATAGAGGTAATTCTAACCTACTCACCTCTATTTCTCATATACACAAGAGTGTAACAATGTAGATGATCTAATACCTCTACCACACATCTCCTACTTAAAATAATATACATCTTGGTATAGGTTGGCTAGCATAGTCTGAACCCATAAGTATATGGTACCATGCTCCTCTATATCATGAACTATCTCATACATTGTATAGGATGTTGATACCCCATTCTAGTCTACAACCACAAATGAAGCTAATAAAATAGATAATAAATTTTACAACCATGGAACATTGATAGTGACAATCAATGACAATAGTATATTGTTGTGGCTCCCTATATGATGAGTCCTTACTACCATATCATATAAATAACTAGTAGCCTATTGTATATCCCAAATACCTATATCTTCCTCTCTAGTTATTTCCCTATAAATAGGTAGCTACAAGATTTTGTACACATCATCCATGGTAATAGTCATCTCCCAATTATGTAGCCAAAAAGTGAAAGTATATGCATCCCATCTCTCACATAGTGTAGTCATCATGTTTTTATACCATGGAATCAACTCTTGGAATGCCACATGACTCAGACCTACTCTTTCAATCATAACCATCTTGGCATCAGTCAGGGGTAGACCCTTCAAGGTCTCCATCATTTGGCTAGTCTAGAACTCTCTCATACATGCATCAACTTATAAAAGTATAACCAAATATAACATTAGAGAAATAAAATATGAAAAAAATAGATAAAAATATGAATTGAAAACCTATTTGTAATAATAAGAATCACAAATCAGGCCTACTAGACACTATCAATGCACATAGGACAATAGTGTTGGATAATAATGTCATATATTGGACACTAGCCCTAGGTCTTGGATAGTAGTGTCACTATCAGGATAGAAGCACCACTTTTCCAAAATAGGCCCTAAAACTATCATATTTTTAACTAAAATAGTAAAAAATACATTAAAAATAATAATAGTAAAAAGTAGAAGCTCCTTACCAGGGTAACCACCTCCCCAACCTAGATCAGTGCCTCCACCTTCTCATAGCAAGTCAAATTTTCTCCTCATCTTCTCAACATATTCCCTATCTCAAAAAAATTATTAATCTCAACTCAAATGCTTGAAATGAATTGAAAAACTAGTCAAACAACCTATTTAAGTCACATTTATCAAATTCCACCTTATTAAAGTTAACCTTGTGTGCTAATTTCATCAACTAATACCAACTTATTGCAAGTGAATTATCTTGAGAACCATAACTCTAACTTACAAACCATTTGTTGCACATGGGACTTGACATCAATGTACCTCACCCTATATTAGTTAAACCAATACCCTAATCACTTTTAACTATACAAAATGATAACAATGATATAACCATAATTAACTCAATATAGACAAAATATTTATCTCATTACCAATTTCAACTATCAACTATGTCACAATAACCTAACTATTTAAACTTAAAACAACATCACACATGATAATTAATACTAGCATATCTGATCATTAACACGTTTGGTTAGACAACCTTACCTCAATCTTGGCTTTCTCACCAAAAGGGTGGTAAAACACATATAGATTACACTTAGATATAATGATGCAAATATTGAGATGCATAGGTTCACATAGGTATACAATCTACTTAGATATAGATTTAGACACAAATCTATGTAGATATATTGATATTTAGATACATAGGTTCACATAGATATACAAACTAGTCAGATATAACTATTCAAACACATAGGTCTACTCATATATAACTACGTAGATATTTAGATGCACAAGTTCACATAGATATATAGTCTAATAAGATATATATTTAGACACATAGGTCTACTTAGATACATCTAATCAGATACGCATGCCTATGTAGATATATAGATATTTAGATGCATAGTTACACATAGATATATAGTTTTAACTTAGGTATGCAGGTTCAATAAAATATATGGATGTTCAGATACACAACTACAATAATCAAAGATCTATATTTATGATATGATTTAGAGCACATGTCCTTGGTCTCTATTTTTATATTTCTAAGTTGTATTCAATATCATCACTAGTATGTCACCAAGTTTTCATCGGTTTATGTCATAGGATTGTATGTAGCGATTGATCCATAACCTTACACCAAAACAAGTTTACATACCCATTTTTAATGTAGATATTAAAGTGGGGGAAAGCAATCCTTGTTTATCCACACATTAATTTTACATATTTAGATTCAACTAAGATATCAGAGTAGGGGAAATTAAGCTTGTTCCTCTACACATTTAGTTTACATACTCAGATTTAGTAAAAATATCAGGGTGGGGAAAAAATAAGGTTTTATTCCTCATGATTCAGTACACCATTTAGATTTAATATAGAGGACATCTACACTATGGAGTTACTCTTCACATATTTGACTCTAGCTCCTGTCCACTTCTCTGGCCAAGAAGTGGGCTAGGTCCAAAACAATCCACACAAGTATAGGTACACATTCTTCTTTTTATTTTAATCTAGTACTATCATTTAATTGAATTACTAACATAAAAGGGGGCCAAATGTAAAAAAACTAATTTGGTCAAGAAACCAAAAGTAGTGTGTTTTTTTCAAATAAAAATATTAGTGATGAATGTAGTCCTTGTTTTTGTGGTCATTTTGAGCCTTTTAATCTTTCTTATGTCTTATTTTCCCTATATGTTGCACCCTTAGTGGTCTTAAGTCACCTCCTCCAAGTCATAAGCCTCCCTATCCTATCTTACTTGGTTCTAGCTTTATTTTTAGGCCTCAAGATACTAGCACCATTTTTAGGATAGTATCTGAATGTAACGCTAGTGTCTAATTATGGATCTAGTATCTGATAGTCATTTTCTCGCATGTTTGGGTCCTAACCTTACTTTGAGCTTTCTCTTATTTTTTAATCCCTCTTTTACAAATTATTGGCCAAAAATCAAGGTTTTATATTCAAATCAAAGTTCCTTCTATTTAAAAATACTCACAAGGCATTTCACATCTAGCATTTACTATTTCGGCACACAATTACATAAAATCAATCAATAGTATAACTCAGTACTCTACATACTACTGAACATAACACATCTAAACATTATACACTTGATCAAATAAGGGCCTAAGAGAAACTCATTCTAGCATACCATGCAAGTTGATTATGCACATTTCCTAAGGGATAACTACATGATATTAAAAACCCCTAACATTGTTTTTAATGTAGGAAACAACCAAGACAACAAGGCTTTTCTCCATGTGATTGTAACATCCCAAAAGGATCGAAATTTGTATGAACTCTACATACTCTTTGAATTATGTATATAATTTGTGCTTTTGTTCAATAATGTTGAATAAAGAATGGTATTTTAAGAACAAGTATTGAATATTAGTGTTTTTCATGAATGTATGTGTTTTTGTTTTATTATTATGCATGATTATATTAAATCATCATAATTTTAAATTGATTAACAATATGGTAATCTACACACAGTCCAAGAAAAGGGTAATTATGTGTTTCTATAGTCCTAAATGATAAGAAGATTGGTATGGTTGATGGTTTTTAAGGGTTCTTGCAGTGTCTAAAGTGTAATCCTATTAGGAAGTTTTTATTCTATAAGATTGATTTGTTTAAAGACACAAACATCCATTAAAGGTAAAATATTCCAATGAAATCTTAATGCAGTCATTCACAATCCTAATTTTTTTGTATAAGTGAATATAAGATTCTTTTAGAGGTTTTTCAAAGATAAGTAACTATGTAAAATTTTGAGGTAGGGTGGTTGTAGTCATATAAAATGCAAAAATTGGTAACTTGAGTGTGACTCATGATACCCAACCAATAGGTCCCTCTTGCTTGCTCTCATGACCCTCTTAGGCTTCTTTTCACTAATTCTTATTCATTGGTAGCCTTCTCGACCTTATCTTAACTGAACTAAATTTCTCTTTCCATGACAAATCCATCCCCTTAGGTCTTGTACCCTCAGGACTATAGTTCCCAACTTAGAATATGGCATCAGGCCCTCTAGTGTTTATTTTCATTGCTCTTATCCAAGTGCATTTTAAACTCTAATGATCAATTTATTATAATTCCTATCCTCCTTTTTTTCATCCTAATTTGAGAACATTCAACCCATGACTAACAGATCCCTATAAAATCCCATTCAAAGTTCATTTATAAAAGAATGACAAATATCACAAAGCAAGCAAAGAATACAAACAAGACTACTCAAGCATACTTCCATTTTTTATACATACAACCATCTAATACAATTACAAGTTCATCCAAATCTTTACACTAGTCCCTAGTCACCTTGAGCACACCTAGTTTTACATTTTGCATCTTTATACACACTATTACACAAAACACATAAAGTGGGAGAACTACATATGGCTTGATCCCTCTTTAGAGTATTGATGTGTAAGTAGTGTGCCCACACAAGGGGTGTGGATACAAACTAATTACATCTTATACAAACTGTCCCCCTATTTTGGTGCTCTTATCCAATCATAAAACAAAGGATTGAACCTAATTTGTGATAGTGTCCTAGTCTTACATAGTGAATTCTAGACTTTGTCTCAGCTGTCTCAATAAGTTTCTTGTTAAGTCTTATTTTCTCTCCCTTATTACTATAAACCATTAACTAAATTAGGAATAATACTCTAATATTCCCAAAATTGTTAAATCATTTGGTGAACCTTACTTTATTTGTGCATAAAAACCCTAGAAACCCTAGGGTAAATTTCCTACTAATTTTTCCTATATTTTTATGATTTTTTACTTGCATAATAAACTCATAAATTAGCATTAAATTTTATAATTGTTTAGTAGTTTTAATATAATTTTGTTTCAAACCCTAGTTTTCCATACTAGGTCTTAGTATTTTCTCAGCATTTTTCCTTTTTTTTAAATTTTTTACCCATATAATAAAATAAAAAATTTGCATCAAATTTTAAAATAATTCCAGTCACAACCCTAGTTGCATGTACTAGCTCCTATTTAATTTTTTAGGTATCACCTTACACATTTTTGAGCTTCATATCCTTTTTATGCATATTGTGGTTCCTTGTTTAGATTATATTTGTTTAATCTTTTCTTCCATTATTCAACTTGTTTTCCTTATGCCACCTAAGCTCCTTACATCTCTTCCTTCGAGATGAAGTGCAAGACTTAGTGGAAACACTCATAAATTCAATTACATTCCTTTAACCTAACCATACACCATGGTTAAACAACCAACTCAAGTTTATGTTATAGATTCTACACATCTAGATTACACCAATTTCAATGAGGATATTTTTGACAAAGAGTAATATGAGAATAACAATGATGATATAAACATCGATGTTCATGATCTACTACATCAGAATCTTGATTCACTTCCACTTATAATTGATGATGAAGTTGTACTCAACAAAGATTTTATCCTACAAAATTTTCAATATAGACTCAAGGAAAAACCCCAAGATTATACTTTTATATTACAATCTATCATGGAAATTAAAAAGGCCAATCAAGTTGAATCTTCTCAAACCACAGAGCAATCAATTTCAAATGGCACTACAAGTGAAATTATGTCTCAACAACCCCTATAGCAATGCAACCTACCTCTATGCCACCACTAGCTACAACTAGTACATCTTTATCTCTTAATGTGGTAGCCCTTGCGCAAGAGATAAGATCTCTTCAATCCAAGGTCCTACATCTTGAGCAAGGTGCCTCTAGACCTACGTAGGATTTGGATTATTTTTTATACTACATACACCATTAGTATGTCACATTGCATGTACACCCTTTTCAGAAGGTTTTTTTCAACTCAAGCTTACTCTATTGATCATAAGGGTGATCTAAAGACACATTTGAGATATTTTCATGCATCATGCTTGGACTTTGTGCCAAATGAATATATACTTACCAAACTATTTTCATGGAGTCTAAAGGATTATGCTTTATAATGGTTTTATAGTTTATCAAATTAGTCAATTAATGCATTCAATCCTTTAGCTGATATGTTCTTAGCTCATTTTAACATTAACATTGGTGATAAGGTTTCGTATGCCCAAGCTTCAAAACAAAAATAAAGATGAAATGAGCATCTCATAGATTATGTTCCTTGATATAAGACTATCTTAGCTAAGATGACTAGCCCTATGGCCAATCAAGAATTATAAGATCTCTTCAAATAGAGTCTTCTACCAGCTTTGAATGAATCAATAATGTTCAAAAGGTTCTCTTCCTTCACTAAATTATGTCATACACTAACAGAAAGGGAAGTCAAACTAATTTCAATGGGCAAAATTCAGTAAACAAATATATCAAAAACAACAAACAAGAGTAATATAAAATTCCCATACAAATTCAAGGTCAATGATATAAAGAGTCAAAACCAACCTATAGTCAATGTGGCTTCAGATCCCCTTTAATGTGTGGTTTTATTAGCACCTCCTTGATGGACCTTTACCAATCTACTAGTTTCTCCAGCTAGAGTCTTACAACAAATTTTGGAATGTAATATCATATCTCTCCCTCTTATTGGGGAAGTTGATCCAATAAATCCTCTTACACAAGGATATAATAAGCATGCATTTTACAAGTTTCATAGGGCACCAGGACATACAACTAATAGATGCATTAATTTGAAATACAAGATACATAACTTAATAATGCTAACGTTATTGATCTTGGTACTTTAGTTGAGCCTCCTCAAACAAAGAAAATATAGGATAAAGATTTGAAAATATTCTTAGATCTAGTTTCATAGTATTATAAATAAGAGATAGGACATACATCAAGTTTTCACCATACATATCATGCACATCCCTCACCATATACATACAGGGCACCTTTAGCCAAGTCACATCCTTTGAACAACATGATTGGTATATACAATTGTAGAGTTTTAACTAGAGCTTCCATCTCCTTCTCAGAGTAGGAAATTATTGAGGATGATTCAGAATATCATGCAATATTTATTAGATCTTACATTCATAATCATCCTATTCATAGTGTTCTCATAGATAATAGATCTAGTGTGAACATGTGCACTATGACATTACTACATCATTTGTGATATTTATAGCAGGATATTACCTTTGATAGACACATTTATCAATATATTTAATGGGCACATACAAATATCATTACGTGAGATTTTAATTCCTCTATAGGTTGGTCCAACACATGTGTCCAAACCATTCCCTATTATTCTTAGTATAGGATTTTTTGATATGTTATTGGCTAACCATAGATTCAAAAACTTTGATTAGTACCTTCTATAATTCATAGATGCATGAAATTCATTTTGCTAATCAAGTTTTTATAGTTGGTGGAGTTCCATAAGAGTTACCGCTCCCCACTTTAGAGCCATATTCTACTTTGTAGTTACTAGTCTCAGTTTAACCACTAGTTTCAATTTCTCCACTAGTTTTAGTTCTTCTACCAATTCAAATTTAGATATAGTTGAGGCCTCCATTACCAATACATAGAGTTCATATACTTCCATAGAGGTCTCATTTAAATAAACCATAGTTTCAAGATTCTAGATAGCTTCCAGCTACAATATTCACACTTAGGCTAGTATCATTAAGGTCTCATGCCTCTACATGTAGAACACATGTTTAGAGAGATTATCCTACTACCAGATGAGTCCCTAAGATCCCTATAGTCATATGTAATTCTCATAGTTATAGGGGATCCCCATAGTCAATTTTTACTTTAGAGATTCTAGATATTTTACAATGCACATAGCTTTCAGAGCCATAATCTTAGCCCTTCCATTATGCTTCATGATCTTCGATGATCCTTCTCCTTGATATAGGATACCATGATAGGGATTCTCCCATGAGACTCATTGGTTAGTATCATTTCTTCTCAATCTTACTTGTACATAGTTTCTCAGTTGTCTTGTACATAATTTCCTCATGATTAATTATACATAGCTTATTCTAAAAATTAAAAAAACAATATAACATTTCAAAATATAAAAACATTCAAAAAAATTCAAAAACATAAAAACATTTCAATTGTATGCATCATCCATGCTTTACATTTTTAGTACAATGCTAGACTTACACTTTGTTCTTATATACTAATGTTTATCAATTTATCTACATTACCATGCTTCACTTGATATTATTTGAGTGTGTGAAATGACATCCATATATTTGATTGATTCACTCTACCCATTGAGTGGGCATCATACTTCTACATTTGAGACATAAATCGATATACATACCCACTGGGGGCATATTCTACATGACTACACCATCTAGGTTATGTCATTCTTACACCACAAACTCTAGTTATCATGATGATGTACATTACTTACTAGCTTACATAGATGACTCTATTGAAATATCACTAATATATAAAAATTATATATTTTTTAGCATATACCTAGTCTTGTACTAACATGTCTTGCATATTTTCACTTCTTACTTTGATTAGTTAGATGTGATTGTATTTATAGATTTTTACATGTTTTCCTTTCTTGCTTTAAATAGCTAGATGTGATTACATTTCTTGATTCTTATTTTATCTTCTGTATGTGCCTTAAAACATTTACCAATATTCTTTACTTCTATTATTGTGTATGCCTTAAGACATTTTCCAATGTTCTTTGCCTGTACTCTTCTATGTCATTGTGGATTTCACACCAACCTTGATTGATTCATGTATATGTGTATGTGGCATTTGAACATGCC
>JARHVA010009415.1:212500-252500 GCA_037957365.1 Torreya grandis | reverse complement strand
TATAACAGTTGTGGCAAAGATAATTCTCTCAATCTTATTTCTTATGATTTTCAAAGATTTACATATTGACTATTTTTCATTCTTGCAAAGTATCAAATGTAAAAGCATGGGAGATATATATGTCAGAGAGTGACCATATTATTGATACAATAGTTAAAGTTAAACCTTGATGATCAGTGTTTCCAATATCAATTATTACTTTATCAAGAGTCATTTATTGCTTTTTATGTATGGTTAGAATCCATGCTATTTTGATAGCCATTTGATTATGATTAGCTCATGTAATAGGAGGAATTGTAAGATTTGAAGGATTGAAACTATATCATAGGGGGCCAAAGTATTTTTTGAATGCAACAAGCTAGACTTCAAAGCCTCAATTTATTGTCCCCATGTCTTTTGAATTGCACTATTGATTCAAATCACACATCAGATGTGGAGTCTTATAATCAAATAGAAAATAGTCAATAAAATATGTTATCACCTTGAAAGTTACATACCCCTTTGTAATGGGTGTAGCTCATGTAAATCCAAAAATTGCCTTGAAGTTGGGGCATGTGTATAATATGGGCCCTCTAGTGTACAATATCACCTAAAATACCTTGTCATTGCCCCTCATCATCACCACCCAACTCACATTGAAATATTACACCACTTGTAAGTTTTTTATGGCATTGACTTTTATTATCATATTATCAACATTAGATATAACCTATCAATAAGAATCCATAAATTTATATATGTCTATATTATATACTAAATAATGCATATTGTTATTTTTTATTATTTAACTATTTTTTTTAATAGCTAATATAATATTGTTTTATTATATTATAATAGGTATAATATATATTTACAATACTATATACTATATTTTACATACCTTTTTGTGTATAATATATATTATGTGTAATATAATAATAAAATAATATTATACTTTTTAAATTATAATAATATTATACTATATTATATTATATATACAATTAATTAATTATATATTAAAGTTTTAGAATTATATATTTATAATAGTATTTTAGATATTGATACTATTATATTATATAATATATTATATCAATATAATATAATATTATAGTATACCTTAATTTAAAATGAGGTTTATTTCTTCGAAATGGAAATATCATGCAATAGACAAAAAATTAACCAGTTCTAATTGCAAGAGGCTTGTTGATAGGAGTGAAGCTCAACTATTTAGATTAATGTACTTTTGGTTTTTGACATACTAAAAATGAAACTATGAAAGTGGATGACAATCACAGATGCTGACATTTTTTGTTTCCATTTAGTGCTTGAGTTTCTAGGACAACTAACCTTGACAAGAGGATTTGGGCAAGGTCTTAATACATATTGACACCTAAATGATTTTTGAGGAAATAATATATAAATTAATTAAAACTCATTAAATTTGATTTTTATGGTATAAATATTTCAAATTGGAGATAATAATACCCAATAAGAAGCGTTATATTTATATTTAATAACTATTTTATCAAAATGTGACTTTAGGATATAATGATAATATTAGAATGGTAAAACAAGATGCATAAGGTATATCTAGAATATATCAATCTCAAATAATAAATTAGATCTATTCTAATGACTAAAAACAATAAAAGTGTATAATTGAAATTAATTTGATTTGACAAGTAGTGGACAATGTGAAAAACAAAAGATGTGGAATACTCAAACCTTGATAGATTTCTTGATATCTATAATTTAAGCCTCGGTATGAAAGGAATGAATGAGCTTTGCGTAAAATTTGGGAAGTGCACTGTATAGAAGCAAACTCAGTGCTTGATGTCTGACTGAAGAATCCACCCAAGGTAAATTCAGCATTGTGCCTCTATGAACAACAAATATGTCATTGTGCAAAAAATATGTATTGTGAACTTTTTGAGGTTTTGTATTTTTATGTGTGGGTTTACTTCATAATGTCAAACAATCTTATATTTGCACTTCTCCAAATAAAAAAATAGAAATATCTAATTTGATTTTCTTTATCTTCGTGGCCTAATTTTCCACAAAACATTTGAAAAAGAGAAAGGAATAATTAATTGGTTGTGAAACCTCAAATAAGTTGTAACTACATATCTAACAATCTATAATTAAACCCCACATAATTCTTATGTAGTGTGAATGGGTAATTTGAGAGAGGGCTTCAACCTCCTCTTCCCAGGTGTATATGTAACTACATGTACATTCACTTATCTTTCTTTTGGTAAAATATGTAATTACATTTTGAATACAAGTTATTAAGAGCATAAATAAATATTTGTAAAATGTAGATAGACTTGAGTATCCATATGATGAGTAAATATAATACATTTGATACTTATTATTAAAATGTTTATAGATGATTTATATACATAGACATCTTAAGTTTGAATTAAATACATATTGGTGTGCAAGCCAACTAAAGATTTTATATACATAGATACAAACATCAAAATAACACAAGGGTAGAAAGACCTAGAAAAGATAAAGAATAGATTTAATGGGTTCATCGAATCTGCCCAATGTATATTTGATGAGATTGATAAATCTTTCTAAAGGAAGAGACCATTGAAGACATAATCAGAATAGATAAACAAACATGAAAAAAATAATTGAAATAAAAATGAGAAAAGAATATAAGATCACCTAAAGAATGATAGAGATGAAAATATGTAGACAAATGCAATTAAGACCCTAATTCAAACCAATAATCCATATGAACAAAATGATATGAAAAATATTGCAATAAAAAGCCTTGCAACAAAATTCAATGTCTAAATAATGTCCCTACATTGATGTGCAAATGTGATACAAGGGCATTTGGGTTCACAATCAATGTTGCATCAAACAAAAACACATGTAGGTTTATAAAAATAAGGAACAATGAAGTCCCTAAGTGTTCTAATGGTTTATGATATTATATGATCACTTCATAAGGTATACGGTATATTTCATAGCATTAGACCAATCACATAATTTACCATGCCCTCTATTTTTATTCCAAAATGTATAAGGATGGATATGTTATAGGATTATTAACAAAGTTGTATTATCACAACAAAAGTAATTTGGTATATTAAATTGATCATTCAAAACAAACTTGACTTTAGGAGATGACACAATGTTAGTAAACCTAAATCAGAGTTAAAATTGTTGGTATCATTCTAGTGCACATTATAAAGCTTAATAAATCTTAATAACTAATTTTTTGACACTTTACAAAAATTTGTGCTAAGAACAGTTTTAGATATGAGGTTTGTAGTGAGTAAAATGATCTACTATAGGTTTGAGACTTGTCATGTCAAACCACATAACTAGGGGCTAATTGATAGTAGGTAAAAGGATCTATTTCAATTACCTAATTGTTTCATTTAGTATTAATTACATTGAAAATATAAAATATGGTAGTACATTACATGGGAATGTGTTATGTTATGACATGTTACATTGTGATGCATTATAGGTCATAAGGATTGTAATGATAATTTAATGATTATGGTGCATAAAAAGGTGTTATGGTAATTTAGTAAATTTAATGGGTCATTGAGTGCATTAATGAAAGTGGGTAGATCACATGCCTATATAAATAGCGACCTACACATGTGAAAAGGTATGTATAATAACTCGAGAGGTGAAAGTTCAAAGTGTGTCCATTTAGAGAGTTCTATATTAAAGATATATGCACATATCAAAGGAAGGAATGAAGGGTTGAGTTTCTTACTTATGAGGATTGGCTATTATAACATTATGATGATTTTTAATCTTGTGGAATGTGAGTGTGAGTGTGTTTATGAGTTTGAGTGAGGTGTGTGTGTAATTATCTCATTTTATGAAATAAATAATATTTTATTACTATTATTATTTTTATTTCTTTTTGTTATTATTTGTGGGTTACATAGTATAAGGCTATTCATAATTTGATCCCATAACTATCACAACATCATTTAGTATCAGATCAAAGAAACAACTCTTGGTTAGGTAAGTGAGGTTTAGAGTTATCCATTCTTGTGAGACAGGGTAGAGATAAAAGGGGTGGAGAACTGGTGTGACCTATGTACGTTTTAAAGAGATTTTGTGTTAGTGAATTGTATTTGTGCATAAGGAAAGTGTGCAAGAGATGTATGAGGTGTGTACAATCCAGTTGGTTAGGTTGGATATTTCATTAAGGGAAATAAAAGTTGAGGTAGATTCCAAGACCAAAGAAGATAGAATAATAGAATGGATCACACCATGTGTTACATGAATGAAGAGGAGTAAGGTTTCATTAAACAAGAGGAACTTGATGTTGATTAAAGAAGCTCTATTTAATGAAGGAAAAATAGAAGCATGGATTTTGAAAGGCATGGAGGTGAAGGTGGAAGATGTGTGAGTGAGAACACATGATGCATATTTGAAGAATGCATTGATGAGAGAGGAATAATATATTCAATTAGTATATGAGGAGGAGGATTCAATGTGCACAAATGGAATGGTTATGGTGTTGGTTCATGGTGATCTAATTTTAAACCAAGGAGAAGTGGAAGACTATATTTTTATTAAAAAGGAATCATTTTTTGGGGATGTTTGAATCCATTAATGCATATAACCTTGTGATAACAAGTATAATGTGGTAGTAGATAAATATGAAGAGAGTGAATAGGTAGATAAAATCTTTAAAATCATCTTATAGGTTGAAATAGAAGAAGAGGATATTGTTACAATCGAGAGAATCGATTTATTTTAGGTTATAATGAGTAAAAAATAGATGATGAAATTAAGACCATTCTATAGATTGTAGTAGAGAAGATGGGTATTCATTTTGATGCCCTTAGATGTGGTGGATCCTTTAAAAAAAATTAGAAGGAAGAATAAATGGAAGAAAAATCTCTTAGAGATGAGTATGTGGAGAAAGTGCAGAGGGATCCTTATGGAGGAGGATGGTTTATACCCCAGTGGTGGGTAAAAGAGAGATAATTTTGAGTACAACATATGGGTGGAGGAAGATGGCCTATGGTCCCATAGGTGGATATAAAAAGTGTAAATACCTCACCTAGTGGAAAGGCATGATGTGTATTTTATGTATTTAATCTAAAAAGGGTGGTTCTACCACCCATCCTAAAGTATGGGATAACCATGCTCAAATAATTTATTACCTAAGGCATATGATGTAGGAGAATCTAATTTCATAATAAATCTTCTATAAATAAAAAAAAAAATCAAGTTGATCGAAATAAGAAATAATGAAGTATTAAATTGTTAAATAGTTTGTGATATTTTAAGATCACTTTAAGACGTCTATGGTATCTCTCAGAGAATCAAACCACTTACATAAGCTACCACACACACAATTTCTATTTCTCAGTGCATAATAATGGATATGTTGTAGAGATTCTTGGCAAAGTTATTTTCTCACTATAAAAGCATTGTGGTATCCTTCATTGAGCATTTAACATAAAATTGTCACATGCCATTATAAAACTTGAGTTAGAGATATGATTCTTGGTATCACCTTACCACACACTATAAAACTTTTTTAATCAACAATTACAAGTTTTTGGGTCCCTCACCCTTTCATTACTTATCAAAAAAATTCATAAAAATTGTTATGAATTGGATAACCTCCATAATTACAAAATGGGGAGAAGTACACAAGTTTCAATATAAATAAATAAAGATAGGGATACCTAGCCACAAATAGTGAACTATGCTTGAGAACCCTAAAAGTAAAACATATTATACACAAATAATATTGTCAAATATACAATATGCTAAAAAAAAAACTAACCTCTAAACTATTTATTGAAGTAGGGTTTCAACTAAAAAATATTTGGGCCATCCCTATAAGCATCTATGTCAATGAATTCAAACTCCTTATCAATGCTCATCATGCTTGTAATATTATCCAAATCATAAACATCAACCACCATGTGTTTTCCACCATATAATTAAGGTTACCATTCTTAAGATCAATATTGTTATGCCACCGGTCCTCAACACCTCCTTTTATTCTTGTAAAGACATAACTACACATCTTTAAGTCAATTTATCCTCTCATTATAGTGTTTTTTTGTTATTTGCCTCATGAATAGCCCTATTCCTATCTTCTTTGGTCAACACTACCCTAGGTACCAAATCACCCTTACTCTTAATTTTATGACCATACACACTTGACTCTCATGACTTCAACATTACTTATCCATATGAAAATATCTCCATCATGGTCCTATAGCTAACCATCTAACTAAAATTTTTGTTGTACTAATATCCATCTCAAACATATTCTTCTCAATATGTGGGCTCAAAGACATCAAATGGACCTTTAGCATCACCAAATCACACTTAGGGAATATAGAGTTTCATCCAAAATCTCCAAAAAGAAATGAAACGTTGCATTTTTCCACACATTCCAAGAGAATAAATAATCTCTCCTTAGATTCTCTAAAGTTATACACTAAAACCAATCCTTTGCTTTCCATCCCAGATAAAGGAATGAGACACAATCTCTCTACCTACAAAACTTTCAAATCTCATGATTTTAAAATTTTCATTGACACTACCTTCATTGCATCTTTGTTCAGGGGGATTATAAAGAGATTGTTGATAAATACTAAATCCAATTCAAAACCAACCCTACTATGGATCTTCATTTTAATATAATCCTTTACAATAACTTCCTATATCACCTTTAAGATTTTTTTGGTTAGAGCCTAAAACAAGTCTTCATTTTTCATTTTGAGATCATGCTTCAGAATGCCATTTCATGTTTTTCCATGTAAAGGAAAAATAATGGTCCCATTGTCACAAGATCATTATCCCATCCCATATTTATCTCACCAAACTCACCAAGTATCCATAGTCCCTTCACAAAGTACACTTACTTCATGCATCACCCTCACTTAAAGACAAGAGAGGTAAAAAATGAATTGACATGCACCTCTAACATCTAGTGAGTAATTAATAGTCCATCAATTTTGTATTACTCCTTCAAGAAAAAGGTCCCTACATTTTCATCTCATAACTCCACAAACCTTTTCTGTAGAGGCCAAGGAATGATTTAAATTTACATGAAAATCAATTAATAAAAACTCGCATGAGTTTTCATCCCTTCCTACCTTGATCATTTATCTCCATACAAACTAATTAGTGCACATCCATTTTTTAACAAATATTTCATGAATTAATATAGAATGCAAAGGGATAACTAAATTATAGGAGGGGTCAAAAAATGTATAAGGGAGTGAAAGTATGAAGGGGGTCAATCCCTTCCTATACTCATCTAACTACTTCCTCCAAACCATCCCAATAATTTAGCTGATTATCAATCACCAATTAAACCACCTGATTAATGCTTCAAGTTTGACCAAGGAGTTTACTACTAAATTGGATTCCTAGAGGCATTACATCACTACCCACTCTGATAAGGAATCCAAAATTTACCATGCTCTTCCTACAATGTTTTTAATGTTCTAATATCTTTCTCTCTAATTTTGGAGATCTTAAATCAAGACCATCATATCACCTTCACTCCAAATTCTCTCTATCTCATAATACAAAACAAGTTGAAAACCTAAGAAATGTGCTAGAGTCTCATCCTAATTATTTATTCCATTAACTATAAATTTTGAAGTAACTCTAATAAGTGATCCTAAATAATATCTTATGATACATCTAGCTCTAGAGGCCTTTGGGTTGCCATAAACCATCCCATCAAATTTTACCTTAAAAACCCTAGAGATGGGGCCACCCATTCATAATGGTTTTATAAAACTTAATACTCTTAATAATAATCATTTGGTTGGTTTTCAATAGTTATGATAATATAAATTTCATATTTGAGGTTTGTAGTGAATTAGAATATCTACTATAGGTTTGAGTAATTTTCATGTAAAACCACATAAGTAGATGGTAAAAAAAAGTTTGTAAAAGGATCTTTTTCAATAACATAATTATTTATTTTTAGTATGGATGGCATTAGAAATATCATATCTAACACTACATCACATGGTAATGTGTTATGTTGTGATGTGTTATGAGTCATTTGGATTGTATTGATCTATTAATGATTATGGACATGACAACATGTTGTGGAAATTTGATGATTGTTGTGAGTTTTTGAGTGCATTGATGCAATTGGGTGGAACATTTGACTATATAAACAAACCCTTTAACATATGAGAAAGTATTTAAAATATTTTTCGAGGTGAAATTTCTGAGTGTGGCTATTTGGAGAGTACTAATTTTTAGAGATTTGTGTTCATATTTGCAAAAGGGATGAAGATTTGAATCATATCCCTATGAGGACATAGTATTATAACATTGTGATATTTTTTAATAATTTGGGATATGAATGTGATTTTTTATATGAGTGCAAGTGAGGTGTATGTGTAAATCTCTCATGTTATGAAATAAATAGTATTTTTTATTATTTTTTCTTAATTTTTTATGGGTTGTATGGTATAAGGATATCATTAATTGTATCCCATAATAATTAATGCATTAGTATGTGAATGATTTCACTATATCAAAGTTAAATAATAAATTAATTAATCACATACCTTAAATTATCTAGGAATATAAGGATGAGGATTTTTAAATGTGTCTATCCATACCTTGATTTTTTGTATACTCAGATGTGGACATACCTAAAAGTAAAGGCCAATTGTAACAGCTAGTTAATGTCGAATCAATATGAAAATTTAGTAATTTGAAAAATTTAAATTGAAAGGGAGGACATAAATGACTACACTTTCTTGTACCAATGCCATCACTTGTTAGAAAGGAATAAAAGACATTATTTTGATGAGAAAATTTCCATAGTTATTGTAACCCAATCCACTTCTTGATCAAATAAGTTTTCAAATGGACCAATTTTGGTTTTCTAATTTCACTCAATCTTGTTTTCTTAATAATTTTTCTCAATATTTTGTCGCAATATTCTTTATCAGTATTTGTGTTCAATAATTTTTCTCATATTTACTATTCAAGTTATTTTTAATGCCAAAAATCTACATAATGTATCTAGATATATTCCCCCTATAAGGTCAGGGATTGTAAAACTACTATTTTGATTACTCATCTCAAGAAATATAGTTAAAATAAACATGTGGTATAATGATGATTTTATTTATTTTCTTATTAATGCAATCTAAATAAGAAATATAAAACTATTGAAATTTAGATTATGTAAGATAATAAATTTACCATACAAATTTGAATGTAAAAGAGAGATTGATATTGAACTTACTATTTTTAGAATTTACAAATTAAGGAGAGAAGATACAAGACAGGAATTTATAAAAAAATAATTTCTATCTATGTTGTAACTACTTAGATCAAGAAGTAAGACCTCAAAATCCTCATAAATGTTATTAGTGAAGTTTAGACCTCTGTAGTATCCATTATTATCTATGACCTAATAGTACTATCCATGTTTACTATTCTAGATTGTCTCTCCTTAGATAATTATTCCTACACCTTTAGATGATTTATATATGTGTATTTTCCATCAGTCATACACATTAATCCTTGATTTGCACCTCCTTTCCTTGAAAACCTAGCTTCACTTTCAACACAAGTTTGAATTATAAAAAAGGATTAGAAACATGGGTTGTATATACCTAACCACTCTATGCTAAATCATTTATAATTTACTACATTTCAATACTTTTATCTCAAACTTCATATATTTATCTCATCTAGGTATATATGTGAACCCTCATGATCATTATATAATGCAATTTAATGTTAAACTTTCAACACTTGACAACATATAACTTTTACCTTGAGATTATGCTTAGACTTAGATCTATGGATAGTCCTTTTATGGGATTTCTATGTATATTATTTTGTGATAATGTCTAAAGAAAGTGTTAATGGATTTCTCAATGTGAATGTTAGGTATAGAGTGAATGACCACGTAATTTATAAGTGACTATGAATTTATGCTTGATTTATATTTATACATGATTATTTGTTATTTCACTACATAAAAAAATTAAACATGTTTATGGAAAATGAATGGAGACATCCAAATTTTAAAATAATACATTAAGGGTTCTTGGATGTTGTTGGTAAAGGTAGACATCTGTAATAAAATGCAAACATATAACTATTTTTAGTACTATCTTGAGAGGGAAAATCAATGATTTAAAGTTATATGGTTACAACTTGCTTAGGATTATAGAGTCTTATTACACATACTAGAGTGATCTTAAATATTTTTGATGGTAAATCAAGTTATCCAGACAATAAATGGGAATATAGATAGGGGAATGTGTGCATAGATTACAACGTGTATGCAGAAGTCCATGTGTGTCAAGATATTTTAGAACTAATGTTTCCAAGTTTCTAATACCAATTTAAGTTTCTAAAACTACCCCCTTTTAGTCTATTATTGAAAATTCTAAATTAAAAGGAATAAAGAAATAAATTTGATAATTGTGCTCCATTACACTTGATGTTAAGAGTTATGCCTTAGCTATCACATTCTATCCATGCAAAACCTATAAGGAAACATGTATAGACAAATTCACAATCATGATATAAAATCTAAAATAAACTATATCATTAAATTATTGGAAATTGAAAAGTTAATGAACAAATACACCTGAGGGTATGTGAACCAAACTGCCACTTTTTGTACTCATTTAGAGAAGTGATATAGAATATCATGCCCCAATAATATGCAACCATTAAAATCATTTATTGAGTTTTAATGCATCAACCACCACTTGAGATAAAGAAGTGCTAGCAATTGATTAGTGTTGAATATTCCATTTCACCCCTTTAAATACCATAATAAATCTTTTCTATAACCCTAAAACAATTTTATATGCTTAGGTGAAACCACAAAATAGGTTTGTATGTAAAAGTGAAACCCTAAAATAGGTTCCTATGTAAAGTAAAACTCAAAATCAATAGATTTAGGTGGATTTTAGATCCCAAGTGCTTATGTATTACCATAACTCCCTATCAATCCTCAATATATAAAATAGAAAAGTATTTGAGTGAAAAAAATTAATAACTAAATTTGATCCATATATACCTCAAAGAGATATAAAATGCCATAATTTATTTCTCAATCTACTTAATATTAAAAATATGCTCAATTTGACATATATAATTTATCTCATAATGTCATATAATTTGTCAATTGTTCCTCTTAATCATGTAGAATGCTCCACACATGCATTAAATACATATCACTATGCTCAATTTATCCCATCTAAATCATATAATCTTACTCAAAATATTAATTATTGTCTTTAATGTCCTTAATATATAAGACATGCTCACTATATGACCCATTTTGATATGAGGGATGAACCCTATGAATCACTCATTATAAAATAAATATTTATGTTCATCATGTGTTATATATAATAATGCAATCTTGTAAAATATGTATATAAAATTGGTAATATATGTCATCATATAATTTTTTTATCATTGAAACATACATGAAACATGTAAACCAAGGAAAAAGACATATAAATGTTTCATCAATCACATATAAAGTGATTTGTCAATCAAATATAATAATTAGGCACATAGTAATAAACATCACCATAATAAGTATCATAGTAATAAGCATCACATAAGATGCATGATATAAAAGTATGGGTGATAGAAATCATGGCACCAAGATCAACAACACACACACACACACACACACACACACACACACACACACACACACACACACACACACACACACACACACACACACACACACACACACACACACACACACACACACACACACACACACACACACACACATGCACGCATGCACACACACACACAATCAGGATCATGAAGCACATAAGCACTCAAGACACTATATGACTTATAATTCATTATAACCTAAAACAAACATGTCATAGCTATGACTTAGACTAGACGATGATACGACATAACTGATACTATGAAATGTGACAAAACATAATCAATGCACTCATTAAACACACAATATATAATGTATCAATCATCACATAATGTAATAATCATATGTAACATGTATATGCTACATATTTTATCATGTATGCCATGAAAATTATGTACATAGAAAATAGATATACAATTCATGATGTTTATGATAAATAAAATAAATCAATCATGCATGATACTAAAGTTTAGGTGTCATCCCCTCCATAATCCCCTATGCCATCTTTGTTATCATCATCCTTACCACACCCACTATTGTGCTAAATGCTACCAGTATCACTAACCCCACTACTAGTCTTAGCCTTAACCTCATCAACATCCATCAAAACCTGATCCTATGCATGTGATTACACACTTACCTATCTAGGAAATGTAAGTCTCAATAGACCCACTTGTACCCACTAGTACACATACTCTGATATGACCCATATATTTTTTGTACCCCCTATGTAATCCCATGATAATCATGAAATGCTCCCATATCTAACCACAACTATATTACATGTAATCACTGGTGTGGCATGACTAATATCTCTAGTATCATGTGTAAACCACCTAGGATCTAATGGAACATCATGTACCATTCCAAACTATTAGAGTAGCCTATTTGGCTAGTAATCCTTAATGATATGATATTGCCTCCCTATAATGAAACACATGGATGTCATAAATGTTGTGTACCATGTTTCTCATATCCAATAGATTTGATAAAGAATATAAGGCTACTAGATGAAAAAATGGGGTGTTATCTCATCAAACATAAGTCAATAAAAGTAAATCTCCTTACAATGTCCTCGACGTCCTTGACTATTTATACCCAACCATATGTTAATGGCTCTTGAAATTGCTTGACCCATCTCTGAGCCACTAAGAACTCATGGATATATACTCCCAATTATAAACCATGAGTAGAATAAAATCCCCAAAAATACGGCCTCCTCAATAGGCCACCATATGCAAATCCTTGTATAGCGAGGCCAATACTACTAGCCCCCATGCAAATATTTTAGCCTCATCCATCATAATATGAATCACTCTTCCTAAGCCCATATGGAATAAATTGTCACTCTTTTCAAGAAATAATATTCCACTAAAAATATCCATCTAAATAACAACTTCACTATCAATCAACATTGGTGGTGATGGGTCCCTAGGAGCTAGGTCATTAGGTTACAAATTTGTATGTCTCTAGTAGGTTAATATCAAGTTTCCCATGCACCATGAGAATATCCAAAATATATTCAATTCATATAACACTACTTTATGCCATGATAAATCTATCTATAATAGCTATATTCCTCTTATCGATATCTTGAATATCTATTAGGTATCCTCAAGTGTAACAGTGGCCTCCCTAGTTGACAAGTGAAATGTTAAAGTCTCTAAATTCCATCACTCTACTAAGACACTCAGATATGCTTGAACTACATAAATAATAGGAATATGTGCCATGAAATATAAGTCCATGGCATGTAGGAATGTAACCATAAGCACTATCCATATTTGGGGTGTCCATAAACAATGGTAACATCACTCTTGTGCCATCAATATTGCTCTCATGTCATTAATACTGCAAGATGCTCCTACAATCATAGATAGATTAGACTCATGCTATAATATGCTATTATCTAGCCTATTTCTACCCTACCAAGCCTTTTTAACCCTCTCTCCTAGAGGTTAGACCCATTTTGCATCCCTTAAGTTAGTTATTTGATTTTTAGGGTGAAGTCACCATTTTTCCCAAATGGCAAAGTCATCATTTTGGCATTTTCTACCATTTTTGGGCGAAATTACCATTTTCATTTCTTATGAAAATGATGACTTCACCCAAAAATGGGAAACATCACCATTTTGGTGTTTTCCATTATTTTTTGTTGATATCATCATTTTAAAAAATGACGACCTCTTACAAAGTCACCAATTTTCTTTGCAAAGCTATTGTTTTCCCTTACATGAAAATGGTGACTTTGCAATTTTGAATCCTAAACCTAGTAATAAATATGTAATAAATGAACCTAATGACTAGGGTGAGGTCACATATTAGATCCCTATCATGTAGAGGTCACCCATGCTCCCTCAATTGATCACTAATGTGCCTTTATCCTCCCCCACATGCCATTTATTATTGATAAACTCTCACAAAAAAAAACTAGAGCTCAAAGTTTCGAAGGGCTAGAGTGAAAATGAATCATTTTCACACAATGGGGTGATAATATATCCTCAAAATTTGAATTTTACCCCCTCATGCCTAAATTTACTTTAGTTCACTTTAGGGGGTTTGTTTTCTACCTCCATGGTTCATATTGTGTGTTGTTTGATCCTGTGTTCATTATTTATTAACTATTTTATCATTGGACCATCTATTTGGGTCTCTTTCAAGACCCATGTAACAAAATTTTGTATACCTGTATGACATTTAATTTATAATGTGTCTCTTCATACTCAAACTTAGGCTAGAATCATGTTGTTATTTTTTTCTAGCTCATCATAGATCCATTTTTTGGGTTTCTCACATAAGCTCCCTTTTCCAAATTACCTTTATGCATTAGTTTTTTTGAATGATCAACGATATACTTTTACTTCTTGGGGAAAACTCATTTTCAAACACATGATCCAAATGTCCAAATTATTATAACTTCCTTTGGGAAAATCATATTTTTTCTACTTTTTTTCCTACTAGGATAAATACCTATGCTAATGATTATAATTGCCTTTGTGAAAATCATTTTTTCTCACTCTACCTTCCCTAAAGGGGTACATACTTGTGATACTGATTATAACTACATATGGGAAAATCAATGTCTCACCTCTACCATTGATTATAACAGCCTTTAGGTAAATTAGTTTTTCATCCTACATTACCACTCAAACATGTTATTTTATTCATTTTAAGGTAATGTTTGAATCTATTTTTTGAATTATGCCTTGAGGAGGCATCTAGGGATAATCAACTTCCATTTTTTTTAGCATGGTCATTAATGTCTTTGATTGTCATTGATGTTAAAGAGAGCATGTGGTACTAATGCATTCATGATAAAGTGATCATATGGATAGGTTGGAGAGATATGGCAGTTATGTAAGTTTTTAATGACAAAGAAGAGGTTATGAGGCATTCATAGATATATTGACAAATCTCTAGTTTATTTTGTGAGCATGTATAAAGAAGAACATGCATATTCTAGATTAAAACAAGCTAAATCATCACTACATGTGATGTAGATATGTATAAACCAATAAGTTTATGAATTTAACTTAGGAATGAATAAAGTCAATAATGGTCAAAATTTTACATAGAGATTTTGTCTATAGTTATAAGAAGCTACCCTAAAAATTTAGAGTCTTGAAGTGATTTTTGGCTCAAATTATAAAGAGTCAAAGTTTCTCTAGAATTATGTGATGGGATAGAATATCAAGTTTAATCACATTGAATTATAAGTTCATTAGTCTATAAGATCTAATGGTGAGTGCTGAATCATAAATATTGAAATCAATGATGCATATAAACTCAACAAGTCAAAGGTTAGATGCACTAGTGAGAAGTATCACAAGCGTGCTAATCTAAAAGAAGATCAATGATGAGGGGTGATTCATACATATGAAGATCAATGATGTATGAAAATTTAAAGATTCAACAAAGCATGTGGGATTTCCAAGTGGCACAAGTGCATGGATTGACAAAAACATGTTCAGAAGGCATGTGAGGGTTCCAAGTATTGTAATCATGGGAGTTTTGATCAAAATCTAATAATGAGAATTGCAAGATAAAGACCTGGTTGATTTGAGGAGATAGACAGTGCATATTTTGTCAATATTGAAAGGGTGCATGAGATGAGGTCAACATGTTTGAATTTTAATAGTTTATCAGTGACAGTTGGAATTCAAATATTTGAATTTGCAAGAGAAGGCCAGTTTGTAGTTTTTGTGTTATAACTTTTGATATATGTATAATTTGACCATTTGTAAAAAGGAAATTTATAGAGTACTTAAAGTTTTATTTAATAATATTTATTGAAAGGTTTGAATGTTTTTATAGTAAAATTTATTTATCCCCAAACTTAACTATGTATATTTTCATGCTCTACAAGTAACATGAGAAGGTTAATTGAGTTGTTCTTGATGGTATTTTGATGTTTTAAGATGAACTAAGTATTCAATCATGTTTTCAAATTCATGAATGCCATCTATGTGGATTATGGAGGTTTTACCAATCCATATTCTATATGATCAAAGGCTTATAAGTTTACTATGTGTTCATTCTTGGTGATTGTATGTACATAATGATATTTGGGTTAATTGTTTTGTAGTATAAGGGTGTTGTGACACATGTTATCACATAAGGTGGACCTATAGATCATGTGGTATGGTTATATATATTTTTTAAGTGGTATTTTGTTCTAAGTTTGCTCAAAGAAGTGTCAAAGAGATGAATGGGTCTCCATAGGACTTGAAAGGAGAATTAGGCCTATTTAAAAGAGGGTATTTCTTAAAGGTGACCCATATATATTCCTTAAGAGTGAAGGCATGTGTTATGGCCAACAAGGAAGGTTTTAAACATGATATTAATAAATACTCTATAAAAGGTGAAACCAAATATGATGGTTTTTAGACATATGGAATATGTGTTGAGAGACTAGTAGAGACATATGTGAGTAGATCATGTGTTGAGATTGAAAAATATAGAGAAAAGAGGTAGGACAAAGTGAGGACTGTGTGTATGACCTTTTGGTCATGTCTCTATTATTATTATAGAGTTGTAGTTTTATGGCTGAGGATGAGCAAACAAGATTAGGGTGATCTAAAAGGGTGTTTTGGATATATTTCTTATGTGAGCAAGGTTGAGAAAGTGTGAAGGGTGAAAGAGAGGAGTTATAAATTGTTATATATATTTTTAAAGTGGTATTCTGTTCTAAGTTTGCTCGAAGAAGTGTCAAATAGATGAATGGGTCTCCATAGAACTTGAAAGGAGACTTAAGACTATTTAAAAGAGGGTATTTCTTAAAGGTGACCCATTTATGTGCCTTAAGAGTGAAGGCATGTGTTATGGCCAACAAGTAAGTTTTTGAACATGATATTTATAAATACTCTATAAAAGGTGAAACCAAATATGATGGTTTTTAGACATATGGAATATGTGTTGAGAGACTAGTAGAGACATATGTGAGTAGATCATGTGTTGAAATTGAAAAATATAGAGAAAAGAGGTAGGACAAAGTGAGGACTATGTGTATGACCTTTTGGTCATGTCTCTATTATGATTATGGAGTTATTGTAGTTTAATGGCTAAGGATGAGCAAACAAGATTAGGGTGATCCAAAAGGGTGTTTTAGATACATTTCTTATGTGATCAAGGTTGAGAAAGTGTGAAGGGTGAAAGAGAGGAGTTATAAATTGTGTCTCCATCATATTGAAGTGTAATAAAAGTTTTGGAGTTGTTAATTTCATAGGTGTTATGTGGGTGCTCAGTATCTAGAGAAAGTGGGTGCTTATTCATACTTAGGGGTGGTTTCTCTTTATGAAGTGGATGCTTCACTAAAAGGGTCTCTTGTTTGTGATCATCTTATAAGACAAGTAGTCCATGTGTTTATAGTCTTGAGAGTGGGTTTTATTCCCCATGAGGGTTTCCCACAAGAATAATGTGTTGTGTTTGATCTTGTGTATGTTTTGAATGTATGAGCTCTCTTGTTTATACTATCTAATCAAGTTGATATTTTTTTATTTATTAAGAGTTTGAAAGGATATAAATTGAAGATTTATTTATTTGGTATTATTGATTCACCCCCTCTCTCAGTGATTTTAAATCAAATAATTGGTATCAAAGCAGGACCTTCATTGCAAGCTTAACCACCTAAAAGTGATCGAAGGTATAATATAACAAGTCAATAGATGCTTTTACCTGTTATAATATAATATAACAAGTCAAGTGATCCAAGGGTTTCAGGGCCCCTTCAAAACCTACTTTTACCTTAATCTAAAACAAGTCAATAGATGCAAGGTTTCTATACAAAGAAATAATCATTGTAAAATGGGTCTAAATATATTTTTTGGAGTACAAGGATGAGGACCTACATCATGTTAATAAGGTTTGACATTTGGTAATCTATTGTGGATGGATATTCATCCCCCCAACCCCTCCAACTAGTTTAACTAATAAGAAGATATGTGAGAATAATTCCAAAGCAATGAATGCCATCACCTATGGATTTTTAGAGACTCAGTACAATAAGGTAATTCATTGTAAATATACAAAGAGATATGGGAAAAAATTTAAATCATATATGAAGGGGATTAAAAGGTCAAGTTGGCCAAGTTGAAAACTCATCAAAGATAATTTGAGAGCCTCAAGATGAAGGAAGAAGATTCTATGTCATCCATTTTGTAGAGAGTTGATGAGATTATGAAAATTATCAAAGGTGTTATAGATAATCTTAAATAAGCTACTATAGTATAAAAGGTATTAATGTCTCTCTCCCTCAATTTTGACTCTAAAGTGTCTATTATAGAAGAAAGTCATGATCTTACTCAAATGAAGATAGATGAACTTCATGGCATTATTTTTGCCTATGAGATGAGAGTTGACGAGGACATACCTCTGAAGGAATAAGTTACCTTAAAGTTTATCAAGGAGACAAAATATAATAATATCAAGTTAAGTCTTGAATATTTTGATCTTAATGAAGATTAACTTGAAGCCCTGATTGCAAGAAAATTAAATTTAGAATCATGTAAGTATAAAGGAATACTTATTTTCAAATGTTTTTCATGTGTTAAAGTATCTAATTTTTTAGATATATGTCTAATTAGAGGCATGTTTGAACATAAAGAAGATTCTAAGTAATCTCATGAGGATGAACATAAGAAATTTGAGGGTCCTAAAAAGTACATAAAGTTCTTCAGTAAGAAAAGTGGAAAGGAGTCATACAAAGGTGGTAATAAGATCATTTACCATGAAGAAGAGAGTAACTCATATATAGAATAAGAAGTAAACACATTTGATAATGATGAGTCTTTTCATAATGAGGACAAAGAGACTTTGTTCATGGATTTTATTGATGATGAAGGTGAATGTTTTATAAGCAAAGATTTCTTTGGTAGAGATAACTCAAAGTAAGAAGATCAGAAAGCCACTCTTAAAGAATTTTTTTTGGATATTGTGGAAGTAATTAAGTTACTAAAAAATAATTAAAAAATATAAGATGTCTTGATCAAATCTTATAAGGAGAAAATTAGACTATTTAAAGGAAGGCTAAGTAATGAAGTCAAGGTGCATGTTGAGATCACAGAAGATATTGAAACTCATGTTTGTATTTTTGATGAAGAAGTAAAGCATAATAAATAAGAATGTATGATGTATCAAATAGAGGTAGAGTCTTTTCATATGAGACTAATTCAAGCTATGAGAAAAGACATAGATGCTGAAAAAGACAAGGAGGACTATGGGACTAAATTGAGGAATGCTCTTCAAGATCTAAAAATTGAGAAGAAAAATAATAAGAAGATTATGTCATAAATCAAGGCCAATTAAAATTAATTCAACATGTTTGAGGATAGAATGATTAAAGACACCAAATAGCATGAAGATACAGTCAATCATCTAAATTTTCAATTGGAAATCTTATCCACAAGCCTAAAAGCTAATTAAGATTAGTGTTCAAGGTATGCATTTTAAAATGAGTCATTGAAAGCTAAGTTAGAGAAGACTTCAAGACAAGTGAAGTCATTTATGAATTTTTAAAAGAGATCAAATGATCTTGATAATATTTTGAGTAATTAAAATCATACTAGTGATATATTTGGTTTTGGATATAAAGAAGAACAAAAGCATGTAACTCAAGATAAGAATGATATAAATAAGTACAATCAGACTTTGAAGATCAATAATTAGTCAAGGAATGAAGGCATTGGGAGAATGAAGACTTATCAGTTCAGATAACCAAATATTATAAGGTATGAAAATTTCAATGGTCATTATTACTCCTATAATTAGTTTGGTCATAAGTTTAAATACTGTAAAAGATCCTTAAAGAATGAATTTGCATGGAATTATGAGAAATACAATGGAAAACTTATAGAACATCACTCAAGACAATAAATTGGTTCAAAAGGAAACAATGACATCATTTGCTACAAGTGTAAGGGTTTTAGCCATATTACAAAGTTTTGTAATATCTTCATCAAGAGACCTAATGATCAGATTCATGAAAATTCAAGGAATCATCATATATCTCAAGCATAAGTTATGTATAGTCAAAGAAATCTCATTTATTTAAAATGTCATGAGAGATGTCACATAACAAGGTTATATAAGAATAATTAGTGTTCTACTTCAAAAAATACCAATTCTGACATAAAGAGAAGGAACCATAAGGAATGGATACCTAAGAAAGTAAATGGAAAATAGGCTCAAGGTGGACTATTTTCCATGACAAATCAAGGAACAGGGTAAAGTATCATGGAACAAGTCTTATCTACCCAAATAGACAAGGAAATCAAGAATAATCATGAAATAAAAGAAAATAACAAGGTTGAGAACTCATTCAAAGTTAATATGAAGATGAGGAAGGATTACAAATTAAGAGCTTAGAGATATGGGAGTCTCCTAAGTTTTGAGATCTTTAGTCCCTCTATGACAAATGGGTGTCTCTACCTATGATTATTAAGAGACATCTTTTTTATGTGTGGAAGAAATTGTGTGTGCTCTAGGTGATGATCAATGGTCCAATTAGTACAAAAAGGTGAATAAGTTGGCTACATTTGTGCATTCAAAGAAGATTAATATGATGACTTGATCAAACCAAGTCATGTGTTATGACAAGATGTTGAATCTTATTTCATAGTAAGGAGGAAGAATCATGGATTCTATTTGATATTTATTTTATGTTGTAGGACAAGAATATCATTTGAATAAATGTCTAGCTAAGGGGGAGTAATGATTTTTATAAAACTACTCTGAAATGTTGTGATAGGAATGAAGCTATGTGTGAAAGGTTTGAAAGCTGGGTATTGAGATATATAGGTGTCATTAAAAGTTTTCAAGGTGTATTAATGGAATAGAAAGGTGTGATGACTTTATTTATATGTGTTCCAAGAGATTTCAACATTTGAATATCTTTTGTGTGTAATCGAAGAATTTTTGTTTTCTCTTGGGTTTATTAGTTTGTGTTTAAGGGTATGCAGGTCAAAAATAATGTTATAATAAGTATGGGATACAAAAGGATTTTGGGCTCAAAATTTGGTCCAAAAGTGTGTTTTGATGACATTGAAGTATGAAAAAAAAATTAGAGTTGAGCTTTTATCGTAAGATGGTGTGGTGACCAAGTTTCTCTTATAAACCTCATGTTTTGGTATTTGTTGGAAAAGTGGTTTTCCCAAATAATTGAGGCTTGAGTTTGTGTAATAAATTGAAATGGCCAAATGAGTGCTCAAAATGTCTTTCACATACTTCTAGAAATGCATGGTTGGTTCCATAAAGGAGGATTTGTGCAAGTAGAGGGCTAATTAACTAGTAGGTTTGTGAAGGAAGTATGTTTCAAAGGAAGAGATGACTATTTATTTTTTACTTGTTTGAGGAGTCATGTGAGTTTAATCTTGATATGAAATTTCAAGCCATGAAAGTTCATACACAAAAAGTTATTTGTTTTTCAAGGTACAAGTAGGGCTACAAGGCCTCTAATCAAGGCTAGTATGAAAAGTGAAATTTTTGGTCATTTTCTCCAAAATACCAAGATGGTATAAATATTCTCAAGGGGTACCTAAATTTTTATGACCTATGGGGAGTCCCTCTTACTATTCTCAAGGTAAGTTCAAGTAGTTTTTGATGTTGTAGTGTGTTTTATCTTCATAAGAGCAGAGTACGATCAAAGAAGAATGTAGTCAAGGAGCATGTTTGAGAAGTTCAAGCTTATAAGTGGTATGCATAGTGTTAGGGGGAGTTTTCATCATCTCTCAAAGGTGGTCCTTTCTTGTTTTTGGTCTTGAAATCCTTTTCAAGTCCTTAGGATAAAAAATAGGCCCCTTTATCATTAATGTCAAAGGGGGAGAAAGATCAGAATGAAGTTTGATGAGGATGTTGAAATATTAAGAATCCATTCTAAGGATGTTTTTACATCAATGAAAAAGGGGGATATTATTGAGCATGGTAATTGATGTCTTAGACTATCATTGATGTCAAAGAGAGCATGTGGTACTAATGCATTGATGACAAAGTGATCAGATGGATAGCTTGGAGAGATATGACACTTGTGCAGGTCTATAAGGATAAATAAGAGGTTGTGAGGCATTCATATATATCTTGACAAAGCTCTGGTTTATTTTATGATCATTTAGAAAGAAGAGCATGTATATTCTAGATTAAGAGAATATAAACCATTATTGCATATCATGAAGATATGTATGAATCAATAAGTTTGTGCACTTAATTTAGGTATGAAAAAAGTCAATAATGGTCAAAAGCTTACATGGAGATTTTTTCTATAGTGCCAAGAAGCTACCCTAAATATTTGGAGTCTTGAAGTGATTTCTAGATCAAGTTATAAAGATTCAAAGTTTCTATAGCAATTTGTGATGGGCCAGAGACCATTAAGTTTAATCATGTTAAAGTCTAAGGTCATTAGTTTAGACGATACAATAGTGAGTACTTAATCATACATATTGAGATCAATGGTGCATATGAAGTTAACATGTCAAAGGTTACACATGCTGGTGATTAGTGTCACAAGATCACTAATCTGATATAATATTATTGGTAAGTGGTAGTTTGAATTTATGAAGATCAATGGTGTGGGATGAGTCAAAGATTAAACAAAGCATGTGGGAATTCTAAGTGGCACAAGTGCATGGACTGATAACAAAGTGTTTATAAGGCATGTAAGGGTGCCAAGTATCATAATCATGGTAGTTATAATTAAAATATAATAGTGAGCATTGTAAAATAAATACCTAGATGATTTGAGGACATTGATAGTGCATATTTAGACAATATTGAAAGGGTGCATGAGATGATTTAAACATGTTCAAAGACTACCTGTTTCTTAGTGACTGTTGTAATTAAAATATTCAAATTTGTGAGGGAAGACTAGTCTATAGTTTTTATCTTATAATGTTTGATATATGCAAAATTTGACTATGGTGTAAAAAGAAAATTTGTAAAATATTTCAAGGTTCATCCAAAAATATTTATTTAGAGGTATGAATGTCTTTACATTCAAATTTATTGAGCTCCAAATTTGACTATGTATGTGTTCATGATCTGAAAGTAACCTAAAAAGGGTAATTGAGTTGTTCTTGATGGTATTTTGATGTTTTAATATTAACTAAGTATTACATCATGTTGTATACTTCATAAGGACCATTTTTGTGGATTATAAAGGTTTTACCAATCCATATTCTATATGATCAAAGGTTTATAAGTTGACTATGTGTTTTCCCTTGGTGATCATATGTACATAATGATATTTGGGATAATTTTGTTGTAGCAGAAGGGTGGTGTGATGGATTTTGACACTTAATGTGGACCTATATATTATGGCATTGGTGTATGTATTTTTAAAGTTTTCTTATGTTCTAAGTTTTCTCAAATAAGTGTAAAAGAGGTGAATGGGTCTCCATAGGACCCAAAAGGACACTTATGCCTATTTGAAAGAGGGTACTGCTTAAAGGTGACCCATGTAGATGAATTAAGAGTGAAAGCATGTGTTGTAGACAACAAGGAAGGTTTTGAAAATGATATTCATGAAGACTCTATAAATGGTGAAACCAAATATGGTGGTTTCTATACTAGTGGAAAATGTGTTGAGGGACTAGTAGATACATGTGTGAGTAGAGCATGTGTTGAAAGTGTAGAAGATAGAAAAAAGAGGTAGGTTAGAGTCAAGATTATGTATGAATTTTTTTTCATGTTTTTATTGTGATTAGATTTGTTGTAGGTTTGTGGCTGAGGATGAGCAAATAAGCTTAAGGTGATCCAAAAGGGTGCTTTGTATGCATTAATTGTGTGAGTAAGGTTGAGAATGTGTAATGTGTAAAATAGAGGTGTTATACATTCTGTCTCCATAAGATTGAAGTGTAATCAAAGTTTTGGAGCTATTTATTTCATAGGTGTTGTGTGGTTACTCAACATATAGAACAAGTGGGTGTTTGTTCATACTTAGGGGTGGGTGTTCCTTATGAAGTGGGTGCTTCACTAAAAGGATCTCTTGTTTGTGATCATCTTATAGGATAAGTAATCCATGTTTTTACAAGCTTGATACTATTTTCTATTCCCCATGAGGGTTTCCCATAGGAATCATGTGTTATGTGTTTGATCTTGTGTATCTTTGAATGTATGAGCTTTCTTGTTTATGTTGTTTGATTAAGATTTTGAGAGGATATAAATTGAATATTGAAATATTTTGCATCATTGATTCACCTCCCTCTCAGTGATTATTCCTCTAATAATTGGTATCAAATCATGACCTTCATTGCAAGTTTAACCACTTGAAATTAATCTAAGGTACAATATTGCAAGTCAATAGATGCAAGGTTTTTATACAAAGCAATAATCGATTTTCGATGGGTTTAATTATATTTTTTGTAGTCAAAAGATGAATACATATATCATGTCAATAGGGTTTGAAATTTGGCAAATTGTTTTAGATAGACATTCATCCCCCATAATAACTCAAACTAGTACAGTTGATCAAAAGCTATATGAGAAAAACTCCAAGGCAATGAATGCCATTAGTTGTGGACTTTCAGAGATTGAGTACACCAAGATAATTCATTGTAAATATAAAAAGATATATCGGATAAATCTCAAATCATATATGAAGGGGATTCAAAGGTCAAGTTGGCCAAGTTACAAACACATTGAAGATAATTTGAGAGTCTCAAGATGAAGGAATAAGATTTTGTGTCATCCTTTTTGTATAGAGTTGATGAGATTATGAACATTATTAGAGGTCGTGGAGAGAAGATTGAAAAAGCTACTATAGTATAAAAGTTATTAAGGTTTATGTCCCTCAAGTTTGATTCTAAAGTGTCTATTATAGATGAAAATCATTATATTACTCAAATGAAGATGGATGAACTACATGGAATTCTTGCTTCCTATGGGATGATAGTTGATGAGGACAAACCTCCTAAGAAAGAAGTTGTCTTCAAGGTGATCATGAAGACAAAAGATAAGAAGATCATGTTAAGTCTTGAATATTTTGATCTGAATGAAGATCAAATTGAAGCCCTTATTGAAATAAAACTAAAAGTATAATTAAGTAAGTATGAAGGAAGATTTACTTTAAAATGTTTTTCATGTGGTAAAATTATTCATTTTGAAAATAGATGTCCAAGTAGAGACAAATATAAATACAAAGAAGCTTCTAAGGAATCTCATGAGAATGAAAACAATAAATCTAAGGGTCTTAGAAAGTATAAAAAGTTCTTTAGCAAGAAAAGTGGAAAGGAGTCATACAAAGGTGGTAAGAGTCTTTACCATGAAGAAGATAGTAACTCATTTTTAGAAGAAGTAAATGCATCTGACAGTGATGAGTCTTTTCATACTGAGGACAAAGATACTTTTTTCATGGCTTTTAGTGATAATGAAGGTGAATTTTCTCTAAGCAAAGATTTCTTAGGTAGAGATAGCTTAGAGGAATAAGATGAGAAAGTCAATCTTAAAGATAAATATGTTGATACTATGGAAGAAATGAAGTTGATACAAAAGAAGAACAAAAAACAATATGTCTTGATTAAATCCTATAAGGAGTGAATTGGACTGTTTGAAGGAAGGCTAAGTAATGAAGTCAAGGAGAATGATGAGATCACACAAGAGCTTGAAACTCATGTTTATACTCTTAATGAAGAAGTAAATAATAATAATTAAGATTGTATGATGTATGAAATAGAGAGATTTTTTATAGATGAAACTAAGTCAAGCTATGAGTAACGATACAAATGATGAAAAAGACAAGGAAGATTGTGGGACTGAATTGAGGAATGTTCTTGAAGATCTAAAAATTTAGAAAAAAAGAAGAAGAAGAAGATGTCAAAAATAAATGACTATAAAGATATATTTAGTGTGTTTAAGGCAAGAATGATTGAAGACACAAAGGAGCATGAAAACATAGTCAAGCATCTTAGTTATCACCTGGAATTCCTATCTACAAGCCTAAAAGCTAAAGATGATGAGTATTCAAGGTATGCATTTTAAAAAGATTCATTAAAATATAAGTTAGAGAAGACTTCAAGACAAGTGAAGTCATTTATGAAGTTTGAAAAGATATCAAATTATCTTGATAATATTATGAGTAATCAAAAACATGCTAGTGATAGATTTGGTCTTGGATACAAAGAAAAACAAAAGCATGCAACTCAAAATAAGACTGATATGAATAAGGAAAATCAAAATTTTAAGATCAATCATCAGTCAAGGAATGAAGGCATTAGGAGAAGAAATAAAAATTAGATAAGACAACCAAATGCTATAAGGTATGCAAATTTCAATGATCACTGTTACTCCTACAATCAATTTGGTAATAGGTCAAAATATTGTAAATTATCCTCAAAGAATGAATTTACATGGAATTATGATAAATACAATGGAAAACATGTAGAAAAACATCACTCAAGATAGTTAATTGGTTCTCAAGGAAATAATGACATCATTTGTTATAAGTGTCAAGTGTTTGGCCATATTACAAAGTTTTGTAATATCTTCATTAGGAGACCTAATGATAAGATTCAGGAAACTTCAAGGAATAATCATATATCTCAAGCAAAAGGTATGTATAATATGAGAAATATCATTTGTTTCAATTATCATGAGAGAGGTCACATAACAAGGTTCTACAAGAATAATAACTGTTTTGCTTCAAAAACTACCAATCCTGACACAAAGAGGAGCCATAGGGAATGGAGGCCTTATAAAGTAAATGAAAAATAGGCTCAAGGTGGAATATTTGACATGAAAGAACAAAGAAAAAGGTAAAGTATCTAGGAACATGACTTATCTTCCCAAATGGACAAGGAAATCAAGCATGATCATGAAATAAATGAAAAGAACAAGGTTGAGAACTCATTCAAAATTAATCTGAAGATGAGGAAGGACTACAAGTTAGGTAAGAGCATGGAGATATGAGAGTCTCTTGAGTTTTGGTATATTTAGTCCCTCTGTGACAAGTGGGTGTCTCTTCTTAAGAGATATCTTTTCATCTGTGAAAGCAAGTGTGTGTGTTCTAGGTAATAATCAATGGGCTAATTAGTACAAAGATGTGTGAATAAGTTGTCTATAATTGTGCATTTGAAAAAGATTGATATGATGACTTGACCAAACCAAGTCATGTGTTGTAATAATATGTTGAATATTCTTTCATAAGTAAGAGGAAGTATGGTGGATACCAGTTGAGCTTTGGTTGATGTTTTAGGAAAATAATATCATTTGAAGATATGTTTAGCTAAGGGGGAGCAATGAGTCTTATAAATCTTCTCTAAAATGTTGTGATAGGAATGAAGTTATGTGTGTAAGGTCTAAAAGCTTGATATGGAGATATCCAGGTGTCATTTCAAGTTGTTAATGTGTCTTAATGACATATAAAGGTGTGATGATTTTATTTAGATGTGTTCTAGGTGATTTCAAGCTTTGAAGATCTTTGGTATGCAATTAGAGAATTTTTGTTTGCTCTCAGGTTTCCCAGTTTGTGCTTAAAGGTATGCATGTCAAAAATCATGGAATAGGAAGTATGGAATACCAAAGGAGTTTGAGATCAAAATTTTGTCCATAAGTGTGTATTAATTACCTCTAAGTATGAAAAAAAATGTCAGAATTGGGCTTTGGCTATAAGATGTTGTGTTGACTAAGTTTCTCTTATAAATCTATTGTTTTAGTCTTTTTTGGAAAAATGTTTTTCCTAATAAATTAAGGTTTAGGTTTTCTTAATTGTTTGAAATTACCAAATGGGTGCTCAAAATTTATTTCAAATACTTTTGGAAATGCACGGTTGGTTCCATAAAGGAGGATTTGTGCAAGTAGAGGCCTAATTGGCTAGTAGGTTTGTGAAGGAAGTATGTTGAAGAGGAAGATATGAGTATTGATTTTTCACATGTTTTAGGGGGCATATGATTTCAATATAGATATGAAATTTCAATCCATGGAAGTTCATACACAAAAATTTATGGGTTCTATAGGTCCAAGTAGGGATACAAGGCCTCTAAGCAAGGCTAGTATGAAGAAGTGGAATTTTTGGTCATTTTATCCAAAAGATCAAGATGGTCTGAAGATGCTCAAGGTGTACCTAGTGTTATATGACCTATGAGGAGTCCCTCTTAGTAGTCTCAAGGTGATTTCAAGAATTTTTTGATGTGTTAGTGTGTTTTGTCTTCATAAGAGCAGAGTATGATGGAAGAAGAGTGTAGTCATGGAGCATGTTTGATAAGTTCTACATAAGAAGTGGTATGCATAGTGTTAAGGGGAGTTTTTATCATCTTTCAGATGTGTTCCTTTGTTATTTTTGGTCTTGAAATCATTTTTAGGTCCTCAGGATCAGAAGATAGGCCCTTTTGTCATTAATGTCAAAGGGGAGAAAGATCAAAATGAATTTTGATGAGGATGTTCAAATAATAAGAAGACATTTTGAGGGTGTTTTCCATCAATGACAAAGGGGGAGACTATTGAGCATGGTCATCAATGTCTTAGATTATCATTGAAGTCAAGGAGAGCATGTGGTACTAATGTATTCAAGATAAAGTGATTAGATATATAACTTGGAGAGATATGGAACTTGTGCAAGTCTATAAAGAAAAATAAGAGGTTGTGAGGCATTCATAAATATCTTGACAAAGACCTAGTTTATTTTGTGAGCATTTAGAAAGAAGCACATGCATATTATAGCTTAAGAGAAGGTAGACTATCACTGCACATCATGTTGATATGTACGAACCAATAAGTCCTTGTATTTAATTTAGGTATGAGGAAAGTCAATAATGGTAAGAATTTTACATGGAGATGTTATTTATAGTGATAAGAAGATACCATAGATATTTTAGGTCTTGAAGTGATTTCTAGCTCAAGTTATAAAGATTAAAAGTTGCTTTAGTAGTTTATGATGGGCTAGAGACCATCAATTTAAATCATGTTGAAGTCTAAGGTCATTGGTATAGAAGATCCAATATTGAGCGCTTAATCTTATATACTGAGATAAATGGTGCATATGAAATCAACATGTCAAAGGTTACATGCTCTGGTGAAAAGTGTCACAAGCTTGCTAATCTGATAGAAGATCAATGGTAATCAATGGTTTATACTTATAAGGATCAATGGTGTGGCATAAGTCACAGAGTTAAAAACTCATGTGGGACTACCAAGTGGCACAAGCATATAGACTAATGAAAAAGTGTTTAGAAGGCACATGACAGTACCAAGGGTCATAATCATGGGATTTCTGATCAAATCTAATAGTGAGCATTGTAAAATAAAGACCTAGATAATATAAGGAGATAAATAATGTTTATTTGTTAAATATTAAAATGTTGAAAGAGATGAAGTCAACATGTTCAAAGTTTAATAGTTTCTTAATGATCCTTGGAATTTAAATATTCAAATTTTTGAGGGAAGACCAGTCTATAGTTTTTTTGCTATAACAATTGATATATGCAAAATTTGAATATGGTGTAAGAATAAAAGTTTTAGAGGAATTCAAGATGCATCCATAAATATTTATTTAATGGTCTGAATGTTTGTATAGTCAAAATTATTGTGCTCCAAAGTAGACTATTTAGTCTTCATGCTCTACAAGTAACCCGAGAAGGCTAATTAAGTTTTTCTTGATGGTATTTAGATGTTTTTAGATCAAAAAAGTATTCATTCATGTTGTAAACTTCATGAGGACCACTCATGTGGATTATGGAGGTTTGATAAATACAAATTATATATGATTAAAGGCCTAGAAGTTAATTGTGTGTTCATTCTTGGTGATTTTATGTATATAATGATGTTTGGGCTAATAGTGTCATATCATAAGGTTTTGTGATGGATTTTGTCAATTAATGTGGACCTATCACACATTTGGCATGGGTATATGTATTGTTAAAGTGTTTTTATGTTCTAATTTTTCTTGAATAAGTGTCAAAGAGGTGAATGGGTCTCCATAGGACTTAAAAGGACACTTATACCTATTTAAAAGATTATACTACTTAATGGTAACCCATGTAGATGGCTTAAGAGTGAAGGCATGTGTTGTAGATGATAAGGATGGTTGTGAAAATGATATTCATAAAGACTCTATAAAATGTGAAACCAAATATGATGGTTTCTAGACTTGTGTAATATGTGTTGAGAGACTAGTAGATACGCGTGTGAGTAGAGCATGTGTTGAGAGTGTAGAAGATAGAGAAAAGTGGTAGTTAAGAGTGGGGAATGTTTGTATGACATTTTTTCATGTCTCTCTTGTGATTATAGATTTAATATAGGTTTGTGGCTAAGGATGAGTGATGAAACTTAAGGTGATCCAAAAGGGTGATTTGGATGCATTGTTTGTGTGAGCAAGGTTGAAAAAGTGTGAAGGGTGAAAGAGAGGTGTTATACATTCTATCTCCATCAGATTGAAGAGTAATCAAATTTATAGATTTGTTGATTTCATATTTTTTTTTTGGGTGCTCAAAATTTATAGCAAGTGAGTGCTTATTCATACTTAGGGGTGGGTGCTCCTTATGAAGTGGGTGATTCACTAAAAGGGTCTCTTGTTTGTGATCATATTATAGGACAAGTAATCCATGTGTTTAAAAGATTGATATTGGGTTTTATTCCCCATGAAGGTTTCCCATAGGAATCATGTGTTGTGTGTTTGATCTTGTGTATGCTTTGAATGTATGAGTTCTCTTGTTTATGTTGCTTTATCAAGTTGATATATGTTGTTTTATTAAGAGTTTTAAATGATCTAAATTGAATAATAAAATATATGGTACCATTGATTCACCCCCCCCCCTCTTAGTGATTTTTCATTGGTATTATATTAGGAAATTCATTACAATTTTAACCACTTGAAGATGATCCAAGGTACAATATGGCAAGTTAATAGATGCAAGGTTTTTATACACAATAATTATTGATGTTTAATGAGTCCAATTATATTATATGGAGTGCAAGGATGAAGACCTACATCATGTCAATAGGGTTTTACATTTGAAAATATATTTTAGATGGATATTCAACCCCCCAACCCCTCTAACTAGTGTAGCTAATAAGAAGCTATATGAGAACAATTCCAAGGAAATGAATGCCATCACTTATGACCTTTTAGAGACTAAGTAAACTAGGGTAATTAATTGTAAATTTGCTAGAGAGATATGTGACAAATTGTAGATCATCTATGAAAGGGATTAAAAGGTCAAGTTATCTAATTACACACTCAGTGAAGATAATTTGAGAATCTCAAGATGAAGTAAGAATATTTCATGTCATCATTTTTACAAAGAGTTGATGAGATTATGAACATTATAAGAGGTCTTGGAGTGAATATTGAGGAAGCTATTATAGTACAATAGGTATTAAGGTATCTCTCCCTAAAATTTGATTCTAAAGTGTCTTCTATAAAAGAAAGTCATGATCTTATTCAAATGAAGATGGAGGAACTGCATGGCATTCTTCCTTCCTATGGGATGAGAGTTGATGAGGACAAATCTCCTAAGAAAGAAACTGCCTTCATGGTGATCAAGGAGACAAAACCTAAGATAAAAAAGTTAATTATTGAATATTTTAATCTTAATGAAGATCAAATTAAATCCTTGATTGCAATAAAATTGAATGTAAAATTAGATAAGTATGAAGGAAGACTTCCTTTAAACTATTTTTTCATGTGGTAAAGTTGGTTATTTTATAGCTAGATGTCCAAGTAGAGACAAGTCTAAACACAAAAAAGATTCAAAGGAATATCATGAGGATGAACATAATAAATTTGAGGGTCCTATAAATTACAAAAATTTATTTAGTAAGAAAAGTGGAAAGAAGGATTCATACAAAGGTGGTAAGAGCCTTTACCATGTAGAAGATAGTAATTCATCTGTATAAGAATAAGTAAACACATCTAATAGTGATGTGTCTTTTCATAATGAGGATAAAGATACTTTGTTTATGGATTTTAGTGATGATGAAGGTGAATGTTCTCTAAGTAAAGATTTATTTTGTAGAGATAAATCAATGAAATAAGATGAAAAGTCACTTTTGAAGGCAAATATGTAGATACTATGGAAGAAATTTAGTTGCTACATAATTAACAATAAACAAGATGTCTTGATCAAATCATATGAGGAGTAAATTGGACTATTTGAAGGAAGGCTGAGTAATGAAGTCAAGGATCATGATGAGATCACACAAGAGCTTGAAACTCATGTTTGTACTCTTGATGAAGAAGTAAAGAATAAGAATGAAGAGTTTATCATGTATCAAATAGAGATAGATTCTTTGCATATGAAACTAATTGAATATATGAAAAAAGACATAGATGATGAAAAATACAAAGATGACTATGGGACTAAATGGAGGAATTCTCTTAAAGATCTAAAAATTGAAAAGAGAAAGAATAAGAAGATGATGTCACAAATCAAAGATGATCAAGATTAATTCAACATGTTTGAGGATGGAATGATTAAAGACACCAAGGAGTATGATGACATAGTCAAGAATATTAGTTGTCAATTGGAAATCCTATCCATAAGCCTGAAAGCTAAAGAAGATGAGTGTTTAAGTTATGCATTTAAAAATGAGTCATTGAAAGTTGAGTTAGAGAAGACTTCAAGACAAATTATGTCATTTATGAAATTTGAAAATATCTCAAATGATCTTGATAATATTTTGAGTAATAAAAATCATTATAGTGATAGATTTGGTCTTAGATACAAATAAGAATAAAAGTATGTAACTCAAGACAAGATTGATATGAATAAGGACAACCAGAATTTCAATATCAATCATTAGTCAAGGAATGAAGGCATTGGGATAATGAATACAAATAAAATTAGAGAACCAAATACTTCTAGGTATGAAAATTTAAATGGTCATTGTTACTCGTATAATCAATTTGGTCATAGGTCAAAAGATTATAAAAAGATCTTCAAAGAATGAATTTGTATGGAATTATAAGCAAGACAATGGTAAATATGTAGAACAACATCACTCAATAAAATCAATTGGTTCACAAGGAATAATGACATCATTTACTACAAGTGTCAAGGGTTTGGCCATATTACAATGTTTTGTAATATTTTCATTAGGAGCCCTAATGATAAGATTCATGAAACTTTAAGGAGTCATCATATATCTCAAGCACAAGGTATGTATAGTCTGAGAAATCTCATTTGTTTCAAATGTCATGAGAAAGGTCACATAGAAAGGTTATACAAGAATAATCAGTGTTCTACTTCAAAAACTACCAATATTGACACAAAGAGGAGCTATAGGGAATTGAGGCCTAAAAATGTAAATGGAAAATAGGCTCAAGGTGGACTATTTGCCATGACAGAACAAAGAACAAGGTAAAGTATCAAAGAACAACACTTATCTTCCCAAATGGACAAGGAAATCAAGCATGATCATGAGATAAAATAAAATATCAAGGTTGATAACTCATTCAAAGTTAATCTGAATATGAGGAAGGACTACGAGTTAGGTAAGAGCATGAACATATGAAACTCTCCTTATTTTTGGGATTTTTAATCCCTATATGAATAGTGGGTGTCTCTACCTATGCTTATTAAGAGACATCTTGTCATGTATGGAAGAAAGTGTGTGTATTATAGTTGATGATCAATGGGTCAATAAATAAAAATTAAGTGTGATGAAATCAGCTACATTTGTGTATTCAAAAAAGATTGATATTATGACTTGATTAAAATAGGTCATGTGTTTTACCAAGATGTTGAATCTTATTTCATAAGAAATAAGAAGCATGGTGGATCCCATTTGAGATTTGGTTGATGTTATAGGACAAGAAAATAATTTGAATATATGCTTGGCTTAGGGGGAGAAATTAGTCTTATAAATATTCCCCAAAATGTTTTGATAGGAATGAAGTTGTGTGTGCAAGGTCTATAGGCTTGGTATGGAGATATTGAGGTGTCATTAGAAGTTACCAAAGTGTATTAATGACATATAAAGGTGTGATGAATTTATTAATATGTGTTCCAAGTGATTTCAAGCTTTGAATATCTTTTATGTGTAATTGGATAAAAATTTTTTGCTCTCGGGTTTCAAAGTTTATGCTTAAGGGTATGCAAGTCAAAAACCATGGTTTAGGAAGTATGGGATCCAAAAGTATTATATGCTCAAAATTTTGTCCAAAAGTGTCTATTAATGAAATATGGGTATGAAAAAAAACTAGAGCTGGATTTTGACCATAAGATAGTGTGTTGACTAGGTTTCTCTTATAAACATAGTAGTTTGGTCTTTGTTAGAAAAGTGGTTTTCCTAATGAATTAATGTAAAATATTTATTAATTAGTTGAAATGGACAAATGAGTGCCAAAAAAATATTTCAAAGACTTATATAAATGCCTGGTTGGTTCCATGAAGGAGGATTTGTGCAAGTAGAACACTAATTGGCTAGTAGGTTTGTAAAGGGAGTATGTTTTAGAGGAAGAGATGTGTGTTGTTTTTTGAAATATTTTAGGGGGAATATGAGTGTACTATAAATATGAAATTTCAAGCCATGAAATTTCATATAAAAAATGTTATGGGTTATTTAAGGTCCAAGTAGGGCAGTAAGGCCTCTAAACAAGGATAGTATGAAGAAGTGGACCTTTTGGTCATTTTATCCAAAAGACCAAGATGGTCTAAAGATGATCAATAGGTGCCTAAAGTCAAATAACCTAAGAGGAGTCTCTCTTAGTGTTCTCAAGGTGAGTTCAAGTAGTTTTTGATGTTTTAGTGTGTTTTTTCTTCATAAGAGTAGACTATGATCAAAGAAGAGTGTAGTCATGGAGCATGTTTGGGAAGTTCAAGGTAATAAGTGGTATGCACAGTGTTAAGGGTAGTTTATATCATATCTTAGAGGTTGTCCTTTCCTTTTTTTGGTCTTAAAATCCTTGTTAGGTCCTTAGGATTAGAAGATAGGAAATTTTTTCATTAATGTCAAAGGGAGAGAGATCAAAATGAAGTTTGATGAGGATGTCCAAATATTAAGAAGACATTTTAAGGGTGTTTTACCATAAATGACAAAGGGGGAGATTATTGAGCATGGTAATTGATGTTTTATATTGTCACTGATGTCAAAGAGAACATGTGGTACTAATGCATCAATGACAAAGTGATCAAATGGATATCTTGGAGAGATATGGCACTTGTGTAGGTCTATAAGGATAATGAAGAGGTTGTGAGGCATTCATAGATATCTTGACAAATCTCTTTTTTATTTTTTGAGAATTTAGATAGAAGAACATACATATTCTAGCTTAAGAAAAGCCAGACCATCACTACATGTCATGTAGATATGTGTGAACCAATAACTTTGTCTATTTAATTTAATTACAAATAAATTTAATAATTGTCAAAATTTTACATGGAGATGTTGTTTATAGTGCCAAGAATCTACCCTAAAAATTTGGAGTCTTAAAGTGATTTATAGATCAAGTTATAAAGATTTAAATTTTCTATAGAAGTCTATGATGAGCCAAATACCATCAAGTTTAATCACATTGAAGTCTAAGATCATTGGACTAGAATATCCAATAGTGAGCTCTTAATCATACATATTGAGATTAATGGTTCATATGAAGTCAACATCTCAAAGATTACATATGATGGTGACAAGTGTCACAAACTTGTTAATTTGATAGAAGATCAATGGTGAGTGGTGGTTCATACTTATAAATATAAATGGTATGGGATAAGTCAAAGAGTCAACAAAGTACATGGGACTACCAAGTGGCACATGTGCATGGATTGGTAACAAAGTGTTCAAAAGGCACGTGAAGGTGCCAAGTATCATAATCATGGGAGTTCTAATCAAAATATAATAGTGAGATTTACAAGATAAAGACTTGGATGATTTGAGGAGATTTATGGTACATTTTTTGTTAATATTTCAAGGTTACATGATAAGAGGTCAACATGTTACAATTTTAATAGTTTCTCAGTGACCATTAGAATTCAAATATTTGAATTTGTGAGGAAAGACCAAGCTATAGTTTTTGTGCAATATCTTTTGATATATGAAAAATTTGACCATGGTGTAAAAAAAAAGTTGTATAATACTTTAATGTGTATCCATAAATATTTATATGACGTTTTGAACATCCAAAGTTATTGATATCCAAAGTTGATTTTGTATGTGTTCATGCTCTACAAGTAACCCAAGAAGGGTAATTCAGTTTTTATTGATGGTATCTCAATTTTTTAAGATGAACTAAGTATTAGAGCATGTTGTAGAATTCATGAGGGCCATATATGTGGATTATGGTGGTTTTACCAATCTAGATTCTTTATGATGAAAGGCTTATACATTGACTATGTGTTCATTCTTGGTGATCATATGTACAAAATAATGTTTGGGATAAGGGTGTTGTGATGGATGTTATAATTTAAAATGGAACATTAGATCTTGTAGCATGGTTATATGTATTTTTAAAGTGTTATTGTGTTCTAACTTTTCTTAAAAAAAATTATAGAGGTGAATGGGTCTCCATAGGACATAAAAGGACACTTATCCCTATTTGAAAGTGGGTACTACTTAAAGGTAACCCATGTAGATGTATTAAGGTTTAATAAATGTGATGTGTCTGATAAGGAAGGTTTTGAACATGATATTCATGAAGACTATAAAAGGTGAAACCAAATATGATGGTTTCTAGACTTATGGGATATATGTTGAGAGACTAGTAGAGAAATGTGTGAGAAGAACATGTGTTGAGAGTGTATAAGATAGAGAAAAAGAGGTAGATCAGAGTGAGGACTATGTGTATGACCTTTTGGTCATGTCTCTATTATGATTACTAAGTTACTATAGGTTTATGGCAAAGCATGAGTGAATAATCTTAGGGTGATCCAAAAGGGTGCTTTGGATGCATTTCTTTTATGAGAAAGGTTGAAAAATGTGAAATAGAGGTGTTATAAATTATTTCTCCATCATATTGAAGTGAAATAAAAGTTATAGAGATATTTATTTTATAGGTGTTGTGTGGGTTCTCAACATATAGAGTAAGTGGGTGTTCCTTGTAAAGTGGGTGCTTCACTAAAAGGGTCTCTTATTTATGATCATTTTATATGACAAGTAGTCCATGTGTTTGAAATATGGGGAGTGGATTTTAATCCCCATGGGAGTTTTCCATAGGAATCATGTGTTATATGTTTGATCTTGTGTATGGTTTGAATGTATGAGCTCTCTTATTTATGTTTCTTGATCAAGTTGATATATTTTATTTGATTAAAAGTTTGAAAGGATATACATTTAAGATTGAAATATCTAGCATCACTGATTCATTCCCCTCTTAGTGATTGTACTTCTAATAATTGGTATCATATAAATACCTTCATTTCAAATTTAAACACTTGAAGGTGATCCAAGGTACATTATAGCAAGCTGGAAAATGCAGGATTTATCTACCAAGAAATCACTAATGTTCAATGGGTCTAATTATTATTTTAGAGTACAAGGATTAATACCTACATCTTTTCAATAAGGTTTAATTTTTGGAAATCTTTTGTGGATGGATATTCATCTCCCCAACCCTTCCAACTAGTGTAGTTGATAAGAAGATATGTGTAAACAATTCTAAGGCAATGAATACCATCAATTGTGGAATTTTAGAGACTGAGTACACCAAGGTAATTCATTTTAAATCTACCAAAGAGATATGGGACAAATTTTAGATCATCTATGAAGGGAATTCAAAGGTTAATTTTCCAAGTTGAAGACTCACTGAAGACAATTTGAGAGTCTCAAGATGAAGGAAGAATATTTTTCATCATCCTTTTGGTAGAGACTTGATGAGTTTTTGAACATTATCAGAGGTCTTGGAGAGAAGATTGAAGAAGTTACTATAGTACAAAAGGTATTAATATCTATCTTCCTCAATATTGATTGTAAAGTGTCTACTATATTATAAATCATGATCTTTCTAAAATTAATATGGATGAACAACATGGCATTCTTGGTGCCTATGAGATGAGACTTGATGAAGATAGAACTCCTAAAAAAATAGGATGTCTTTGAGGTTATCAACGAGACAAAATCTAAGAATAACAAGTCTTGAATATTTTGATCTTAATTAAGATCAAATCAAATCCCTAATTACAAGAAAATTAAATGTAGAATCAAGTAAGTATGAAGGAAGACTTCCTTTCAAATGTTTTTCATGTGGTAAAGTTGGTTATTTTTTCACTACATGTCTAGGTAGAGATAAGTCTAAACACAAAGAAGCTTTTAAGGGATCTGATGGGGATAAATAGAATAAATATGAGGGTCCTAGCAAGTATAAAAACCTCTTCATTAAGAAAAGTGGAAGGGAGTCACACAAAGGTAGTAAAAGGATTTACCATGAAGAAGATATTAACTCATCTATAGAAGAAGTAAACACATCTAAAAGTGATGAGTCTTTTCATAATGAGAACACAGATGCTTTGTTCATGTATTTTAGTGATGATGAAGGTGAATGTTCTCTAAGAAGAGATTTCTTTAGCATAGATATCTCAGAGGAAGAAGATGAGAATATCACTATTGAAGATAAATATCTGGATACTGTGGAAGAAATTAAGTTGCTATAAAATAAGAACAAAAAACAATATTTCTTGATCAAATCCTATGAGGAAAAAATTAGACTATTTTAAGGAAGGCCGAGTAATGAAGTTAAGGAGCATGATAAGATCACACAAGAGCTTGAAACTCATTTTTATACTCTTGATGAAGAATTAAAGAATAAGAATGAAGAGTGTATCATTTATCAAAGATAAAGTCTTTTTAGATGAAACTAAGTCAAGCAATGAAAAAAGATATAGATGATGAAAAAGACAAGGAGTATGAGACTGAATTGAGGAATACTCTTGAAGATCTAAAAATTGAGAAGAAAAATACTAAGAAGATGATGTCAAAAATCAAGGACTATGAATATCATTTCAATGTGTTTGAGGCAAGAATGATTGAAGACACCAAGGAGAATGAAGACATAGTCAAGAATCTTAGTTATCAACTAGAAATCCTATCCACAAGACTAAAAGCTAAATAATATGAGTGTTCAAGGTATGCATTTTATTAAAATCTGAGTTAGAAAAGAATTTAAGATAAGTGAATTCATTTATGAAGTTTGAAAAGATCTCAAATGATCTTGATAATATCTAAGTAATCAAAATCATGCTAGTGATATATTTGGTCTTGGATACAAAGAAGAACAAAAGCATGTAACTCAAGACAATTTTGATATGGACAAGGACAATTAGTCTTTGAAGATCAATCATTAGTCAAGGAATAAAGGAATTAGGAGAATAAAGACAAATCAGATCAGACAACCAAATGCTATAAGGTATGAAAATTTCAATGGTCATTATTACTCATGCAATTAGTTTGGTCATATGTTAAAATATTGTAAAAGATACTCGAATAATGAATTTACATGGAATTATGAGCAAGAAAATGGAAAACATGTAGAACAACATCACTCAAGATAGTCAACAGTTCATAAGGAAAGAATGACATCATTTTATACAAGTGTTAAGCATTTTTACATATTGAAAAGTTTTATAATATCTTCATTAGGATACCTAATGATAAGATTAATGAAATTCAAGGAATGATCATATATCTCAAGCACAAGGTATGTGTAGTCTAATAAATCTCATGTGTTTCAAATGTCATGAGAGAGGTCACATAGTAAGGTTCTACAAGAATAATTAGTGTTCTATATTAAAAATTGCCAATCTTGACACAAAGAGGAGATATAGGTAATGAAGGCATAAGAAAGTAAATGAAAAAAAATCTCAAGTGGAATATTTGACATGATATAATAAGTAATAAGGTCAAGTATCAAGGAACAAGTCTTATCTACCCAAATGGATAAGGAAATCAAGCATGCTACTTAGATAAAAGGAAAGAACACAGTTGAGAACTCATTAAATGTTA
>JARHVA010009415.1:165000-207500 GCA_037957365.1 Torreya grandis | reverse complement strand
TTTGATAGCATAGAAATAAGAACTCTATAAAACCTATCCCAAATAGTACTAAAAATTATAGGTTTTAAAATATATTAAATATAAAATACCCTTGGTGGCATTAAATTTTCTAAGATATTTATTATATCAATAACACCCTAAAAATAGAGCTAGAAACATTATCTCTCAAGTCTACAAAGTGAAGCTTACCCCTTGTATAATCTCTTTTTTTAAATAGATAGGATACTTAAAGTATGTCCTTTGAAAGTAAAAAAAGTAATTTTTTATCCAATTTTGTAGGCATGCTCTAATATTTTAAAGGATAAACCCTCTCATTTTAGAATCATAAAATGTAACTCACAACATAGGTTACAGTTATGTGATTTTATAAATAATCAAATAGTGAAATAGTTTTGTAATTAATGTGATTATAAACTACCCTCTAATAAATTTTATTGTGAATAAATTGATATTACCTATTCTAAAATTATAAACTAATATAATTATGGATGTTCAGAATTATGCTATCTTACAAGATTTGAAAATGATAAAAACATCAAATAAGAGGGAAGTGTAAGGTAGATAAGAAAGCTTTCAGACTTCACACCAATATAAAATTTTTTAAAGTGAAAATTTTCTTTATATTTACTACAATGTATCCAATATTTGTCTAAATATAGAAGACACTCAAATTTAAACACAACTAAGAATTTAAGGATTTATAAGTTGGGAATAAATTCCCATTGAATTTCTTTATTATATTATTAACCATGGATAATTGTGAAATAACACATTCATCTACATTTTTTAGATAATAATAAAATATTAATCATAAAATTAGCTAAATTATTTACTAACTTAAGTTAACTTATTCACAATAAAAGCATATAAACTTCATGCATTGATCAATATAAGCTAAAACATCTACAACATTAATCTAAATTCAATAAATATAGAAAATAAATAGATTCCCAAAACATCTAAAATGTTACTTAAGTGTACCAACTCTCAAAATTATTCTATTTTAAAAGGTTAAAAATACAATATATTTATAACAATAAATGCATCAGCTTTAATTATATAAAAAATAGTTTTCATGATATCATGCTTATTGAATGCTAGATAAAATCTAATTCAAAACTAGAACTAGAGCAATTAAAGCAACCAAATCAATCCTTTTAACTTTAAAAATTATATAACTAATAATAAGCTTACTCTTCCACATCCATGCGTGATTTTAATAATTGAGCTAAGTCTCAAGTGACCAATTTGATTTACTTTTAAAGAATGTGCACATATTTGGCACCCTTGTTTAAATAGGAAACATCTATAATATCTTTCCTAAATATTAGTTCAACTTTTTTGATCAATAATGCATGGAGATGTAAGGGGCCTCCAAGTTAAATTTACTATTTTGGCACTCTCTACTTCAAATATATCATTAGTGATTAAATCCATGAGTTTATGACCATCTCCCATTCTACCAATGTCACTTTCCTCTTAAATGAGATCGTGAAAGCATGAAGGAATCCTTTGAATTTAGTGGGATTTAATAAATTATCTATAGTGAAAAAATATTTCATATTTGCATCTATGAATATTTCTAATTGTCTTATCTAAATCCACTTAAGGGTGACATTGTACACTTAAATTTAAATATCACTATTGCAATGATGTATTCGTGTTTATGATGAAGATTTGGTATAAAATTATAACAAACATCGCCATGATTATAATATTTTAAATAATTCCTCTCTTAACCAAATATGAAATTGTATCCTTCTTATTCTTCATTCTAGTTCTCTTGGCCATGTAAGTTTGCATAATTGTGACAAAAGATCATCCTTAATCTTGGCTTCATGAATATCTATAAGTGAAATGAAGAGTGAATTTAGTATATTATCCATCTTATTTTCTATATATTATAATATTGTGAGCTTTGATTCTAGTTATAATTTCTTGACCTTGTCCTTTATTCCCTTAAAATTATTTTCTATGATTTCATTGATGGACATCACTACTAATTTGGGATATTATTCAAATTATTCATCACTACTAGATTATCTCTATCTACACTTTCAATCTATTTCTTCATTTTCTTAGTCAAAGATAGGAACACCTCCTCCATTTGAAAAATATTATATTATCTATCATGAGTGACCTTCCTCATAGTTATCCTCTTCACTTTTCCAATCAAATTTTCAAACTTTAGTTTGACCTTATGTTCATCTGAATATCCATATTATGTATCTATGATTTGATAATCTACATACTCTAATTCCAATCCTTTTAATAATTAACCCCTCTATCCTTATATATAATTTTGAGTGGTTTGTATGATATAGGTAAATCCTAGGATGTGGATTAAATGGGGGTGATAATACGGGAACTATTGACCAATGGTGATGAAGTGGTAGATACTATAAAAATATGTGAAATGGGAATAATAAGTATAGAAATGGAAGGTGAAGATAGAGTGTTCATAAGGATATCCAATGGTTGTGAAATGGGATTGGGTATAAGAATGAAAGACATTGGATTATTTACATGGAACTCCAATGGTGATGAGATGAGAATAACAATAGTAGGTATTATAGGACTTAAGTTTTGGGGGATTGTATATAAAGAATGATACAACTGACCTATTAATCAATCCTAGATCAAAGAAGATAAATCCTACTTAAACTTTTGTTTGTTGATACATTATATATTTAGGGTCATGACCAATATAGATTTGGTAGTACTAACCAAGGGATATCTTACCACAATAAAATCACTACAGAGGTTTCTAAATCCTCTAGTCAAGCAACATTATTCAATAACCTTAGCTAGGTCCTACGTTTTCTATATTCACAAAGTAAATATAAAGTAAAGTAAAATCTAATCTGTTGCTCACCAAAGCTTGTGGCATAAAGTAAGGGTAATAAACATAAAAATTAAACATGCATAGAGTATTTATAATTAATCTCTCTCTCTCTCTCTCTATATATATATATATGTTCATAGAGAGCAATATATTCAAAAGCCATTACTTACATGGTACTTTTATATGCTAAAATAGAGGAGTAATTTTAGATATACTTACCTTGAAGATGAATCCATTGAGACTCAATATCTCCCTTGACCAAAGGTGCTTTGTAATATTTATTTGTGGTTTGAAAGGATCATTAATATAAGCCTCAACATTTAAGAATTTTCCAGAATATAATATTCTTCTTCAAGTATAAACCCCAATAAATAACTCTTCAAGTAGATTGGTCGAAGAGTAGATTGTAAATAAGTGCAAATGAATAATTAACTATGTGGTCTCTCTAATAAATGGTGAAATTAATGTGTATATATAGTTGAATCTAACCCTAAACCTTTTATAAATATTATTTGATAGGGCCAACTCAATTCAAATCTATATTATTAATTAATAAAAATAAGTTAGGTCTCGGTCTAGGTCAGCTAGGGCTGACCGAGACCCTAACATGCAAATATCAATTAAAATATAGGGTTATCCTAGGCTGACATTGTTCAGTAATTGTCAAAATGGGTTTTATGCCTAGGTAAGGTCTAAGTAAGGAAGTGAATTACTTGAAAGAGTATGTAAAGAGAGGAGTTAAATATTAGGGAAATTTATAGGAAAACGTTGTGTAGATAAAAAGTGGTGGTATAGGAGACAATACTCCTATGAAGCACTAATGATTTGCCTACCCTTTCCCAGTGTACCATTTAATGCATGCACTTAGAGATATTGAGACTCAATGAGTTCTTGTAAGAGAAAAATATCAATAATGGATACATTTTTTAAATTTTATGTGTATACATATGCCCCACTTGAAGCTCATCACATGTCACTCAGGTGCAACATGGTGGATTCAAGTTGTCCAAAAAAATTGATAGGGTATTTCATGAATTTAAAGATAAAATATAACAAAAAGATGAAAGGAGGAAAAATAGGGTTAGGGTTAACCACACATAGAACAAAATCATCTAATAGGTATGGATTTGACTAGGTTGATAGAGTCTATGAAAAAGTTCTAGAGAATAGAATGGAAAAGACAATTGAATTGTTAGATTGTATTCTATAAATGGTAAAAGTGAAACAAGCTATAAGGACACATAGTCATATGGGTTAACTATGTACTTCAAATGAAGAAACTAAACCAATGAAAAATATACATAGTTGGACATGTCAATTATGTACTTAAAAAGGGAAAAATTAATAGGCTAAAAAGCTACACAATCATATAGGGTTATTATGTACTAAAGGTAAGCACGATTGATAGTCTATAAGAGTCTATGGTGACAGGAATGACAATGTTTTGAAAATAGGGAAAATATTTAAAATATAATATCTAAAAAATAAAATGAAGCACACAAACAATTAGATCAATGCGATTGATATAATTAGAAAATAACACAAATATTGTATTAATGTTGGATAATGCAAGTTTGTAATACAAAATAAAATGGTGAAAGAGTAAGCATAAAACTCGAATGTAAATTCTAACTAATTAGTCATTCCTAAATTTTGTTAAGTTATAATAAATTTTGAAGTTAATGTGTTGTTGAGTTGGCTATAATAAATAACTTAAAATAAGTCTATGAATATTTTTAGGTAGCTTAGGCAAAAAGGGGTCTATATTGACAATGGTACTAGATTAGTATTGGGGCATACCACCTCACTTCATAATCCTATAATGATAAAGGTCTCAAGTATTTTTACAATATATACCATCAACCACATGTTTATACTTGGCCAAAAAACCAAGTTGGATTCCCCCTTGGTGATAAAATTCAAGTAGGTAGGCCTTGTGAATAAAAATGTTTAAATATTTTTTATGTAAAATGATTTTGAAGTGTGTGCAAAAGAGAAAAATAGTGTGACTAAATTGATCAATTGAAAAATCACCTAATTAATATATGTTTCTTACTCTAAACATGTAAGCAAATTAAATGAAAAGTGGGCTAATTACTATAAAAAATAGGTTAATTCTTTTGATTGTGAAGAGTACATATCTAGTTCAAAAAACATTGTATACAAACAATACAGAATAGAGTCTATAGGGTCACTACTATTTTGTAGAAACAAGTTCCAAAAGAACATAATAAAATAGGTTGACTATGTCTTTTGGATAAAAGATAGGATACATACCTATGTCAAGCTAGTTGACCTAGTTTATTATAGGGCTATAGTTTTTTAGACAACAAACTTATAAAAAAATAATGTAAATGAAAAATTGAAATGATAAAGAAGTTAAGAATGAACATTGGTGGTTTTGAAGATGCTTAGTTTTTAAATTTTACGTTGTGTTTCTCAAGTGATAATTTTAATATTTTGTAAATATATTTGACTGGGTTGATAGAGTTTACAAAACCTATATACTGAAAAGAATCTATGAATAGAGTTGAGTGGATTGACTATGTCTGCAAAATTGTATGTTTAAGAACAAGATTTGCAAACAAATTTTATTAAATTGAATATGTATGCAATCTTATAATTGAATAAAAATATTGTATTGAAATGATTGATCTAGTTACCTATATTTATAGAAGACATACACATACATAACATAGTTGTTTTGGAGAGACTATGTTAAACTTATGCATAGACTGTTAGAACTATATCGATATGTTTTATAAAATACTACAAAAATAAATTATATAATATAATGATAAAATGAAGTCATTAAAGAAAACTTATAAATGTTTTATTCACATTTCATTCACCAAAATATATATAAAAGGAAATGTAGCTGACCTAGGAATCAATCCTAGCATGGAGAAGATAAATCCTACTTATACTTCTATTTTTTGATACACTAGATATTGGGGTTCATGACCAAGATGGACCTGCTAGACCTAACCAAGGGATATCTTACCACAATAACATCACTTGAGAGGGTTCTAAATCCTCTAGTAAAGAAACACTATGTAATAACCCTAGCCACATCCTATGTTTTTTATATTCAAAAAGTAGTGCTTACCAAATCTTATAGCACAAAATAGGGGTAATAAAATATAAAGTAAACATATATAGAGTAATTCTAATTAAGTTATGTATAGGTATAACCATAATACATGGAGAGATAAATATACTAAAAATCTATTATTTATGTTACTTTTATCTACTAAATTAAATGAGTAAAGTTAGAGATACTTACCTTGAAGATAAACCCATCAAGACTCAATCTCTCCCTTGGCCAATGGTACTTAGAGTTTTTTCTAGTTTTTAAGGATCACTAAGATAGGCCTAATCATCTAAGCATTTAATAATTTTTAAAAACACAAGATTAATCGTTAAATATAAACCCTAATCAATAAATCTTCAAGTAGAATGGTCAAATAACATATTGTAAATAATTACAAATGAATAATTAACTCTATTGTCTCTCTAATAATGGTGAAATAAATGTGTATATATAGTTGAATCTTACCATAAGCCTTTCTAAAAGTTTATCCAATGAGGTTGACTCAATTTTATTCTATATCATTAATTGATAAAGATAAGTTAGTCTTGGTATAGGTTATCCAAGGCTGACCTAGACTCGTAACATGCAAATATCAATTAGAATATAGGGTCAACCTAGGCTAACATTGTTCAATAAATGTCAAAAAGGGTTTTAGGCCTAGGTAGGGGATAACTAAGGTATTGAATTACTTGGAGGAGTGTTTAAAGAGAGGATTCAAAGCTTAGGTAAGTGTATAAGAGATGGTTGTGTACATAGAAAGTGGTGGTATAGGGGATAACAATCCTATAAAGAACCAATGGTCTACCCACCCCTTTCCTGATCTTCCTTTTAAGATAATCACTTAGAAAGATTGAGACTTCATGGGTTCCTTCAAGAGAGAAAGCATTAATAATGGATAAAGTTTGGAAATATTATGTGTATATATGGATCACAATATGAAAAGTAAAATCATGAGTAGTCATAGATTAACCTTGGACAAGTATCACCATAGGAAATTTAGAAGGAGTGATAGGATCCTCGATAACTTGTGACTATGCCACTATAAATTCTAGATAATTATGAACAATAGAATAATTTGTTGAGATAAGGGGAGGATGATTAGTCATAATGACACTAGAAAATAAGATGGTCAATGTGTTACTAATAGGAATAATTGGATTAAATTAAATAAAATAGGGGATATGATTTATTATGATAATGTTCTAGGTATAGATCCCATATTTTGAGTATTGATACCAACTTGGGTCACTATAGATTATCTAGTATGAACTTTAGTAAAACATGGTGGAAAAGATGTACTAGTAGAAACAAGGGGCCTCATTTTACTTGGTGCACTTATAAAAGGGGCAATGGAAAATTAATCCATACCTAAATTTATAAAAATAGGGGTTTTAGCTATAAATTCCACAAATGTAAATGAAGTAAAGGATTCATTTTTACCTAAATAATTTGGTCCACTAAAGAGGATGCTTGATTTAAATATGATAAGCCTCAAGGTAGACCTTATAACACATTTATTTTAAATTTTAAATTTACTCCTTGTTTCTCCTATTTTATTATGGTTAGTTAAACATGTAGTCACTCTTGAATCCCTTATGTCCTTTGAGGTTACAACATTTAAGGAGAAGAAATACATCCTTTCACTTATAAATTTAATTTTACTTGGTATATATGGATTTAGATAATATAGTTCATCTAGATGTGGATTACATTGAAAAACTAATCTAACCTTCCTCCTAAGAATATGAAAATTGTATATACATTTATTATGATCCATCTTACATACCCTATTGCATAGACATCTATATGTTTTTTAACATAATTTTATATTACTTAGCTATATTTTTAGAGCTTTTACTTTTACCATGTTTCTCTAGTGATGTTATATTCTAATTTACATCATGCTTATTTGGTTCTAGTCGATACTTGACTAAGTATTATAGTTGATTTGGCTATCTTGGTTACAACATTGATTATAATTTAGCTATTGTACTTTATACTATTCATTTTAGTCATATTATTATGCTACTATCATGTCATTCAGGTGTTAGTGATTCCAATTTATGGCTGTAGGTACAATTACATGAGCTAGGTTAGTGGTGGACTCTAGTAGTGAGGGCAATAATGGATCAATGTAGTGAGTAGTCAGGTGATATTGATATAGGTAAAAATGATATCATGCATAATACATTCATAATTGGGCAACAATAGTCTACCAGTTGTGTTATTTTATCACTTTTTATCATCTTTTATTATTTTATTATTTGTAGTTTTGATCATCTTAATCGAACCATTCTTATCGATAGGTGGACTTTTCCTACCTTATTTAATTTCATTATTATCTTGTGAATAGCCATTTGGTGTTTTGTTGGTTGTGAGATCATTCTATTTATTTTTAGTTAGTCTTTGATCCCCTTCATGATTTTATTTAACCCTCTCGTTATTTACTGACATCCTAGGTGGAGGGACCCCAATTAATGTTTTCCTAAGATATCTTTTGGTCTTAATAGCCTAAGTAGGGGGTCATGGGTCTTTTAATATTAAATAATAATTATCATGACCAAATATATTTTTCAATGGATTAAATTATTGCATAAATTTAATTTTTGTGGATTTGGGGATTTTGGGTCCTCTTCCATAGCATTTTCTTGGCTAGTTAGAGGAGAAAGACATAGTAGAAAAGACTTAGGGAAGAGAATAAAACCCTATAATGTAGACACATGGTAGTATTTATGAGTAAATGGGATAAAAAACTCTACCAAGAGAGAGGAGGGAGAAGAGAGAATCTTGTGTCTTGACTAAAAAACAAGGTTGGGTGTGCTACAAGAAGCAAGCAGTTTATTTGGCAAGTAATAAGAAAAATAGAACTCCATCTCATTATTAGAAGGCAAATTGAATAACAGGTGTTGTATTAATTTGAAAAGAGTAAAATAATAACTACTATGATATTGATTATATTATGAAAATAAATATTTATTTGTAGGTTCATGAAGAAGTCTTATGACTTCATGATAAACTTGAAAAAGACCCCAAATTAATTTGAAATTGATATCAATCCTTTTATTGGCATAGGTTTTATTCTAGTTTTGTGTTACAAGTTATTTTAAATTCTCATGTTTAAACCTTAGCATTGAAATATCTATTTTTGAACTCATAATCATGGATAGATTAAATATTTTATTACCTTTATTTTACTTGACCATTTTAACATGTGTAAGGTGCTTGAGCTTCTAAAATGGGGTTTTTATTATTAAAACAATTTTTTGTAGAGGTCATGTATATAAATTTATTGGGTTTTATTTTTTTATTTGCTTATGACATTTTGGGGGTTTTATTTATTTTGCATGGTATAAGTGGCTAGGTAGAATAGATTTTTTTTGGTATTAGTAACCTAACATGTTATAGCACCATTTCGGGTGATTTTGGCTTGCTTGGTTGGTATTCTATTTTGTATGTATATCTGATATAGAAGCATGATTTTTCACATTAATTGGTTTATGTTATTGGAAATTTGACCAACACATTTAGATCTTTGATTTCATTCTCTACCTATAATTTCTTTTGAGAATTATATTATGCCATATGAAGGTTAGTTATAGTGATTTCATCCTTTTTGCACACTTATTATGGGTGATACAGTGATTGTACCTACTTAGATGGTGAAGGGGTGAGATGTTTAATTCTTTGGTGATTTATTTAACTAGTTTTGAATACTATTTGCATATGAATGTTACATTTTTACTCATGGTTTTAGGTGATGATTTTATCTTACTATGGTTGTTGGATTATGTTATTTCACCATTGGCATACCTTGAATAAATGATGAAGGTTTATCAGGTTTGATTAAGAATTCAATCGATGCCAATAAAACCTTCAAATCAAGATAAAAGTTGAAAATATTTGTATGCATGTTGGTGATTATGTTTGAGTTAAGTTTTAAGCTTGATCCTTTAGGGGTGAATTTATGATTTGTTGAGTAACTATTTCAGTTTTAACAATGGTTTTTTCATTCTTTATTGCTCATGTCCTCATACCATAAGACCCAAAATCTAGACTTCATCTCTTAGATGATGGTTGGGGGTGGTAATGGACACCTATGGGGGTGATCATAGGATGGTTTGGGTGAGATGGTTCATGAGGAGAGACTCTCTTGGAAATTGCTCAGCTGGTTACTTATTTTGATCTTGATCTAAAAAATGATTCATTGTATTATGTTTACGATTACATGTTTTATAAATGTGAAAACATTATTTTGTTTAATGTATTAAAGTAAAAAAAAACATAATTTAATTACTTTATCTTCCATTATATTATTAACTAGTTAGTTCATACTTGTTATGTTATTAATGGTTATCTATGAATGAATAGAAAGGTTTAATGAGTTATCATCTATATTTAAATGAATATTCCCATTATAATGTTAATAGTTCTTTTAGTAAATTATTAAACTTGTGATTAGTTGTGTACAAGGTAAATAATGTTAGCAAGATGCATATAAGTTGATTTTATAGTTCATGGGTTATTATATTATGACTATACATTTAAATTGTTGCTTGGTAATGAAGTTTGTTATCATACTTGTTTAGAAACATAGATCTTGTATAAGTTACAAGTTTTTGTACTTACATACTAAAATTCACTAAGATAAGTTAATTATTAAGTGTTGGAAACATCTTTTTATGCTGATGTACAAGCATGATTTGGGTATAAAAATAAGTTCATCTTATATCATAAGAAGTACTATGGGGTTTAGTTTTATACAACTACACTTAAATTCTCTTTGTGACATGATAAAGATTGTGGTTAGCAAATAAAATTTTCTATTTAGACTATGTTCTCTCAAAAATGGTATGTTCATTTGATCTTCACTTGGAATGATACAACCAAGAATAACAAGTTTGCAATTACATATTGATGCAAAAAGAAGAATAATTCAAGTTGCATATCACGTATATTTGTTTTTAAGTTTATACTCCATCATTAAAATTTCCCAATCTCTATTAGGGGCAAAATGAATATATAGTGATATTATTATGGCTACTTATTTCTAATTATTGGATCATGTTTAATTTAAGTGTTAGGACCTGGAACCACAATTGATTACCATGTACAAGCAAATAAATGTGGAATTTAACCAGAAGTAACAAGTAACTAGAATTTAGAAATAACATAGAATATGAGAGACAATACCCAATTGTATTAATACTCTTCCAGAAAGAAATTACAATGAAGAGATGCCACACTCTTCCACACCTTATAGGCTTCCCACACCAAGTGTATAGTAATTCTTTTTCAAGAGTTCACTCTCTCAATTACAGTCCCAACACACAACTCAAATAGAGAGTTGGTGTTCACCTCCAACCAGTACCACCAGTCAATATCACTACTGCCAGTACACAAGTACTCCATGTACTTTACGACTGAGTATACACACATACTCCAAGTACACAACATACTCCAAGTAGATCTCCCCTGATCTTACTACCTATTGTGTTGCTGATCTCCTTGATCTTGCTGCCACTTGCAGATCAACTTGGTTTTGAAACACTTGCAAACCTAGACCATGCACACACACACACACACCTGAAAATCAATGATCTTACCACATGTAGATCTCTCTACACCCTGAAGAACCCTTGTCCTTGCCTCACTAAGTCCTTATGATTCTCTAAACCAATACTGTGGTGGATCTTCTACCAGATCTTGCTCTCCCACAGATCTACCTGATCATACACACTCGACACCCCTGTGGAACTAGAAGGAGCCACCCTTGCTCTATTCACACTGAAAGAGCCAACCAAGCTCTCTCAAACTAGCACATCTTACAATATAGCCCATGAGTCTATTATATAGATCCCATGTAAACAATAATTAGACATCCAATTACAATAATTAGATCCACAGTTCAAGATGAAAATTAGTCTTTACATGCAAACAACCCATTCAACTAACTAACTGTTTGTCAACAACCAGTTTTGGAATGCACAGGTGATCGACATCGGTCCTTGTCTATCTAGAGTTGATCGACGTCAGCCAATCCATGACCAATGTCGGTAGCCATGTGCTCTGGATATGACCGATGTCAGTTGCACTGCCGATGTCAGTTTTTGTGCACCTTAACAACCTCCTCCATGTCTGCATACAGTGAAGCTTTAAGCTCCACAACCTAACAATCTCCCACTTGGAGATAAATAGCTATACTTGTACCTATACTTGTACATCATCTAATCTATTTTCTAGCTTGTATCCCTCTTCAAGATTAATCTTGAAGACCAACCACCACACACCTGTGGTGCACCTCTTGCCATCCAAGTAACTTGCCGCATCAGCATCTACAAACCCATGTAGAAAAGAACATGACCCTGCATAGCATGTATAACTACTACTGGTCCCTCTTAGATACCTGAGAACCCACTGAACTACTCTCTAGTGCTTCTTTCTTAGATTGGCTCCAAACTTGCTGACATCTCCCACTGCTGGGGCAATATTAGGGAGTACACATGTACTCAACCTCATCATGTGATTGGGGACCCTATTCTATGAACTGTCCATCAATAGGTGTGCTTGCCATTTTGCATCCTGCACTACCTTCACACAATCATCCTGTGACAACATCAACTTGTGATCTTCCCTGTCTCTAGGATTACTCATGCCAAGGAATTTTGCTGCTCCCAAATTCTTCATGACATAACACTGAACTAACTTTACCCTTAGCTCAACAAATTCCTATATGTATGCACCTACAACAAGCACATCATCCACATATAGTAACAGGATAATGTAGCAACCATTATCTAACCTAGTAAAGAAACCACAATGGTTATAATGACACTGACTAAAGCCGTGCTTTGTCATCCACCTGTCAAACCTATACCACTATCCTACAGCTTGCTCAAGACCATATGACCTGGCCTTCCATCTCACGTATCCATTCTCTCTATTCTTTAACCAAGGTATCCATTCATCTTTCAGTGCTTTCTTTTGGTAGGTAACCCTACCAAATCTCCCATTTGGTTTTGCATCCTAGGAATCAAATTCCTCATTCATGCCATGCTCCCACTATTTCTTGGATCCTTCCTACTCTGTAGTGAGCAACAAGTATAAAGAAGAGGAAAAATGAATTTGAGGCTTACTTACCATTTTAATCCTTCATATGGGTGTTTGAGACTCCTTGACAGCTTACTATCTAAGCAAAATTTGTTCCAGTGACTGACCTCAGTCACCACATAGTCTACATCCAATCGATGTCCATTCCATACAACTGTCCTAACTACCAACGCCAGTTTCCTGACCGACATCGGTGTCTACCTATCACCAATGTCAGTTCCCTGACCGACATCGGTCTTACCCTGCTCGACACCACTGGCTTTGGTCTACACATGACCAACATTGGCACCTATCTATTCGACGTCAGTTCCTCTTGACCAATGCCAGTACCTGTGTTCTCCTATGAGTGATGACTTTTTACTTGTGAGCTCTCTTTGGATCAAAACCCTGCTTAGAGATATCCAGTCCCATCCACTGATCTCTATCCATCATCTCATCCATAAACACCAAGGCTTTCCAGTTCTTAAGTTTGTCAAACACATCTGAATTCCTCTTAAGAACATGTATCTCCTTTTTGCTCATGTGACCAAGCCTACAAAGCCACGTCTTCACAACAAAAGAAGAATTAGTAATACAAGCATGTAGATAAAGAGTACCTGCTTTCTTACCACCAGCTAATTCAAGTGTATCTATTGTGAGAGCTCCTATGCATCTCTCATCACCCAACTTTCTTGAAGAAATTAGCCACATCTTCAAGACTGGGACCTGCATGACCTCCTTCAACACCCATGTGTTGGCCATCTGCAATTTCAGCTACACTTCCCCTTTGCCAAAACTTTGACAAGGCACACCAGCCCCTAAATAAATCTTTCCAAAGTCTTCAAGGACCTTAACATAGAAAAACACTCTATTTCAAGCTGCATGGAAAGAGGCAATAGAATCTATAAAACAAGATTCTACTTTATCCAAAGAACATACTAGAGTATCCTGTGTAATAACACCTACAACATCTGCTTCTTCAATTCCTTCATGCTGATCTTCTACCAATGAACAATATTTCTTTACCTGCTCTTTCTTTCCATAACACCGTAATTGACCCTTCATGCCTTTGAATTCCTCCATTCTTAGTGTACTTTCTTCTGCCATTGCTATACTCCCACTCAATTAGAAACCCCTGAGAGTGACCTATAATCAAACAAAAACTTGCTCCCTATAACCTTAGCTCTGATACCACTTTGTTAGGACCAAAAATCATAATTGATTACCATGTACAAGGAACTAAATGAGGAATTTAACCAGAAGTAACAAGTAACTAGAGTTCAGAAATAACATAGAATATGAGAGACAATACCCAATTGTATTAATACTCTTCTAGAAAGAAATTACAATGAAGAGATGCCACACTCTTTGACACCTTACAGGCTTCCCACACCAAGTGTACAATAATTCACTTTCAAGAGTTCACTCTCTCAATTACGGTCCCAACACACAACTCAAACACAAAGTTGGTGTTCACCTCTAACCAGTCAGTATCACTATTGCCAGTACACAAGTACTCCACATACTTCACGATCGAGTATACACACATACTCCAAGTAAACAATGTACTCCAAGTAGATCTCCCCTGATCTTGCTACCTATTGTGTTGCTAATCTCCCTGATCTTACTACCACCTACAGATCAACTTGGTTTTACAACACCTGTAAACCTAGACCATGCACACACACACACACCTACAAATCAATGATCTTACTTACCACATGTAGATCTCTCTACACCTTGAAGAACCCTTGTCCTTGCCTCACCAAGTCCTTATGATTCTCCAAACTAGTACCCCAATGGATCTTCGACTAGATCTTGCTCTCCTGTAGATCTACCTGATCATACACACTCGACACCCCTATGGAACTAGGAAGAGCTACCCTTGCTGTCTTACACTGAAGGAGCTAACCAAGCTCTCTCAAACTAGCACATCTTACAATATAGCGCATGAGTCTATTATATAGATCCCATGCAAACAGTAATTAGACATCCAATTACAATAATTAGATCCATAGCTCAAGACTAAAATTAGTCTTTACATGCAAACAACCCATTCAACTAACTAACTATTTGTTAACAACCAGTTCTAGAATGCATAGGCGACCAACATCAGTCCCTGTTTGTCTAGAGGTGACTGACGTCAGCCGATCCATGATCGATGTCAGTAGCCCTATGCTCTAGATATGATTGACATCAGTTACACTGCTGACGTTGGTTTTTTTGCACCTTAGCAACCTCCTCAATGTCTACATATAGTGAAGCTTTTAGCTCCATAGCCTAATAATCTCCCACTTGGAGATAAATAGCTGCACTTGTACCTGTTCCTATACATCACCTAATCTATTTCCTGGCTTGTATCCCTCTTCAAGATCAATCCTGAAGACCAACCACCACACACCTGTGGTACACCTCCTGTCATCCAAGTAACCTACCACATCTGTATCTACAAACCCATGTAGATAAGAACTTGACCTTGCATAGCATGTATACCTACTACTAGTCCCTCTTAGATACCTGAGAACCCACTAAACTACTCTCCAGTGCTTCTTTCCTAGATTGGCTCCAAACTTGCTGACAGCTCCCACTACTAGGGCAATATTAGGGAGTACACATTTACTCAACCTCATCATGTGATTGGGGACCCTGTTCTGTGAACTATCCATCCATAGTTGCACTTGCCATTCTACATCCTGCACTACCTTCACACAATCATCCTGTGACAACATCAACTTGTGATCTTCCCTGTCTCTAGGATTACTCATGCCAAAGAATTTTGCTGCTCCCAGATTCTTCATGACATACCACTGAAATAACTTTACCCTTAGCTCAACAAATCCCTGTATGTATGCACCTGCAACAAACACATCATCCACATTCAGTAATAAGATAATGTAACGACCATTATCTAACTTGGTAAAGAAACCACAATGGTTACAATGACATTGACTAAAGCCGTGCTTTGTCATCCACCTGTCAAACCTGTACCACTGTCCTGCAGCTTGCTCAAGACCATATGACCTGGCCTTCCATCTCACGTATCCATTCTCTCTATTCTTTAACCAAGGTATCCATTCATCTTTTAGTGTTTTCTTCTAGCAAGTAACCCTACCAAATCTCCTATTTAGTTCTGCATCCTAGGAATCAAATTCCTCATTCATGCCATGCTCCCACTGTTTCCTAGTCCTGGCTACTCTGTAATGAGCAACAAGTATAAAGAAGAGGAATAACGATTTTGAGGCTTACTTACCCTTTTAGTCCTCCATATGGGCATTTGAGACTCCTTGAAAACTTGCTGTCTACCCAAAATCCATTCCAATGATCGACCTCGGTCACCACAGTCTGCATCTAACCAACGTCAATTCCATGCAACTATCTTGACTACCAATGTCAATTTCTTGATCAATGTCAGTGTCTACCTATCACTAACATTAGTTCCCTGATCGACGTTAGTCTTACCCTACCTGACACCACTAGCTCTGGTCTGTACATGACTGACATCGACACTTGTCTATTTGATGTTAGTTCCTCTTGACTGATGCCAGTACCTGTGTTCTCCTATGAGTGATGACTTTTTACCTACGAGCTCTCTTTAGATCAAACCCTATCCAAATTGCCCTGCTCAAACATATCTAGTCCCATCCACTGATCTCTATCCATCATCTCCTCCATAAACACTAAGGCTTTCTAGTTCTTAAGTTTGTCAAACACATCTAACTTCCTCTTAAGAACATGCATCTCCTTCTTGCTCATGTGACCAAGCCTACAAAGCCACGTCTTCACAACAAAAGAAGAATTAGTAATACAAGCAAGTAGATAAAGAGTACCTACTTTCTTACCACTAGCTAATTCAAGTGCATCCACTGTGAGAGCTCCTGTGCATCTCTCATCACCCAAATTTCTTGAAGAAATTAGCCACATCTTCAAGACTGGGACCTGCATGACCTCCTTCAACACCCATGTGTTGGCCGTCTACAATTTTAGCCACACTTCCCCTTTGCCAAAACTTTGACAAGGCACACCAGCCCCTAAATAAATCTTTCCAAAGTCTTCAAGGACCTTAACATAGAAAATACTCTATTTCGAGCTGCATGGAAAGAGGCAACATAATCTATAAAACAAGATTCTACTTTATCCAAAGAACATACCAGAGCATCCTGTGCAACAACACCTGCAACATCTACTTCTTCAGTTCCTTCATGTTGATCCTCTACCAACAAACAATATTTCTTTACTTGCTCTTTCTTTCCATAACACCGTAATTGATCATTCATGCCATTGAATTCCTCCATTCTTAGTGTACTTTATCCTACCATTGCTATACTCCCACTCAATCAAAAACCCCTGAGAGTGACTTGTAATCAAAAACAAACTTGCTCCCTGCAACCGTAGCTCCGATACCACTTTGTTAGGACCCATAAGCACAATTGATTACCATGTACAAGCAACTAAATGCAAAATTTAACCAGAAGTAACAAGTAACTAGAATTCAAAAATAACATAGAATATGAGAGACAATACCCAATTGTATTAATACTCTTCCAGAAAGAAATTACAATGAAGATATGCCGCACTCTTCCACACCTTACAGGCTTCCCACACCAAGTGTACAGTAATTCACTTTCAAGAGTTCACTCTCTCAATTACAATCCCAACACACAACTCAAACACAAAATTGGTGTTCACCTCCAACCAGTTAGTATCACTACTACCAATACCACCAGTCAGTATCACTACTGCCAGTACATAAGTACTCCATGTACTCCACGACTGAGTATACACACATACTCCAAGTACACAATGTACTCCAAGTAGATCTCCCCTGATCTTGCTACCTATTGTGTTGCTGATCTCCCTGATCTTGATACCACCTGTAGATCAACTTGGTTTTATAACACCTGCAAACCTAGACTATGCACACACACACACACACACACCTACAAATCAATGATCTTACTTACCACATGTAGATCTCTCTACACCCTAAAGAACCCTTGTCCTTGCTTCACCATGTCCTTATCATTATCCAAACTAGTACCCTAGTGGATCCTCTACCAGATCTTGCTCTCCCATAGATCTACCTGATCATACACACTGAGCACCCCTGTGGAACTAGGAGGAGCTACCCTTGCTCTCTACACACTGAAGGAGCTAACCAAGCTCTCTCAAACTAGCACATCTTACAATACAGCCCATGAGTGTATTATATAGATCCCATGCAAATAATAATTAGACATCCAATTACAATAATTAGATCTGTAGCTCAAGACTAAAATTAGTCTTTACATGTAAACAACCCATTCAACTAACTAACTATTCATCAACAACCACTTTTGGAATGCACAGGTGACTAACGTTGGTCCCTATCTGTCTAGAGGTGACCGATGTCGACTAATCCATAACCAATGTTGGCAGCCCTATGCTCTAGATATGACCCACGTCAGTTGCGCTATCGACATTGGTTTCTGTGCACCTTAGCAACCTCCTCCATATCTACATATAGTGAAGCTTTTAGATCCACAACCTAACATAAAGTTATAAATTTTGAATTGATTTCTTATTTATTGATTTTGATTCAAGAAGTAGAAATGGTTTAGGTTGCATAAATAGAGCATCTTTTTCTAAGTCAAATTTTTCTTGGAATTTATCACTAAATTCCTTCTCTTGAGAGGTAGTGATGCATTGGAAATTTTTCTTGATTGAATATTTCATTATATATGTTTGAAATATGATTCAGTTGGGGGGGGAGTGAATTCGTTATTAAATGAAGAGTTTTGTTAAAATGTTTTTTAAACCTAGTTTTCATTTTTTTAGTTAGTTGTTCATACACTAATAATGGTGATAAATTGACACCATGTTGTCAATATGACCTCAAGTTATATTTAAGAAGGTTGTTTTCCATTTATTCTAATATTCAAAGTTAGAATTTATTGTTACTTCAATGGATTCATTTTTTTTATTAATATAGAAGTCATAAGAATTTTGATCCTTGATATAAATTAATCAAATAGCTAGAAGAAATAAACATAATTGTAATTGGTGCATTAATTGAGTTAAGAATCTAGTTTTGTATAAACATGCTTTGGATTAAAAGTGGAATAAGCTTGTTCAGTGTTGTGAATTGACTATGATAACCATTAAATAATTAAAATATATTTTTTTGTAAATGGTTTTGATGTTCTTAGATGGACTGATTGTGAAAACTATTGAATAAACAAAAGATTTATAATCTCATGGATTAATATTAATTGATGTGTCTTTATTATTGTTTTAAATTTGATCTTAAACTACAAATGGTTCTTATGATAAATACCAAGTGACAAGTAGATAGCAATTTAGATATTTGAGCTATAAATACTCACCTACATGATTGTCCAGGGTTACTATGATAATGAGTTAAGTAGTATTGATCAATGGTATGATTCTCACTTGTGTGACTATAATAATCCTTGAAAATAATCATGGTAACTTAATTAGATCACAATGGTAAATTATTTTTTCTAAAATGATAAGTAGAATCACATAGTATGATGATCCCTAAAAACTTATAGATCATGGTATAATGAACTAAATAGGGATAGTACTATAATGGTATCTTTACTTACATGATTTTCTTTAAAATCCTATTATAATTTTTAGGAATTAATAGGTATAATTTCCATTTGATAAATTTTTATACGAATATCATTGATTGAGTCAAATAAAACAATGTTACTTCTATATTATGAATCATGGCTTATAATAGAATGTAGTAACTCCTAAACTTCAGAACAATAAATAAGTTCATATTTATTTTGACCAATCCCTAACATTCAAATGTCCTTATTAACCTAAGCATCCCAAGTATGAAGAAGGGGTGGATAAACTACCCCAACCTATACCTAGACTTCCATAGATGTGAATCTTCTAGGTAAGATAAGAACACATAGGTAGTCCTATTGGGAAGGTGTCTACCCCCATATGATTTAGAACTTAGTGTTAGGACCACATATTGATATGCCACAAACTACATTAAGATTTTATATAGAAATCATATTCCCTATAAAATATTGTAGGGGTGATTATCTTGATAAGGGTTGCATGTACGTAAATTTGGTTATGGAGTTGTGGGTATGTTATGCAAAATTGAACTATGTGTAATAGAGACTACTAATAATTTTGATTTTTACTCTGAATCAATTGATGCTCATTTTTTATTGGGGTCATTTTACCTAGTATTAGAACCTATGCTAAGGTTATCAAATCATAAACATATCTCTAAGACTTTGGAAGGGTTTACTTATCATAATATTGCCTAATAGATTATTGTTTTTGACTCCTTAAGAAAATGATTAAGACCAAAGATGGAAGGAATCAAGTTGACAATGATCAAATTATTAACAAGATGTCATAGAGAGGTAGATGTTGAGGAATAATAAGAGGTAGTGGTCATGTCTCTTGAAACCTAAATCAAGATAGAAATGAACCTTTCCTCCACCATGAAAATGAGAACAATGAATCCCCTAATGTTATTAAACTTTTGGACATCCCAATTGATAATCAAGAAGAAGTCCTTCATAGAATCTTGATAGCTCTAAATACCATTTAAGGTAAGACTAAAAATCAAGAACATAGATTGAATAATCTTGAAGGTGCTCCCTAGGGAGAAATTACTTGATTAAAAGTTGGATAAGTAGAGGTACAAACACTCTAGGAAATACTAATAATAATAGTATATCCAATTATTAGGGAGCTAAAAATGCTTCCCCCACTTACTTTCTCAGGTGAGGAATCAAGAGACATAGCTAATACATGGCTTGTAAATCTACAAAAATATTTTAAAATTCATAACATGACATCCAATATGAAGGTAAGGTTGTTCTCTACCAGTTAAATGGTTTTATTTCCCTATGGTGGAACCATATTTTTGTCATGGAGGGATATCAACCTATGACCCTTCCTAGCAAACTTTTGAGAGTCAATTTTGGAAAAGGTACTTGAGTGAAAACTTTAAGGAGTAAAAAATAACAATTTTTAAGTTATTGAAGAAGGAAAATATAACTATTTTAGAAGATACAAATAAATTCTTGAATCTAATACATGATGTAGACTACATGCATGACAAAGAGACAAAAAAACAAAGTTCAAAATGGGTTTTAAAGAGATATTTATGCATGAATTCAATATAACTAACCCTAAGATGATATTAACTACCATAGAGTCTTCCCATATGTCCAAAGAATAAGAAAAATCTCAATAAAAGGTGATAGAAGACTTCAAATTAAATAGACAATAATCAAAAACCAAAAATCTACCTTTATCACCTAAAATTTTGAAGAAAATACACTAGATTTTCAAATTTAGAGGGAATAATAAAAATTTTAATCAATTACAAGGACAAAACAAAAAATTTAAGTCTTAAGGCACCTCAAAAATGGGCCCTTTTAAAAATGAATATCATCAAAATAGCCAACATGGGCTAGCCATAAGGGAAACTACTATCCCAATATCTCCATAAAGGGTAGTAGTGTGTTTGGATTTCAATGATAACCATTACCACAAGGACTACCCAAAGCTAAAAATAGGGTAGCTGATAGACCATAGAGTGTATGTAGTAGTATAAAATTGGAAAGTTGATTTTTAGGCTACACTAATAGAGATAAGAAGTAATATGTCTGATAATTCTATGACTTTTTAAATTGATTTTAGTGAAATAGATATATTTATTATACCTATTGTAGAAAATATGTGTAATTAGAAATCTATTTAAGAAAAGGTTTGGAAGTATAGATTGGTTCTGAAAAAGGGGTATCTATCTAGGAATGTCTAGAGCAAGTTGAATTTGATATTGGCATTTTTAGAACCAAGGTGAGCTTATTTTTAACACCCTTAGGGTCTTATAATGCTATATTAGGCATGGATTTGTTGCAACAACACCATGTATCACTTTATTTATCCATAAAAAGGATGCAATTTGCTGATTAAAATGGAAAACTTGTATATATACAAGGCCTTCAAGGGCCAAAAACTCATCAAATGCTTTCAGGTCTATAGTTAAAAAGGGTTGTGAGAAAAAGGTGTAAACTCTATGTAGTCCAATTTTAGGAATTTACCAAAGAAGAAGAACAATCATGTTCATGTTTTCCTATTATATAATAATTTATGGACATTTTTTGAGAAATATCATTTGGTCTGATACCTAAATGTGAGTTTGAATTCTCCAATGAGGTTATGTTATGGACTACCCCTACATCAAAATCCCCTTATAGAATGAACATGGTATATTTTTAAGTTCAATTATAGTAACTCTTGAATAATGGAACTATCCATCCAAGTGTTTCACCTTGGGGTGCTTTATTTGTCTTCGTAAGGAAGAAAGATGGTAATTTAAGGCTACGCATTAACTATTGCATGTTTAACAAGGTGATGATAAAAAATCACTACCTGTTACCCTAGATCAATAATGTATTCAATCAAATGAAATATGTAGTAATCTTTTCCAAAATTGATTTAAGATCTGACTACCATTAACTAAGTATTAAAGAGGAGGACATTTATAAAATAACCTTATGAACTTGGTAGGGTCATTATGAGTTCACTTTTTTGCCTTTTGGCCTCATAAATGCACTTGGTGCATTGATGAATCTGATGAACAACATATTGGTTAAATTTTTACGAGTATTCTTGAATGACATTATCACTAATCAAAGAATGAATCTAAGCATGATTAGCACTTGAGACTAGTTTATCAAAGGATAAGACAACACAATTTATTTAAAAAGTTGTCTAAATATGTCTTCTATTAGATTAAAATACATTATTTGGGCCATGTGATTTATGAAAATATATTTTTTTAGATCCAACAAATATTCAAGTAATTTAGGGTTGGCCTATTCCTAATGGGCATTAAGTGCACAATTTTATTAGCCTAAATGGGTATTATTGAATATTTGTGGAAAATGTCTCCTGCCTAGCTAACCCCATCACATCCTTGTAAAGGCATAAAATTTTCATGGACACCTCAATTTGAGTAGGATTTCAAAAATCTCAAAGAGATATTGAAAACCACTCCTATTCTAATTATACCTGACCCAAAATGTCATTTCAAGGTGTGAGATGATGCTTCTAAGGAAGGATTTGATGGTATATTGACCCAATAAGGTAAAGTGGTTGCTTATGAGTCCCACAAGCTCATCGAATGTGAAAATAACTATCCCACACATGATTTAGATCTTGATTCCATAGTGTACGCACTAAAATAATGGAAACATTTCTTACTAGGCTAACATTTCAAGGTAAAATCTAATCACCATAGCCTAGAGAACCTATTCATGAAAGATGATTTGAATTCCCACCAAGGTATATGGCTAGAGTTTGTTAGTAATTTTTATATAAATATATCTTATGTGAAGGGTAGGAAAAATTGTGTGGCTAATGAACACAATAGATGTACATATCATGCTTTCTTCTTAGTTTTGAAAGTAAATTTTACAAATGTTATCTTAAAACAAAAACATGTTTATAAATACTACCAAGAAGTAAGTGCAAGACTAGATTATGATCCTTTAGTAAAATAAATTTCAGATTTTTTTAATTAAAAAAAGATAGCCTTGTAATGTATTAAAACAAAAAAATTGTACCTAAATTAGGTGGACTATGCAATGTTGTGCTATAATAAATGCATAAAACACCTCATTTTGCCCATCTAGGGGTCATAAAAATGACCCATGAACTAAAACCTCTTTACTTCTAGCTTGGTCTCAAGCATGATGTAGGCAACTTTATGGTAAGGTGTTTAGAATGTTAGCATGTAAAGACTAAACACTACCATCATAGGGGTTTTCTCTACCCACATGACATACCAAGGGATAAATGGGTAGTGGTTTCACTTGATTTAATTATTGGGCTACCTAAATCCCATAGTTGATATGATACTATCTTAGTGGTAATCGATAAATCAACCAAGGTTGGTCATTTTATTACTGGGAAATTGATTGATGATTTTTTTTGCTAAATGATTTATGAAAGAGGTGGTTTAATTGTATCACATGTTATACATCACTATTTATAATAGAGAAAAGTTATTCACATGAAGGTTCTGGAAAACTGACTATAGATTTTGGCACTCAATTGAATTTTATTACTGCATAACCCCTAAAAACAAATGGTCAAATTGAAAGATTAAACTAGGTAGTTAAAGATATGTTGCACATGTATGTTATGAATTGGTAGACTAAGTAGGATGATTATGTCTATTTAGTTAATTTTGATTGAAAATCCTCTTATCATTATACAATCAAATGGATCCATTTAAAGAATTGTATGGGAATAAATGTAAAACCCCACTTGGATGGGACAACTTATAAAATTGAGCCGTTGTTGGTTTATAATTTTTACTAAAATATGATGAGCAAATGACCATAATATGCTAGAACTTGAAGGCTACCTAAGAATAATAAAATAATTAAGTTGATATGAAAAGGGCACCTCATGAATTTGTTATTTGTCAAAATATTTTTCTATGTGTAAGACTACAGAAAAGTTTAATCGAGTTTGGGAAAACCTCTAAGTTGGTTCTTTGTTTTGTTGGCCCATTTGACATTATAGATAAAATCAGCCATGTTGTATACTGACTAATTTTACCACCATCTCTATCAATAATTCATGACATGTTTCATATTAAAACACTAATAAAATATTTATCTGATCCATCTCATGTATTAGATTGGAAACAAATTTAGGTTATAAAAGAGGAAAATATGTAGTTGGACCGAATGAAATCTTAGGCCATCATAGTATTAAACTAAGAAATAGATAGATGTAATAAATCTTGATATAATGGGACCTACTAAGTAAAAAAAGTTACACTTGAAAATATACACAACCATTTATACATCATTATCCTTGGTTATTTTAATCTATCACTAGCATGGATCCTCATTAATGGGAGGAGGATGTTATGATCTAGCTTACATACCATGTTTCAGAGACCGCTATATGTTTTTCAACATACTTTTATTTTACTTAGTTATATTTTTAGAACTATCATTTTAACCACACTATACTAGTGATGTTATAATCTAATTTAGATAATGTTTATTTGGTTTTGGCAGATAGTTGACTAAGTATTACAACTAATTTTGTTATCTTGGTTACAACATTAATTCTAATTTGGTATTTGTACTTTTATTTATTTATTTTATTCATATTATTATGCTATTATCATGTCATTTAGGTGGGTTTGGTGCCCATTTGTGGCTATAGGTACAGGTACATAAGCTAGGCTAGTGATGGACCCAACCGTTAAGGAAATAATGGGTTAAGGCAGTGAGTAGTTGGGTGACACCAACATAGGTAAAAGGGATATCATGCATAATCCATTAATCATTGAGTAACATTAGTCTATCAGTTGTGTTGTTTCATCACTTGTAATTATTTTTTATTATTTTATTGTTCTATTTTTGATCATCTTACTCAAATTGTTGTTGTTAATGTGTAGACTTTTCCTACCGTATTTCATTTTACTATTGTCTCATGAATAGCTATTTGATGTTTCATTGGTTATGAGGTTATTTTATTTTTTTAACTAGTTTTGATCCCCTTAGTGATTTTATTCGACCCTATTGCTATATGTTGACTTCATAGGTGGAGGGCCCCTAATTAATGTTTTTCTAAGATCTAATTTGGTCGTAATAGCCAAAGGAGGGGGTCATGGGAATTTGAATCTTAAACAATAGTTATCATGACCAAATATCTTGGTTGATGGAATAAATTATTGCATTACTTTAATTTTTGTAGATTTGTGGATTCTTGTTCCTCTTTCATAGCATTTTTTTGGGTAGTTATACGAGAGGCATAGCATAAAAGACATGGTGAAGAGAAGAAAACCCTAGAAGGGATAAAAATGGTAGAAACTATGAGTAAATGGGCTCAAAAACCCTATCAAGAGAGATGAGAGAGAAGAGATCAACTTATTTCTTGGCTAAAAAATAAGGTTAGGCATGTTGAAAGAAGCAAGCAGTCTCTTTGGCAAGTAAGCAAAAAAAATTAAAACTCCATCTCATTCCTAGAAGGCAAATCAAATCACAAGTTTTGTATTAATTTGGAAAGAGGAGAAGAATATCTATTGTGATATTTATTATGTTATATAAATAAATAATTATTTGTTGGTTCCTAAGGAAGTCACAAAAGACTTTCTAATAAACCTAAGAAATCCCCCAAATTAATTTTAAATTGATATAAATCCTTATGTTAGCTTAGGGGTTATTTTGGTTTTTTGTTACAAGCTATATTAAATTCTTGGTCTTAAACCCTAACATTAAAATCTCTATTTTATGAACTCATAATCATGGGTAGATTAAATATTTTTTTATCTCTATTTTTCATGGTCATTTTGGCATGTGAAAGTCGCTTGAGCTTCCAAAATGAATCTTTTATTATTATGACCATGTTTGTACAAGCCATGTATATAAATTTGTTTGATTTCATTTTGTTATTTTTTTATAGATGATGGCTTTTGAGCACAACTTCAATTGGTCTAGGACATAATCAGGGGCCTATATCCTCATGTAATATTATGTTTATACCATATATTATCAATAACCCTTAATGGACTTGAGAATACAAATAATGGACACAACCAACCTCATAAGCCTTTCTATAGATTTGAGCCTAGGTAGGGCTTTAAACAACCAAGCCACTTCACCAACAACCAACATCTCATTGGCATAAAAAACTTATTCTACATTTTAATCTTAATGGGGTGGTCATGGGCATGTACTATTTGCCAAATGATCCATATCTAAATCACCCTACTATGATCCATGTGGAACACAAGTATAACTTTTATCCCTACCTTAAGGTGTCCCCATGGCCACTATAGAGTTTAGGTGGTGTGCAAAGGCCCCACCCCACACATCATGAGTAAATCAAGGATTGAACTTGAGACATGGGTGACCTAATTAATTTCTCTCATTCACTCAATTTAACCCTTGGGGGATAAAAATATAATCTACATTTGAATTGTAATGGGGTTGGTTTTGAGTCCATAATGTCAACTAAATGATCTGCAACTAAATCACCCTACTATGATCCATATAAAACATAAAAATAAGTTTAAAACCTACCTCAAGGTGTCCCCATGGCCACTTTAGAGTGTAGGTGGTGTGAAAATGCCTCACCTCACACACCATTGGAAAATCAAGGATTTAACCTGAGACTCGGGTGACCTGAGTCTTTTCTCCCATTAACTTAAGCTAACCTTTAGGGGAAACTTTAATCTATATCAAAATCTTAATTGGGGTGGGCCTAGGTCTATAATGTCCATTAAATGATCTATAATTGAATAACCCTACTATGATCCATGTGGAACACTAGGATAAGTTTAACCCCTACCTCAAGGTGTCCCCATGACCACTTTAGAGTATAGGTGGTATACAAAATCCCCACCCCACACACCATGGGTAAATAAAGGATTGAACCTAAGACCTAGGTGGCCTAAGTCATTACTCCCATCCCCTCAAACTAACCCTTAGGGTATTAAATTCTGGGTACAAACATTTTGATAATTAAAATACCTAAAATAGTGATGAATCATATCCCTAACAATGGGATATGGACTTGCTTTGTCATATTAAACATAAGTTTCAATCCATATTCTAACCCCCATCACATTAAACACTAGGACTATAGTCCATCGCATTGGATACTTTTCATGAATAACACACCATAGATTATTGTGGGAATGACACTAGAGAGTGGTCATCCCAGGGAATAGACCCTAAGACCTCCTACTTCTAGCACTTATCACACTCACCAATACTCTATTATCACCAAGTTGGTTTTATTTCATTATTTACTTATGGTGTTTTAGGTTTTTTATTTATTTTATCTATTATAAGTGGCTATGTCGAATAAAGATTTTTTGAGATTAGTAACCTCACATTTTCTAACACCATTTTGGGTGATTTTGGCTTGCTTGGTCAGTATTTTGACCAAGACATTTAGATCTTTTGTATTATCATCTACATCTAATTTATTATTATAAATTTGATTTTACCATATGAAGGTTAGTTATAATGATTTCATCACTTTTACCACATGTTGTGTGTGATTAAAGGATTGTACTTCATTACATGGAAAAGGGATGAGATGTTTAATTCCCTTATGATTTATTTAACTAGTTCTGAATACCATTTGCATTTGAATATTATATTTTTACTCATGGATGTAGGTGATGATTTTATCTCACTATGGTTGTTGGATTATGTTATTTGACCTTAAATAAATGATGAAGGTTTATCATGTTTGATTGACAATGTAATTGATGCCAATAAAACCTTTAGAGAAAGACAAAGGCTTCCAATATTTGTATGCCTATTGGTGATTATTTTTGAGTCAAGTTATAACCTTGATCCTTTAGGGGTGAATTTATTATCTACTAAGTAACTATTACATTTTTAATAATGGCTTTTATACCCCTTATTACTTATGTCTTCATCTTAGAATACCCAAAATATGGATTCCATCTCCGAGATGATGGTTGGGGGTGGTAAAGGCCACTCATTAGGGGGATCATAGGATGGGTTAGGGTGTGATAGTTCATGAGGAAAGACTCTCTTAGTAATTGTTTTGAGGGTTACTTATTTGTATCTAGATCTAACAGATGATTCATAGTATTATGTTTACTATAGCATGTTTTATAAATGCAAAAACATTATTTTGTTTAATGTCTAAAAGTAAATGGAACATGTTTTAATTACTTTCTCATCCATTATATTATTAACTATTTAGCTCATACTTTTTATGCTCTTAACTTTTACCTCTAAATGAATATAAAGGTTTAATTAGATATAATTTGTATTTAAATGAATATTCTCATTATAGTTTTAATATTTATTTTGGTAATTTAGTTAACTCATGATTAGGTGTGAATAAGGTAAACTATATCAACAAGATGCATATAAGTTGATTTTATAGTTCACAGGTTATTCTATTATGACTATAGGTTTTAATTGTTACTTGGTGTTTAAGCTTGTGATTATATTTACTTGGAAACATAGATCTTGTATAAGTTACAAGATGTTGTACTTACATACTAAATTTCCCTAATCTAAGTTAATTATTAAGTTTTGGAAAAATAATTTTAGTTTGTTTTTATACTATTATACAAGCATGATTTTGGCCATAACAATAGTTTCATTTTATGTCATAATAAACACTACGTAGTTTATTTTGATATGGCTACACTTAAATTATCTTTGTGACATGATAAGGATTGTGGTTAGTAAAGAAAAGTTTGTGTTGAGACTATGTTCATAAACTAATAATAGTGACAAATTGATACCATGTTGTCAATATGACCTCAAGTTATATTTAAGAAGTTTATTTTTCTATTTATGTTAAAATTCAAATTTAAAAGTTTTTAATTCAAGGTGTTAATTATTTTGATTAATACAATAGTCATAATAATTGTGATCCTTAAAATAGATTAATTAAATAGTTATAATAAATAACCATATTTATAATTGGTGCATTAGTTGAGTTAAGAAGCTTGTTTTATATAAGCACGTGTTGGCTTAAAAGTGGAATAAGTTTGTTTAGTGTTATGAATTGAATATGATGATCATTAAATAATTACAATATATTGTTAGTGTAAATGGTTTTGATGTTCTTAGATGGATGAATTTTGGAAACTAATGAATAAAGAAAAGGATTTATAATATCATGGATTAATATTGAGTGATGTACTTTTATTATTGGTTTAAAACTGATCCTACACTATAACTAGTTCTTATGATGATGACCAAGTCATAATTAGATATTACTTTCAATATTTTAACTCTAAATAATTACCTACAAGATGTTCTAAGGTTTCTATGAGAATGTGTTAAGCAATATTGGTCAATGGTATGATGATCACTTGTGTGATAACATAGATCCTTGACTCACATCTATAGTATAAAATGATAAGTAGTAGTACATAATAGGATGATCCTAAAAAACTTATAAATCATGGTATATTGATATAAATAAGGATAGTAGTACAATGGGATATTTATTTACACAAAATTCATTAAAATCCTATTACAATTTGAAGGATTTAATAGGTATAATTTCCATTCTCTAAGTTGTGAGATTAACATTTTTGATTGAGAAAAATAAAACAACGTTACTTCTATATCATGAATCATGGCTTATAAAATAATGTTGTAACTCCTAAACTTAGGAACAATATATAAATTCATGTTTTTTTACCTATCATTAATGTTTAAATGTCATTATTAACATAAGCATCCTAAGTAAAAAGAAGGGTTAGATAAACTACCCCATACTATACCTAGACTTATATAGATGTAAGTCTCTTAGGTAGGATAAGGACAATAGGTGGTCCTATTGGGAAGTTGTCTGACCCATATAGTTTAGAGCTTATTATTATGGACCACATATTGATATTTCATGAACTACATACATATTTAATAGGACAATAATATTCCCAGTAGAATCTTATAGGGTTAATTACCCTAAGTAGGTGTTGCTTGAATGTAACTTTGGTTATGGGGTTGTGGGTATGTTATGCAAAACCAAACTACATGTAGTGGAACCTACTCATAATTTTTCTTTGTAATCTAAATTAAGTGACACTCAAATATTTATTAGGAGGTCATTTCAACATTTTCATTAGGGTCCTAATGTCTCAAATCATGATCATTAAATTTTAACAAGCCTTTATATGGTAATAATGCCTAAATAGTGGATAAGTTTTATAAAATAACCTCGTTATATTCAAAGGTATGAATGACCATGTTTTCTAATCCCATTATTAAAAAAAAATACAAATCCAGTGAAAAACTAATATGCAATCTCTTGAAAAGATATTTTTTGGCACATAGTATGGAATTTTAAGTCAAGCAACTAAAAGTCCTTCAAATATGATTATTATGAAAAAATGGTAATACTAATATGCTCCAATATCTTTGATTGATTATCTCATTTCATATGACAACATGGGAATGGGATGTTCATTAATAGTGTGATATATAAGATGATATAGATAGTTTTAGGTCTCTTCCATATATTATTGGTAAAAATAAACATATAGCTTCTATTACTTGACATGGAATGGGGAAATGGAGGAGTTAGGCCACTTGGGAAAGTCTACTTGGTTGAGCTTAACAATAACACAATAACAATCCACTAGATAGAGCAACATATAAAAAGTGTACACTTCCTTAAAATATTAAAGTATATTTTTTAATAATATGAAATGACCTCTCCTAGGTCTATATTCTTCATCTCATTTATAATCATGATAAATGGGACTCAAATTTTATTCAAATGGTTAATATCGCAAGTGCCATATAATCTATTCATAAGAGCCATATCTTCCCTAACACATTTTATGAAGTTCCTAATTATATATGTTTCAATTTCTCCCTTATTCACCTATATATATATGGGGTCTCTAACTAATAATTCAAAAAATCCATGAATCATTTTTCTCAATCCAATTTCAGGAAAATCCTAGTTATAGATGAAAGTTGGCATTGGAAATTTTTAATATCATTCAAAATAAACCCCAAACAAAATGCAACTTTGTTTCTATATCTTGGAGACAAAATATGTCATCCTTAATAACACATTATATAAAAATATTATGCAAGAGTTCAATGCATGCAAATAGATCTAGTTTGATAACAATTTTTTGAAACCCCACTTTCTATATTTCCATCAAATAGTCATGATGTTAAATATCATATTATATGGCTTCCTTATCATCAAAACTTTAGTAAGCCCCAAATATCCCACAAAATAGATAATTTTAATGATTATGTAGGTAATATTTGGTGATAAATTTGTGTCTATGAATTAATTATGAAAACCAGAGGAATAAGAGGCTACCATGCTGCTTTATTCATGTTATTTTTTTGTTGTCTATAAAGAGTAGGGTGATTACAGTGTTCTAATTGATTTATCTATGTCTTATCTAAAATTTTAAACACTCTCATCTCTATTAAAACAAAAATAATAAAAAATAATTGGTCACTTGTGAATAGTTTTATCGATACTAATTTCACATGCATCTTGTTTATGATTTGAATTTTCCAAAAGATATTTTTTTTCACATCACCAACACCTTGAAAAATTGAGGTATAATAATAAATGGTGGATTTTCTTAATCAATTTTCATATCTCCCATTATAATTATATACTGGGTGAATCATGTGGCATTTATCCTAATACAAAATATCAGTCACCCACATGTCACCATTTTGTAGCCTTGAGGTCACATAATACATAAAGTGTAGTGTTCATTGTAATATTTGCATGAACACATCGAATTATAAGTTGTAATTTATGACTTATGAAATCTATAACTTTATAATTCTTTTCCTCAATCATGTCTAATTAGGAGAAGACTCATGTCATTTTATAATTAGGTTAGACCTATAAAGCACCTTGGATTCTCTATTTAAATTTTACACTATGTGGGCATGCTATAAATTTATCAATTCTAATTTTTTATTTCACCTTTTTTTGTGATATTCATAGGTATCAAAATGCTATTTCCTCATATTAATAAACTCATAGAGCTATTTGGTCATCGTATGATGAGTTAAGAATCATGCAAATATGCTAGATTATTAAATTCCACTTCCAATGTTTTTGAATTATGGATAATTACCTACACATACATAATAAATTTTAAGTTAAATTTATATCCATATGAAAATATTCAATAAATAAATATAATACAACATCTCAAAGTGCACATGTGGTTTAAATCAAACAACCAAAAAGTCATGGGGTCATAAGGTTATTTTGTGGACATAGTGTTATGTTAATAATATGCATGTCTATTAAAAATTTGAAACATAATGGATAATCAAAGGTGTCTAACCTCTTTCATATGCTTACAAAATATGAAAATCACATTTATATTCATGATTTTAAAAATATAATATATATGACACAAAATAATACATGTGAAAACCATACGAAAGTCATAGTGGTATATATTTCATTGAGTTCATAAATTCCATAAGTAGTCACAATGAATACATGATTTTTTTATAAACCTTACTTTATATATTCATGCATCTGCTCATTGTGCATAACAAATAAATTATCTTGCATTCATGACTTTACACACACACACACACACATTTTTAAAATGGATAATATTATAAGTAAATGCATATGTTTTATCAATAAATTCATATATTTCACTAGGTATCGAATAGGTTTAAAGTGAGAAGAGGTCATATGGATGTGATGAATAATTATATATTCTAGATGTGAAGTGGAATCATGTTCGTTGGTTCATGCAAACTTGTTTGTGGTAAGGAAATATTATGAGAAGGTTAATCATGGGCTTGGGATAGATATTTTAAAGTATTCACAAGGTGACATGAAGTTGTATCCATTTATTTAATATGAATAGGGGTGTGTTGGTCATAATAGTACATATAGAAGAAAATAATTTCAATGAAACTTCCTTGTAAATGAGATTAGTTTTTTGTGTCTGTTTATTAGTTTTATTGAAAACCATTCTCTTTATTTAATTCAAGTTCACTTTTAAACCATGAGTATCAAAAAAATTACTCAAAATAAAATTATTTATTTATATCCCTAAAGCAATATGTGACATGAGAATAATGTCATCTTTAAGTAATAGTGTAGTGATGATTATATCACAATGAATAAAATTGTTATATGTTTCTCTTGAAATTGTAATGATACCCTCTAATTCATCTATTTAAAGACAAAATAAAGTAAGACAAAGTGGAAAACCTATTTAACATCAATGGTTTTATTGATATCATCTGTAAAATTAATATTAGTTTAGATTTGGTCAACTCCTTTATCAAAAAGTAGCATCACAAAAACCACCAAATGTTATAGAATTTATTGATCACAAAGTTGTATTATAAATTGCCTCACCAAATTGTCAAATACCTTCTAAAAATCAATAAAAATTTAGTAAACCTTATGCTTATGTGGTTTGACTTATTTTATTATAAATTAAAGCATTAATATATGATCTATTATTCATTGATTCCTTATAAAATCCACTTTATCTTTTAAAAAAATACTTGGATTGTGAAAATCTAGAAATCGAACTATCTAAAACTATATAAAATAGATTAGTAAATTTGTATCCAACCATGATGGTTCTATAATTATTTGGATTATGGTTTTTTCCTTATTTAAGTATGAGACACATGATATGAGATTCACATGAAGGTTGGAATCAATAACAAGTCAAAATATTAAAGAGATAAATAATAAGTGTTGCTAGGAAAGTTGGAGTATGATGGGAATTTATTGCCTTGCATGTTCTATGTAATTTGATTTACCTTTATTGACATTTAAAATATCCTTCAATAACACATAATAGGTGATGATCTACTTACCTATTATTTTTTTCCCACTAAAATTGAGACTTGGTTTTGAATGTGATAAATAGAAGATGAATAATTGGACCAAGTATGTTTTTTAGATAGAGAAAATGATGATTTTTATATAAGCAAGGTTTTATAAATGGATTTATGATGTAGGAGCATCAAGAAGTCATCAATTCTAATTATGTAAGTATGAAATTTGTATAAATTTGAATGGTCTTAGTAATTTTTAAAAGGCAATAAGAAGCTTCGTTTAATCTTCCCTAATCAAATATGAGTCATTTAAAAAAATAGATATTCAAATATTTGAAATATTCATAAAGGGATAGTCATGGTAGTCATCATTGAAAGGAACTATTGAGGTCATAGGGGATGTTTTAGGTATTATATATTTAATTTTGAGTCAAGATCTTTATCAAGAAGCATATATATAGGATAATGAAACTAATTCTCAAAAATAGTAAAAGTGATAAGATCAAGACCTATGGAGAATGGCAAAGATAATTCTTATGCCTTGAAACATGGAGCTTAATAAAACAAGGGAATATGCATAAAAGGGTATGAATGTAGGAGATATTTTCAAGGTTACAGAGTTTTTGAAGATAATTATGAAGGCTTATCAATAAATGCATAAAGATTTGCAAGTGACAAATCTAGGTCTGAGTGTATTTGAATAAGTTTCGACAAATAAATCATTAACATTAGTTTGTATGATGTGTGTTTGTAAGTATTTATTCAACACATTATTAATGATTTAGAATCATATAAAACTATAAATAAATATTGATGGATTATAGTTAGAGAAATATTTTCATCTGAATGTTCTTGTGACCTTTTATATAGTCATTGATAGAGTTAATTTCTATGGTATTTTGATATGCCTCATGTATAACTATTAAATCATAGAGGTAATATATATAATTTGATGAATGAATTAATAAGTCATAATAAAATGAAAGATAATTCTAAACCTCATATTTTCCATAGTAAATTGGAGCTTGTCTTCTATTAGATTATCCAATTTTCATTTAGTCTTGGTGCATTCTATCATGGTCTGGTGGTTCTTTGTAAAAGAAGTTGTCATTATAAATATATTAAACTTGGTATTTTTTATTTTCCTTGTGTCATTCAATGGTATTTGATAAAGATAAAGGAAGTTAATTTCTTTGTGGTCTTTCATTGCACACTGAATTATGTCATTGATAAGATTTGGGAAAAACCATGCAAATTTTTTTATTAGAACACCTTATGTAGACATATTTTTATTGGTCTCCACCTTCAAATGAAGATTTGATTAATGATATTTGTAAGGTTGATCCAAATGGTCTTACTAGTTTTTATCAGTTGTAAGATTCAAATTAAATCTTCTTATGTTTCCAACAACTAATAATGATAATCAGAATTGCACCCAGCTACATGAATTATGCCTAGTTATATTTGAAAAATCAATAATTGAATAGATATAGTGTATATTAATAGTTTATATTGGGGATTAGTTAGTTGTGTCGAATGTATTATTTGATAATTTGTCTTGGCTTGAAATTCATTTAATAATTAATATGCAATGACTAGATAGACCTAAATGGCTCAATTTGTCTTAAGGAAGTTTTTAAAAATGATGATGATGTATATACTAAAAAGCATAGATTAAAATAAGATAAGTTATTTAGAAAAATTATAGGAATACGATTCTATAGTTTTGGAGTTATACAACTAATTTTTGGAATTGAATAAGTCTTTCACCCAGCTATAATGTGTGAAGGAGAAAGATTGACTTTTTTTTAATCCACTAAAATATTATAAATTTTTATTTGAGTTATCATTACTAGAGAAACAATCAAAACAATTGGTTCTCATAGAAATGATTAATAGTCATTTGGGTGCGCATCAATTTTGGTATCAGAGCTTGAAGCACTTTGGGAAGTTAATCAATGTATATAAAGTTTTTAGGTCTCAGTTCATTGGGAAAATAGTGAAGCGGGATTCAAAGAAGATAAAATACATAGTGAGAAGGTTGCATCTAGCAGACAAGCAGGTGGAGGAAATAATTTGTGAAAATGATCAATTTCTAGGTGGTTGTAATATAAGGATTCAGACAGAGAAGATACAATGCATAAGCTCTTTGGAAAGGTATGTTTTTAAGGATTTGGTTAAGAAGCAAGTTACAATGATTGAAAATTTGTAGGTATTTGAGAAAGAGTAAGAGACAAAAAGTTATTGAAACCTCAAGTGGAAAGAGGTAAAAATTTGAGTCAAAAATCCCTTAAGCCATTATAGGCTTGATTGATTAATTAGAATCAGAGGAAAAGGAAAAGTAAAAGTAGCCATACACAAGGTACAAGGTAAAAATTTAATGTATCTTGTTGAATTAAATTATGAGAAGATGATTGTAGGTAGAAGCCATTGAGTAAGGGATGAAGAGATTAGGGTGCAATAAACCTAAGTGAGATCCAATAAATTGTGAAAAGACCAGGGAAGGAGACAGGTTTGGGTGAGACAAGTACACCAATAGACTAAGGATCAAGAGAAATAGCCTAGGTGAGGTGGTTTTCAAGTTAAAAAGTGTACCTAATAAAAAAAAAGAGATGGAGAAAGGTGTAATAGACTTGCTAAGAGAAGATAGAATGAAGAGTGAAAAAAAGAAGGGATTAGTTCATCAAAATTTCCATAGAGAAGATAATATGAAGATAAAAAGAGATATTTCTGAGATAAATCTAATCTTGGCAATGATGAAGGAAGTCTTGATGGAATCAAGATAAAGATTCTTGATAAGAATTAGGAAAGTAGTATGGTGGCCTCTCAGGGATATTTGTGAGTAAATAAAAGGTAAAAGGAATCTATCCATTTGAGAAAGAAATTGAGAATGTTAGAAAAGAAACCTAAGAAGGAAAAGTAAGAGTCAAGCAAGCCTCAAATGTTTAAATCTTATTATTTCTTGTCATGTGTGTATGCAGGTGTTGAATTGAGTGAAGGAAGAGCCCATCTTGAGGGCTTAAAATTTAATCATGTTAAATAAAGAAAGTCATTGGAAATAAGAGATAAGCATAAACAAAATGCTTGTGTGGAAAAGCATGAAGAAATTGAGATTTGTTATCTAGAAGAAGGTGAAATTCTTGATGAAAAATCATTTGAAGAAGCCCATTGTCTTAAAAAATTTCATTTTGAAATTGTATTTGATGAAGAAGGTATAAATGGACAAGGTGATGATTTATATAATGAAATAGTTGAATTATTAAACAAATTCATGAATGGTGAATATGAGAATGAAAAACCCATTGAATTTCTTGAAAATTTTAATTTACAGTAAGAAGTGTCACAAATGGCACAAGTTGAGAACAAACCAGTTGAACTGATTAAATACAGTGAGGAGGAAGAAAAGATTTGGCAACAAATTATGGAGGAATCTATAGATCTAAGCCTCATAGGCAATGAAGAGGCTATCAAGGAAACTGAAATAGAGCTAATAAAACTCTTGGAAGAAGAGGAAGCTGGTGGAGAGGTAACTATCCTCAAGTTTTTGAATCTAATTATGTTTTTAGTTTTGTGTGTGCATGTTTTAAAGGAGAAAAGATGGAGTTATATATAGTAGATTTCATTAGAAAATCTAAAGTCAAAATGAACCATTTGGGTTCCTAAATCCTGACCAAATAAGGAAGAATAAAGAGTTAAAAAATTGGGAGAGGTGAAAAAAGATGATAACATTGCATTTGAGTAAAAGCTCAAATTTTCCCACTAGGGTAGTTTGGTGCATGAGCATCAAGAAGTAATCAATTATACTTATGTAAATATGAAATTTGTATGGACTTGAATGGTCTTAGGAATTTTTAAAAGGCAATAGGAAGCTTCATTTAAGCTTCCCTAGTAAAATATTAATCATTTAAAAAAATAGATATTTAAATATTTGAAATATTCATAAAGGGATAGTCATGATAGTCATCATTGAAAGGAACCATTGAGGTCATAGGGGATGTTTTAGATATTCTATGTTTTTCTTCAAGCCAAGATCTTTATCAAGAAGCATGTATGTAGGAGAAGAAAACTAATTCTCAAAGATAGTAAAAGTGATAAGATCAAGACCTATGGAGAATGGTGAAGATCATTCGTATGCCTTGAAACATAAAGCTTAATAAAGAAAGGGAATATGCATAAAGGGGTATGAATGTAGGAGAGATTTTTAAGGTCACAGAGTTTTTAAAGATAATAATGAAGTCTTATCAACAAATGCATAGAGATATACAAGTGAAAAATCTAGGTCTAAGTGTATTTGAATAAGTTTCGACAAATAAATCATTAACGTTGGTTTGTATGATGTGTGGTTTTAAGTATTTATTCAACACATTATTAATGATTTCAAATCATTGAAAACTATAAATAAAGATTGATGGATTATAGTAGGAGAGAAATATTTTCATTCGAATGTTCTCAAGACAATTTATATAGTCATTGATAGAGTTAATTCTTATCGCATTTTGATATGCATCATGCATAAATATTAAATCATAGAGGTAATATATATAATTTGATGAATTGATTGATAAGTCATAAGAAAATGAAAGATACTTATAAACGTCATATTGTCCATAGTAAAGTTAGAGTTTGTCTTCTATCATATTATCTAATTTTCATTTAGTCTTTGTGCATTTTATTGTGCTCCATAAAACTCAAGTATGTTGGTCCTTTGTAAAAGAAGCTACCATTATAAATATGTTTATTTTCCTTGTGTCATTCAGTGGTATTTGATAAAGATAAAGGAAGTTAATTTATTTGTGGTCTTTTATTGTATAGTCAATTGTGCCATTGATAAGATTTGGAAAAAACCATGTAGTCAAAAATTTATTAGAACACCTTATATAGACATATTTTTATTGGTCACCACCTTCAAATGAATATTTGATCAATGGTATTGGTAAGGTTGATTTGAATGGTCTTAGTAGTGTTTCTTAGTTGTAAGATGTAGATTAAATCTTCTTTATGTTTCCAATAGCTAATAATGATAATCAGAATTATGCCCAACTACATGAATTGCACCCAATTATATCTAAAAACTCAATCATTGAATAGATCTAGTGCATATTGAAAGTTTATATTGGGGATTAGTTAGTTGTGTGGAATGTATTATTTGATAATTTCTCTTGGCTTGAAAGTCATATGATAATTAATATGCAACAACTAGATAGACTTAAATGGCTCAATTTATCTTAAGGAAGTTTTTTAAATGATGATGTATATAATAAAAAGCATAGATTAAAAGAAGATAAATTGTTTATTAGAATTATAGAAATATGATTCTATAGTCTTGGAGTTATACAAACAATTTATGTCATTGAAGAAGTCTTTCACCCAATTATAATGTGTGAAGGAGAAAGATTGATTTTTTTTGAATCCACAAAGATATTATAAGTTTTTTTTGAGTTATCATCACTAGATAAGCAAAAAACAATTGGTTCTCATATAAAATATTGATATTAGTTTGGGTGTGCATCAATTTATCATTGAACATTAAAATTTTGATTGTTTCTCTTATTTTATTAATTACATAGAACCTCTTCTTATTTCATAAGATACAGTGATGATTTTTTTTAACATAGTTATTTATGTGGGGATGTTGGTGAGTAATGTGTGGTGTAATACTATTAAGATATCTACAATTACTATCAAACCAATCATTTAGAGGGTAATATCCATATTGAGGATAGGGAACATGAAGGATGAGGGTTATGGGTTGATTATGAATATAATGAGGTAAGGATTCAAGTGATGTATTCAATTTTATTCTAAAAATAAACACAAATATTTCAATTGGGTTGTGAATAGAATATATATATATATATATATATATATATATATATATATGAAGTTAATTGTAAAAATTTCAATTTAAAAATAATCAAAATTATAATTAAATTAAAATTGATTGAAATATTGGTGAGTATGAGAAGAAATAGTTGCATCTCTAAAGATGGAGTGTATGACCCTAAATGAAATTAGTGAATGGTATGTAGATGGGGGAGAATTCACTTGAAATGAGATACTAATGGAAACAAAAAGTTTTTTGATCAAAATATATTATACCACACTAGCTCCACTAACATAAAAATATAAAATAAAGTCATCTAAACAAAGAAAGAAAGGTAATCCATTTAACATGATCATAACATTTTCCAAGTCTAATAAAATGCCTCAAATTATATGAAAATAAAATTATATGATATTGGATTTATTGACTTTACCAAATCTATTATTCATTACAATTATCACCATATTACAATTATATTAATTATATCTCTTATTCATGTATAAGCTTAATTTGTAAAGAATCTAATAATTTGGTAAACATGGCTCACTTAACCTTACGTAATTTAATACAAAATGGATTTTAAGTTTCATGATTAATCTTAATGGGGAGAGATTGATCATGATATTTCATTTTATCTTTTATAAATTATATGCCTTTTTGTTTAAAAAACCTGGCTTTTTGAACTAGTTTCCTAGGTTTGATTTCAAATATAGTATGAGTGAAGCATTCATAAATTGATATTAAATTATTCATATACCTGAGACCATATTTTATACACACTTGGATATTAAACCTTTCATCTCCTACAACATCATGGTTACAAATAATTCACATACACATTTAGGAAAGTAGATGACAAAAAGGATTAAATTTTTTTACAAATTTTGTTATATATATTTATATAGTACTAGAAAAAAATTAAATTTTGTTACAAATTTTGTTATATATATTTATATAGTACTAGAAAAAAATTAAATGCAAATGAATCTAAAAATAAGTTTTATAAAATTTCATTGATAAAGTTATGTTATATAGGTTGCTCAAAATAATAGTTTCTATCTATGTTAGGTTACACATGATTTAGAGATACAATTACTATGCTTAACTTTTGGTGATAATTACAATGAAGATGAAATTCAATCAATAAGAACTTTAATATAGAGATTTGGGTTTACTTTTCATATAATACAAATTAGAAAATTATTTATTTTTTAATGATTAAAAAAATTCCATAGAGGAAGAACGAAACAATGCGATAAAATGACCCCACTCATTTTTTATGCTTTATTTATTTATCAAACCTATGGGATATGTTGTATTTTAATAAGATATAATAGGGGTAACATGATAGAAAGAAAACATAGGAGTTAAAATGAGTGAAATTTAAAGGAATTTTTATAGGTAAGTTAGGAATACTATTGCCTCCTCAAAGATGTTAGAAGATTGGGTCTGCTAAATATTAGTCGCCAAGGCACTACTTTGTGCACCAAATAGATCATCAATTATAATGAAGGGAAAAAATCTTGGAAATTCAAAATTAATAACTACATTTTTAAAGGCTCTTTGTATGGTTTTTTGACTTGAAAATTGTTATGTTTTGAAAATTTTCTAATTCTTAAAGATCCTATTAAAATTATTAAGTCATTTGTTACTAAAATTGTGTAGAAATCATGGGAATATCAAACCTTGGTTTTAATATAATGGTAAGTTATTTAATGATGGTTTTTATATTAATAAAAATTATTTATGATATTAATCAATAATCAATTATCATGAAGTCTCACTTGCATATTCCCATGGATTCATACCCTCATACTCTTTAGAAGAGGAATTCACTATGTGCAAAATATTTTATGTAAACAAACTTGTTCTTTAATTTTTAGGTTTAAATGGAAGAATAAGTTTCATATAAACAAAAAAATGATAAATAATCTTATTATGATGTTATTGAGGTTATTCCTAAAAATATACTACATAATATTTGTGTCACCTCTATAGAACCACTAGGGAAATGCTTTATATGAAGTATACTCCCATCAAGGGCTATGAACGGTTTTCACGTCATATGCCTATGGTTGATAATATCAATGTTCAATGGGATCTTCAATTATATTGATAACACTAGATTAAATGATTTCAAATAATATAAAATGTTATTCTTTGACCTAAGATGTAACACTTTTCTTGGTTCCTTCTCTACCATGGTCTCCTTTTAGGTCGATAATTTTTTTCAATCAAGAGTTTCTTAGGGAAAATGTCCATTTTTGGGGAATTTAGAGAGAATTATGCACTATG